>CM060897.1:7875000-8337500 GCA_030762935.1 Hymenopus coronatus | reverse complement strand
CTCGTAAATTATGTGCCATTTCCTCACTGAAGACTCGTTCATTGCAACATCACTATACACTTGCGTTATTTGTCTATACAATTTGATTGGCCAAACATTTTGTGTATTCGAAAAACCGAATTAGTTCTTTCGCGGTAGAAAAGTATAACATCGACATTTAAAAACTGGTAGCACGTGACAATAAATAGCAATGACGATTACGTTGAGAAATAGAGTAAGGTAGTGTAACTTTGTAAATAAAGTTGTGTGTTGATAACTTTCGTTATTGTTTAGTTATGCGAAAATGTGTGTCACTTTCTGCATAGCCCTGTACTTAAAACTTTTCACATACGGGAATTTGTCAATTCCTGGCAATTCAAAGTAACGGATTTCAATCACATGGCAACAGTTTTTAAAACATTTGACAATCACTTTAGCATAGTGTATTCTCTTATTTCGCTTTTACTTACAAGTAAGCAAGCAATAAGACTATTTCTGATAATGTTTATCTCGATTAGCATGAAGTAAATAGAAGCATAAGCTTTTTAACAATAATTTGTTGCAGAGATGTAGAGAAAGGCATGTGAATGGAATACATCAGATTTTTTTAGGTAGTTCGCAAGTCAGCTATAATAAAATATTTATCCAAATAGAGCAGTGTACCGGTATTCGTGTCCTATAGATATATTAAAAATGTATAGAAATATAATGCATTGTTTTTTTAAAAAAAAAAAAGAAAAAAAAAAAGAAGGTATTAGTTTCAGATTTAATGAAGGGCTCTAGTGTCCGAGCCATTTATAATAAAATATTAATGAAGTAGGTAATTTGGGCTTGCTCTGGCCGCAGAGACGTGACGTCACTACACAATGGCAAGGTAACACCTGTTGGCTGTACCAGTCTCCATGGCAACACATAGGACACAGCTGCTACACATTCTCCGGCCTTCATTAATACATTTTTCGATACATAGTTTCTGCTTTAATGCAAATTGCAGGGTCGAGATTTTTCATGACCTAAAAATGTTTGCAAAATGAATTTTACAACAGATATAATTACAACATAAAAAATCGGATGCGTTTCATTCACATACTTTCTCTACATCTCTGTAACAGATTATTGTTAGTAAGCTTATGTTTCTATTTACTTCATGCTGATCGAGAAAAAAATAGCAGAAATAGTCTTATTACTTATAAGTAGAAGCAAAATAAAGGAGTACCATAAGTTAGTGATAGTCAAAAGCTGGTTGGTATGTGACTGAACTTCCTTGGATTGTATGGACAGGGGCTGACAAATTCCTGTACGAGAAAAGTAAGTTTTTTAAAGCTGAAATCAATAACAAGGAATATCTTTAAAAAAAAAAAAAAAAAAAAAAAAAAAAAAAAAAAAAAAAACGATAAGCTCCACGAAAAAAAAGGTAAATACATAAATTGTGTGTTTTATCCTGATCTACATTTTTTGTGTAGTGAGTCTTTGTCTATCTCTTACGGTTTAAAAATTATACAAAATTCAATAAAAGGATTCAAAATAAAGAGGTGTTTAGAGGCTATTTCCAGAAAATTCAAGATATACATTTTATTTGCCAAGAGATTTTAATCAAAATCGTTAGAGCCATTTTTGAGAAAATAATTTTTTTCTCGAAATTTTGTCCATGTAAAGGGTAGTTGAGGGTGGGGGGGATTTACTTGAAAATCGTGTCGCATCATTGGAAGATACTAAACCTAAGTACCAAGTTTGGTTTTTAACGGTCTTTTCGTTTTTGAGCTATGCTGCCTACAGACAGGCAGACGCACACACGGACATTTTTCTGAAAATGTTTTTTTTTTCGGATTCAGGGGGGCTCAAAATATATATTTCCGGTGAAATCTCGGTATCGCATTTTTGGGTGCATTACAATAGCTTCTCTATACACCATGTACATAGTACGTGTACAGAAAGTGTGTGTGTGTGTGTGTGTGTATATATATATATATATATATATATATATATATATTATTTGTTATAAAATACCTTAAGTATATGTTATTTTAATCAAAATCGTTGGAGCCAGTTTTGAGAAAATCAAAATTTTAGAAAATTCCTCCAGTCAAGTATAGTTTTCCGGTGGTGACAAATTTCTTGTTACATCCTTAGAGTGTAAAAAAGAGACCCCGAATGAGATTGTTGAGACATCTCAAGGGAGCGAGTGTATTATCCTACATGGAGAGTTGCTCATGAAGAAGCTGCGAGTGTTCACAGTCGACCAAAAGGGCATCTGCCACAGTATTTCAACACGATGTTGAATCGCAATCCGCAACACGAAACCTGGATCAATAATTACACACCACAGCCAAAACAGCAGTCACAACAATGGACAAAGCGACATACTTCACCTATATTTTGGAAAACAAGTAATCCTCACTTGGCTACCGTCACATGCAAATATCGATGGAAATGAAAACGCCGATAAAGCTGCGAAGGAAGCCACTCGACATCCCGTCAGTGACCACGGCGGAATAACTTGTACACATCAAAACGTCATTAGACACACCAAAAAACTGTTAATAGAAAACTGGAAGACGACATGGTCAACATCCCACAGATACTGGATCTACCAATTTGTTGGAGCCCCTCCGAAAATTATAACGTGGTGAGCAAACAGTAATTACCCGCCCCAGAAACTGACACATTCCTTCATCATTAACAAAGACCCAGAATCAAAATTCAAGATATACGCTTTATTTGTCATATAATAAGACATTTTAATCAAAATCGTCAGTCATTTTTGAGAAAACCAAAATATTTTAAATTTCTTACATGTAAAGGGTAGTTGGGGGTGTAGGGATTTTCATGAAAATCTTCCTGTAGCACATTTGGAAGATACTGAACTTAAATATCATGTTTGGTATTTAAAGGACTTTTCGTTTTTGAGCTAAGCTGCAAAAAGACATACACAGACCACATGGACATCTTTCTAAAAATGCATTGGGGGGGGGGATTCAGGGGGTCTGAATACATATATTTACCGTGAAATCTCGGTATTGAATTTTTGGGTGCAATACAATATATCCATCTTACATTGATTCACTAAGCACAATTCTTGCCACTCAGAATCTAAATCCTACACATCCTTTAATAAGCGACATACTTAACTTGAAACTTGGGCTAGATGGGAACAAATTTTGATCAAAAGAAGAAGTGATAGTGAGTGTTTTCGAGTGTTTCACAGAACCTACTTTTCAGACGGGATCAAAAAGCTGAACCAACTCTATTTTCCTCAAAGGAGACTGTATCGAGAGGGTGGATTCTTTAAGAAGCAAACATCTTTTATTTTCTCTACATGTACTGTACATTGTATTGCATCCAAAAATTCGATACCGAGATTTCAACGGAAACACATGTTTTGAGACTCCCTGAATCCAAAAAAAGCATTTTTAGAAAAATATCCGTGTGTGTGGGTGTGGGCAGCATAGCTCAAAAACGAATAGACGAATCCAAGGATGCGACACGAAGATTTTCAAGAAAATCCCCCTACCGCCAACTACCCTTTACATGGAACTTTTTTCGAAATTTTTAATTTTCTCAAAAATGGCTAACGATTTTGATTAAAATATCGTATATTAAAAATATTTAGGTGACAAATAAAACGTATGTCTTTAATTTTCTGGGAATAGCTTCTGAAGACTACTTTAATATGGATGAATTTTACGGAATTCTGCATAACTGGTAATCCCTAAGAGATAGATAAAAACTTACTACAAAAAATGTAGATCAGGGTAATACACACAATTTATGTCATATACATTTTTTTCGTGGAATTGGTCGTTTTTTAGATACTCCTTGTTTTTAGTTTCACTTTTGAAAAACATACTTTTCTCATACAGGAATTTGTCAACTCCTGTGCATACAAACAAAGGAACTTCAATCCCATAGCAACCAACTTTTGACTATCACTTTAGCCTATGGAACTCTCTTATTTTCCTTCTACTTACATGGAAGCAAGTAATAAGACGATCTCTGCTAATCTTTTTTCGATTAGCATGAAGTAAATATAAGCATGAGCTTTTTAACATAATTTGTTACAGAGATGTAGAGAAAGTCATGTGAATGGAACACATCAGATTTTTTTACGTGAAGTTGACCGTTTTGGAGATATTTCTTGATCTTGATTTCTGTATTAAAATACTTTTAAGTTTTCACACGGGAAGTTTTTTCAAACCTAACACGATACATTTGTTTTGGAGATATTCCTTGATCTTGATTCCTGTATTAAAATACTTTTAAGTTTTCACACGGGAAGTTTTTTCAAAGCTAACACGATACATTTGTTTTGGAGGGTACTTCGGTACACGCGAATCCTCACTATCCGGGATCTACGTGTAAACAAAGAATCTGCGACATTTCTGTGGTGAACTTGCTGAGAATGGACCACAGTAATCGATAATATCGCTTATTGTCCTATCGACTCGACTTCCCTTTTTAATTTTTAAACTCGCGCTGCCAACTTGGCGCTTTGGGTAAACAACGGAGTCTAAACTCCGGAGTACGGCCCCTTCTTGATTTCGACTACAGGGGAACTGTCAAAATAGTTCAATGACCTTTATGACCAACAAATTGCTTCAACATATCGTCCAACAACCATATTACATTCACAACATTTCTGCTTCCACTCTTCTTACAAAACAATTACCCTCTTTACTGATAAACTCTATGTCGAAATTTCACTAAAGTGTGTTTTGAGGTCCCTTGAATATGATGCTTTCATTCACATGCTTTTGTTTTAAAAAGTGTATTCTTCTATCTACTTCATGCTAATCGAGAAAAAAATTAGCAGAAATAGTCTTATTATTTGCTTCCTCTTAAGTAGAAGCGAAATAAGGAAGTAGCATAGGTTAAAGTGATAGTCAAAAGCAGGTTGCTATGTGACTTTGTTTCTATGGACAGCAGTTGACAAATTCCTGTATGAGAAAAGTATAAGTTTTTTATAGCTGAAACCAATAACAAGGAATATCTGAAAAACGATCAACTCCACGGGGAAAAAAAAAAATGTATACAATATAAATTGTGTATTTTAACGAGATCTACATTTTTTTGTGTGGTAAGTTTTTGTCCATCTCTTACGGTTTACCATTTATGCAAAATTCATCCAGAATAAAGATGTCTTTTGAGGCTATTGCCAGAAAATTCAACAGTTGGCATTTTATTTGGCATCCAAATATCCTAAATATAAGAGATTTTGATCCAAATCATTAGAAGTTAAATACGAAGTGTGGTATTTAACGGTCTTTCCGTTTTTTGAGCTATGTTGTCCACAAACACGCACGCACGCACGCACACAAGGACCTTTTCCCTAAAACATGTATTTGCGGTATGGATGCATTACATACACTATGTATATAGTACGTGTCGAGAAAGTAAAAGTGACATTTTTATCTGCCCCGTGAGAATGTCAGAGGTAGAACAACCGGCTAGACACCCATTTTCAGTCATACTCTACCTATACACGCCTTCTGTGGAGGAAAAAAATGAATTCGGTTTTATTGTGCTCGTAGCATTGCCAAATAATATGGAACTCTTAACCATTTCGGTCGCCAATAAAGTAAAACCTTCTGAAAACGCATTTTTGTCTATCCAGGAATAGAACCACTTATATTAGGAAATCAACGCTACCTAGTGCAATTTATAACATAAAACATGTATACAAAAATATAATGTGATCCATTCACATGACTTTCTCTACATCTCTGCTACAAATTATTGTTAAAAAACTAATGCTCCCATTTACTTCATGCTAATTGAGAAAAAATTAACAGAAATAGTCTTATTACTTGCGTCCTTGTAAACAGAAGCGAAATAATGGAGTAGTATAGGTTAAAGTGATAGTCAAAAGCTGTATGTTTGTATGAACAGGAGTTTACAAATTCCCGTATGAGAAAATTATGTTGTTTAAAGCTGAAACAAAAAAACAAGGAATACCTTATAAACGATCAACTCCACAAAAAAAAAAGTTTCAACATAAATTGTGTGTTTTAAAGTGCTATAAATTTTTTGTATGGTAAGTTTTTGTGCATCTCTTACGGTTTGGCAATTATGCAAAATTCCGTAAAATTCATCCAGAATAAACTGGTCTTCAGAGGCTATTTCCAAAAAATTCAAATTGTATACATTTTATTTATCAGGTAAATATATTTATTATACGATATTTTAATCAAAATCGTTACAGCCATTTTTGAGAAAATCAAATTTTTCGAAAAAAGTTCCGTGTAAAATGTACTTTGAAATGGGGGGGGGGATTTTCTTGAAAATATTCTTGTCGCATCCTTCGAAGATACCGAATTTAAATACCGACTTTCGTATTCAACGGTCTTTTCGTTTTTTGAGCTATGCTGCCCACAGACAGACACACGGACCTGTTTCTGAAATTGCTGTTTTTGGGACTCAAGAGATCCTAAAACATATATTACCGGTGAAATCTCTACATCGAATTTTTGGGTGGAATACAATACCTTCTCTATCCCTATGTACATTGTAGATACGAGGCTAGAGAAAGTAAAAACTCACATTTTTATCTATCATTTGGCATTGAATTTTTCAGTCATACTCTGCCTTTCCAACTGCTGTCCTAAACACAGTAATAAGCGTTTGTTTTACTCGTAGCATTGCGAAATAAAACCCAAGTTTTAACCCACGTATCATTTCGATGACCAATAAAACAAAACGTTTTGAAAATGCAATAATCGCCACGTTTTTTTACCTATCCGGGAATAGAAAAGTTTATATTAGCAAATTTACGATACCTGATGCAAATTTTAAGGTCTCCAATTTAAAACACAAAATATGCACACAAAAAATATAGCAGCAGAATTTGAAAATATGAAAAAACTGCAAGTACATACGCAGTAATAAATATTTGCCGGGAATAGAGTATCTGCCCCCACCCTTCGAATATAGAGAATTCAACGCCTGATAATTCCAAAATTACATGAACGTCGTATGCAGTTATATCAACTAGTCAATAGCAATTTTTGTTTTTTTCTTTTCGTTTCATTTCATTGAAGTACAATCACATTTGAGCCCATTTCCCCCAGGACGAACACGAGCACAAACTGAAGGATCAAACACCAGTCATTTGAGCAAATAACAACAATTATAAAACCTGTTATTTCTTTATCACAACACTCGAGGGAAATAGTTCATTCCATCACATCCAGATTTCATAGCAAACACTTGTTTTGAGAACCACTGAATAAAAGAAAAAAGTATTATTACTTTCTCTACACGTACTATGTGCATAGTGTACAGAGAAGGTATTGTAATGCACCCAAAAATTCAATACCGAGATTTCACCGGCAATACATGTTTTGAGAACCCCTGAATCAAAAAAGAAAACACTTTCGAAAAAAGGTCCGTGTGTGTTTGTGTGTGTGGACAGCATAGCTCAAAAAAACGAAAAGATCGTTGAATACCAAACTTGGTATTTAAGTTCGGTATCTTCCAAGGATGCAACACGAAGATTTTCAAGAAAATCCCCCACCCCCAACTACCCTTTACATAGAACATTTTTGCAAAATTTTTATTTTCTCAAAAATGGTTTTAACGACTTTGTATAAATATCGTACATTAAAGATATTTATTTACCTGACAAATAAAATGTATATCTTGAATTTTCTGGGAATAGCCTCTGAAGACTACTTTATTCTGGAGGAATTTTGCTTAGTTTTGCATGACTACTAAACCGTAAGAGATGGACAAAAACTTACCGCAAAAAAAAAAAAAAAAAAAAAAAAAAAAAAAAAAAAAATGTAGAGCACATTAAAACACAGACTTTATCTTATATATACATTTTTTTTTTTTTTTCGTGGAGTTGTTCGTTTTTGAGATATTCCCTGTTTTTGGTTACACCTTTAAACAACTTACTTTTCTCATACAGGAATGTGTCAACTGCTGTCCATACAAACAAAGGAACTTTAGTCACATAGCAACCAGCTTTTGACTATCACTTTAACCTATGGTACTCCCTTATTTCGCTTCTACTTACGAGGAAGCAAGTAACAAGACTATTTCTACTAATTTGTTCTCGATTAGCATGAAGTGGTTAGAATCATAATCGTTTTAACAATAATTTGTGGCAGAGTAGTAGAGAAAGTCATGTGAATGCTACACGTCAGATTTTTTTCAGAGGGTCTGAAAACATATTTCCAGTGAAATCTCGATATCGATTTGTGAGTGGGTATCAATACCTACCACGTACGCGGTAGAGAAAATAAGAAGTGAATCTGGGCGGAATGATTGTCATTTTCTAAGAGCAAACAAAGAAGGCAAACTTTTGTTGGCTCCTCCAGTCGCCAAGTTTACTCGGCACCTCCACCAATATTGAAAATAAATTGCCGCAGCAGAAAAAAGTTGGGACAACAGTTAATAAATCTGTGGCAGAATCAGGTACATAATGAAAGTGCCCACCTGGAGCGCTTAAATCTCCGGTCACTCGGCTTCCGGTGTTTCCTTATTCAACCGTTTTGTAACAGCTACAATCTGGTCCTCTATAAAACAAGGCATTTCAATATGAAATACTGTCCTAGGCCAAGACCGGGCATTCGATAACCCCATTTCACTGCAAATACATGTCCCCAGAGTCCAAAAGAAACCTTTTTAGAAAAAGGTCTGTGTGTGCGGCGTGTGGTATTTACGTTTCTTATCTTCAAAAGTTTTAAAACATTTTGTTTTTTCTCAAAAGTAGGTCTTATGATTTCGGTTAGACTTCTGTATTAGGATATATATGCATTTTTGTTAGGTAAGTTTTTGATTATCTCCTACGGTTTAACAGTTATGCAAATTTCCGCAAAATTCATGCAGTATAAATATGTTTTCAGACGCTTTTCCTAAAAAATTCAAGATTTATATATCACAAATTTATATATATACCTAACTGTTATATATATTTATTTCTATATTTGTTATATATATTTATATACATAGCAGTTATGCAAATTTCCGCAAAATTCATGCAGTATAAATATGTTTTCAGACGCTATTCCTAAAAAATTCAAGTTTATATATATATATATATATAAAACTGTTAAACCGTAAGAGATAATCAAAAACTTACCTAACAAAAATGCATAGCTCGTTAAAACAGACAATTTATTTTATATACATTTGGTTTTACTTTCTCTATACGTACTATGTACAGAGTGTATAGAGAAGGTATTATAATGCACCCAAAACTTTGATACCGAGATTTCATCGGGAATATATCTTCTGAAACTACCTGAATAAAAAAAAAGCATTTTTTAGAAAAATGTCCGTGTGTCTGTGTGTCTATCTGTCTGTGGGCAGCATAGCTCAAAAACGAAAAGACCGAGAAATACCAAACTTGGTATTTAAGTTTGGCATCTTCCAAGGATGCGACACGAAGATTTTCAAGAGAATTCCCCCACCCCCAACTACCCTTTCGAAAATTTTGATTTGCTCAAAAATGGCTCTAACGATTTTGATTAAAATGTCGTATATTAAAGATATTTACCTGACAAATAATATGTATATCTTGAATTTTCTGGAAATACCCCTGAAGACTACTTTGTTGTGGATAAATTTTACGGAATTTTTCTTAACTGCTAAATCGTAAGAGATGGACAAAAACTTGCCACACAAAAAAGTAACGCGCATTAAAACACACAGTTTATGTTATATACATATTTTTCCTTGGAGTTGATCGTTTCTGAGATATTTCTTGTTTTTGGTTTCAGCTTTGAAAAACATTCTTTTCTCATACAGGTATCTGTCAAACCCTGTCCATACAAACAAAAGACTTCAGTCACATAGCAACCAGCTTTTGATTGTCAATTTAACCTACGGTATTCCCTTATTTCGCTTCTACTTACAAGGAAACAATAAGACAATTTATGCTAACTTTTTCTCGATTTTAATTAAGTAAATAGAAGCATAAGCTTTCTTACAATAATTGAGATGCAGAGAAAGCCATGGGAATGAACACGTGAGATTATTTTTGCGTGTAGTTAACCGTTTTTGAGATTTTGTTGTTATTATTTTCAGTTTTAAAATGCTTAAACTTTTCACATACTTGAATTTGTCAACTGGCCATGCAAAGAAACTGATTTCATCCACATGGCAACCAGCTTTTAAAACATTTGACTATCACTTTAGCCTAGCGTATTTGCTAATTTCCTTTCTAGTTACAAGAAAGCATTTTTGTTAATGTGTATCTCCATTAGCATGAAATAGACTTTTTACAATAATTTGTTACAGAGATGAAGAAAAAGTCATGTGAAACACATCCGATTTTTTAAAATTATAAACTGCTAATTTTTACAAATTTTAATATATGTGGTTTTTCAAAGGTTACCTTAAACTTTAAACCAATATGAATATTAATAATATTTGAGAGACGATAAAAAAAAAAGCTGATGTGCTCCATTCACATGACTTTCTCTACATCTCTGCAACAGATTATTGTTACAAACTTTATTCTTCTATTTAATTCAAGATAATCGAGAAAAAATTAGCAGAAATAGTTTTATTACTTGCTTCCTTGTAAGTAGAAGCGAAATAAGGGAGTACCATAGGTTAAAGTGATGGTCAAAAGCTGGTTGCTGTGTGACTGAAGTTCCTTTGTTTGTATGGACAGGAGTTGATAAATTCCTGTATGAGAAAAGTATAAGTGTTTCAAAGCTGAAACCAGAAACAGTGAATATCTCAAAAACGATCAACTCCACGAAAAAAATGTATATGGCATAAATTGTGGATTTTGTCGTGATGTACATTTTTGGGTAGTAAGTTTTTGTCCATCTCTTACGGTTTACCAGTTATGCAAAATTCAATAAAAATCACCCTGAATAAAGTCTTTAGAGGCTATTCCCAGAAAATTCAAGATTTACATTTTATTTGGGATGTAAATATGTTTAATATACGATATTTTAATCGAAACCTTTAGAACAATTTTTTAAAATATCAAAATTTTCGAAAAAATTTCCATGTAAAAGGTAGTTTGGGGTGGGGGATTTTTCTCAAAATCTTCGTGTCGCATCCCTGGAAGATAACAAATTCAAAGTTTGGCATTTTACCAACTTTTCGTTTCCGAATTATCGTGTTCACAGACACACACACACGGACCTTTTTCCGATTTTTTTTTTTTTTATACAGGAGACCCTAAAACATATATTTCCGGGAAATTTCGCTCTCGAATTTTTGGGTACTTTGTACATAGTACGTGTAGAGAAAGTAAGAAAAACACTGGGGCTTTATAAAACAGTGAGAAGATGTCCTGTTATTCAACACACATAATTCTTTCTACGATTTCATGCACAGTATTTTGTGGATGATGCTTTGGAATATTAACAATTTCTTGCGATATAAGAACTTTCAGTTGTTGCATGTGTCAGGAAAACTCGTCTTTTAAGATAACCCCACAAGTCGGGGGATACAGATCTGGAGGCCGTGGCGGTCACTTTGTTGTAACTTCACGAATGGAACATAGACCTGCTCTTAAATTGCTCTATGTGTTGTAAAACCTTGAGAAAAATTCCTGTTGCTTTCAAAATAGCACTGAATCAGCTGCTGTATTCTATCATTTAGTGACAGGGTCATGATTTCTAATTCTTATAGCAGTATCAATACAATTACGCATGTTTTATCCGATAAATTGTATTCATGATAACGGTGAACTGAAAAAAAATTCCTTTGTTTGCCTAATATGTGACTTTTTACTTTCTCTACACTACTATGTACATAATGTATAGACAAGGCACCCAAAAATTCGATACCGAGTTTTCATCGGAAATACATGTTTTGAGACCCCCTGAATCCAACAAAACATTTTTAGAAAAATGTCCGTTTGAATATGTGTATGTGTGTGTCTGTGGGCAGCATATCTCAAAAACAAAAAGTGCGTTAAAATCCAAACTTGGCATTTAGGTTTGGTATCTTCCAAGGATGCGACACGAAGATTTTCCAGAAAATCCCTCCACCCCAACCTACCCCTTATGTGTAGCTTTTTTCGAAAATTTTGATTTTCTTAAAAAATGCTGTAACAATTTTGATTAAAATATCGTATATTAAAAATATTTACCTGACAAATAAAATGTATAAATGAAATTTCTGAGAATAGCCTCTGACGATTACTTTATTCCGGATGACTTTTACCGAATTTTGCATAACTAAGAGATGGACAAAAACGTACCACACAAAAAATGTAGAGCACGTTAAAACACGCCAATCATGTTATATAATTTTTTTTTTTCGTGCAGTTGATTGTTTTTGAGATATTCCTTGTTAGTGGTTTCTGCTTTAAAAAACTTACTTTTCTCATACTGGAATTTGCTGACTCCTGTCTATACAAACAAAGGAACCAGCTACCAGCACATAGCAACCTGCTTTTGACTATCACTTTAACCTACACTACTCCCTTATTTCCCTTCTACTTACAAGGAAGCAAGTAATAAGACTATTTCTGTTAAGTATTTCTCCATTAGCATGAAGTAAATAGAAGCACAAGCTTTTTAACAATAATTTGATGCAGAGATGTAGAGAAACTCATGTGAATGGAACATATATTTTTTTTTTTTTTTTTGGTATACATGTACCATGTTCCTAGTTTATAGAGATATTTCACGAGAAATAGACGTTTTAGGGTCCCTGTATAAAAAAAAAAATTGAGATAAAGTTCCGTGTGTGTGTGTGTGTGTGTGTGTGTGTGTGTTTGAACAAGATAACTCAAAATTGAAAAGCCGGTAAAATATTAAACTTGGTATATAAGTTTAATAACTTCCAAAAATGCGACACGAAGGTTGAGGAATCCTCCCCCTCCTCCTGCACCAAACTACCCTTTACATGGAAAAATTATCGTACATTTTTATTTTCTTAAAAATTGCTCTAACGATTTTGACTAAAATACCGTAAAATTATATATTGAATTTTCTGGGAATAGCTTCTGAAGACTACTTTATTCTGAAGGAAATTTACGGAATTTAGCATAACTGCTAAACCGTAAAAGATGGGCAAAAACTTACCACACAGAAAATGTAGAGCACATTAAAACACAGAATTTATGTTATATACATTATTTCGTGGAGTTGATCGTTTATCGCTTCTACTTACAAGGAAGCAAGTGATAAGACTATTTCTGCTGAGTTTTTCTGGACCATTATGAAGTAAATAGAAGCATAAGGTTTCTAATAACACTTTGTTGCAGAGATATAGAGAAAGTCACGTGAATGGAACACATCAGAGTTTTAATACAGGGAATTCTAGAACAAGTACTTCCGCCGACATCCGGGTATTGAATTTTTGAGTAGAATGCAATACTTTCTCGTGCTATATATTATTGTATGAAGTAAAGAAAAGAATAAGCTTTAGTATAAAATGGGTAGAGAAAAGGATATGAACGTAAGGTATCGAATCCTTTCTGCAATAAGAATGAAGATGAAATACACAGTTACTCGCCACGGTGGAGCAGCTATTAGATTTGTATTGTCCGTGTGTACGCATGAAACAACTCGCACACCGCTGCACGTTTAGACGAGAAGCTGAAAGTTTGAGGAAATGTTTGAGTAACGTTAAAGAGCATTTTACATCGCAAGGGTTACGAAAACGTGCGAAGGCACCAAAAAGACACGCACTGAAGGAACAAGGGTGTACAACACCAAATTACCTTGAAGAAAACATCGCAAGAACACCAGCAGGTCGAGGAAGAGCACTGCACGATGATGGTATCACGAACAATGTCTGCGGCAGAACTGGTGTCGACCCGCCCCGTGCGCCCTACCTTGGCAGTACACGCATGCGCAGTCAGTCCCAGTCCCTAGGGTGGTCTTAACGTCGAGTTGACCAGAACAGATTGTCTTTCTGGAAACGGGGGCTGTTTCTTGGATTAGGCTTAACGGCAGTTAGCACTGCATCCGTTCGTATCTGAGTAACACGCTTCTTTCCATTTGTTTCTCTTCTTACTTTGCGTATGGCATTCATACACAGCAATTTGAAAATCCAATTTCAGGCTCCCCTATATCAATAAAATAAGAATTTTTACTTTATTTAGTAAATAGACCAGGTATTGCATTCCCAACAAAAATTCGATACCGAGATTTCACTGGAAATGCACGTTTTAGAGTCCCTGTATCCATAAGTTACACACTTTTCACTTTTTTAGTACCTAGTAAATTGGTAGAGAAAGTATAACATTCCCAGCAAAAATTCGATATCGAGATTTAACTGGAAAATACACGTTTTAAAGTCCATGTATCCATAAGTTACACACTTTCCAATTTTTTAGTATCTAGTACATTGATAGAGAAAGGATTACATTCCCAGCAAAAATTTGATACCAAGATTTCACTGGAAAATACACGTTTTAGGGTCCTCTGATACATACAATAAACACTTTTACTTTCTCTAATTTAGGGCGAGAAGATACTGTATTCCGCCCAAAAATTCGATACCGAGGTTTCACCGGAAATACGCGTTTTAGCGTTCCCTGTAACCGCAAAAGAGGCATTTTTACTTTCTCTGCCTAGTACATAGGTCGGTATGTGAGGTTCGGTTCGCTTTACATGGTGTCGTTTTGAGAAAAGATAGGTAGCTTAACAAGGAATATCTCACAAACGGTCAACTCTACAAGAAAAAGGAATTTAACATAAATTGTGTGTTTTAATGTGATTACATTTTTGTATTTCTCTATCTCTTACGGTTTAACGGTTTTACAAAACTCATCCAGAATAAGGAGACATTCAGAGACTAATCCCAGAAAATTCAAAATATACATTTTATTTGTGTTGTAAGTATATCTAATAAACTATATTTGAATCAAAATCGTTAAGATCCATTTTTGAGAAAATCAAAATGTTAAGGGTAGTTTGTGGGCATTTTCTTGAATATCTTCGCGTGGCGTCCTTGGGAGATTGAACTAATACCAAGTTTGGTATTTAACGAACTTTTCGTTTTTGAGCTATGCTGTCCACAGACACACACACGTGGACTCAAAACATACATTTCTGGTGAAATCGCAGTTTGGAATTATTGGATGGAACACTAACAGCTTCTCTATCCACTATATACTAGTGTCGGCAGATGAGTCCCGGGCCTCACACGAATATGGCGCCACTAGGCCAGCTAGACGGTAGTTTAGCTCTAGACTAGCTTGTATCCATAGTTACAGGTCAATAGCTTCTTTAGTTTTCCAATCACAGCATTTTAAACAAGACAACTTTACAGTTTTCACGAAAATGGAGCATTTGGAAAAACGAGCACTGATTAAATACTTCCATTTGAAAGACTTAACGTCTAAAGAAATCAAGGAGGAAATGGACAGTACATTGAAAGACTCTGCCCCTTCATATTCAATGATTAAAAGGTGGGTTGTAGAGTTTAAAATGGGACGTACGAGCACTAGTGATGAGCCTCGCTCTGGACGCCCTGTAGAAGTGACAACTCCAGAGATCATTGAAAAAATTCATCGTTTAGTACTGGAAGACCACAGATTAAAGTTGTTTGAGGTAGCAGAGGCTGTAAACATATCAAAAGTAACGTGCAGGTAATATTTTAAGTAGTGTTTTGGGCTTTCACAGGCGGCACAGCGTTTGTTGACACCTGATCAAAAGTTGCAAAGAACAACTGTTTCTGTTAAGAATGTGGAGCTCTACCGTAAAAATCCCAGAGAATTTTAGAGACGGCTTATTACTATGGATGAAACTTGGATACATCACTACACTCCAGAAAGTAAATCACAGTCAAAACAGTGGATTGCGCCAGGTGAACCAACTCCAAAAAGGCAAAGTCAATTTTGTCAGCTAACAAGGTTATGGAGAGTGTTTTCTGCGATGTACAGGGAATTATTTTTATTAATTACTTGTAAAAGTATCACTGGTGACTACTACGCAAGCTTACTGTAACGTTTGAGTGATGAAGTGAAAAGAAAAACACCTCATTTGGGGGGAAACAAATCTTGTTTCATCACGACAATGCTCCGGCCTATCGTTCAGTCATTGCAATGGGAAAAACTGCGAATTAAAGTTGGAATTGGTTGAACATCCACCCTATTCGCCAGATCTAGCACCCAGTGACTACCACCTGTTCCCAAACCTCAAACAATGTCTTGGAGGACGAAGATTTGACAGCAACGAGGAGGTCATTGATGCGGTAAACAGCTATTTTGAAGTCCTTGATAAATCGCACTACAGAGATGGTTTAATTAAATTAGAACACCGATATGACAAATGTATTAGCCTTTCTGGAGATTATGTTGAGAAAAAAAATGAAATGCTGTTTTCATTGAAAGTGCCGAAACTAACCAGCCGACCCTCGTACATACGGACTAGAGAAAGTAAACAAAAATCTAATGTGTTACACTCACATGACTTTCTCTAGCTACTCTACAAACAAACTTCTTACAAAAGGCAATTCTTTTTTCAACACCATGCTAATCCAGAAAAACATTAGCAGAATGTTACTACTTAGTTCCTTATAAGAAGAACGGAACTAAGGGAAAGCACTAGGCTAAAGTGATTGTCAAATGTTTTAGAAGCTGTCGTTATGCGATTGTCATTGCAAATCGCTTCTTTGCTTGGCCAGGAGTAGGACTCACCCGTCTGAGAAAGTGTAAGTACCTCGCAATTGAAACTAATAACAAGGAATATCTCGAAAACGGCAAGCTCCACAAAAAGAATGTATATGACATAACTTGTGTATTTTCACAATATTTACATTTTTTGTACAGTAGTTTTTGTCTATCTCTTACGGTTTACCAGTTAAACCAAATTAAGCAAAATTCATGCAGATTAAAGTGGTCTTCAGAAAAAAGTTCTATGTGAAGGGTAGTTAGGGGTGGGGTTTTTTTCTCAAAATCTTCGTGTTGCATCCCTGGAAGATACTAAACTTAAATACCAAGTTTTAACGAGATCTACTTCTTTTTTTCTTTTTTTCCTATCTCTTACGGTTTAACGGCTATGCAAACTTCAGCCAGAATAAATAGGTCTTCAAAGGCTAATCCCAGAAAATTCAAAATATACACTTTATTTGTGAGTTAAATATATTTAATGTACCGTATTTTAATCAAAATCGTTAAGATCCATTTTTGAGAAAGTCAAAATCTGCATTTAGAGGATAGTTTGTGGAGGGGGGGTTCTTCAAAATTTTCGTGTAGCAAATTGGGAGATACTGAACCTAAATACCAAATTTGGTATTTAACGGTCTTTTCGTTTTTCAGCTATGTTGTCCACAGACACACACAGGAACTCAAAACATATATACAGGGTGTTAATGAACTACACGAAATAATTTGCGAGATTGTGCACGTGACTGATACAAGTAATTTGAGATCGGCGATGATCCATGGTCCCCGGATAAACATAACGTTATCAGGTGCTGATAGGTCGGTGTTAAAGCAAAGCAGCTTGAAAAAATCTGACGTAATCCACTCACATGACTTTCTCTATATCTCTGCAACAAATTTTTGTTAAAAAGTTTATGCTTCTATTTACTTCATATTAAGTGAGAAAAAATTACCAAAAATAGTGTTATTAAATACTTCCTTGTAAGTAGAAGGGAAATAAGGGAGTACCATAGGTTAAAGTGACAGTCAAAAGCTGGTTGCTATGAGACTGAGGTTCCTTTGTTTGTATACACAGGAGTTGACAAATTCCAGTATGAGAAAAGTAAAAGTTTTTAAAGGTTGAAACAAAAAACAAGGAATGTCTAAAAAACGATCAACTCCACGAAAAAAAATATATAACATAAATTGTGTGTTTTAATGTGCTCTACATTTTTCTGTGTGGTAAGTTTTTGTCTATCTCTTACGGTTTACCAGTTACACAAAATTCTGTAAAATTCATCCAGAATAAAGTAGTCTTCAGAGGCTATTCCCAGGAAATTCAAGATGTACATATTATTTGTCAAGCATTTTATCTTTAATATATGATATTTTTTATCAAAATCGTTAGCCATTTTTTAGAAAATCAAAATTTTCGAAAATTTTTCCATGTTAAGGGTAGTTGGAGGTGAGGGAATTTTCTTGAAAATCTTCGTGTCGCATCCATGGAAGATAGTGAAATTAAATATCAAGTTTTGTATTTAACGGTCTTTTCGTTTTTGAGCTATGCTGCCCACAAACACAGACACACCACCCACACACACACACACACACACACACACACACAGACATTTTTCTAAAAATGCTTTTTTTTTTATTCAGGTGGACTCAAAACATGTATTTCCGATGAAATCTCGGAATCGAATTTTTGGGTACAATGCAATACCTTCTTTATACACTACGTACATAGTACGTATAGAGAAAGTAAAAATGTCTTTAAAACTGGTGCCCTCCCCCGAGTATAGAAATATAGATTTTTAGCAGCTCGTTAATAGCGTTCTCAAGATTTAACGTAGCAAAACTCTGTAAAATCTGCAACTAGTCACTTGACAGTACGACACTGAGCACTCATTAACTACGTTCTTGAGTTACGTAGCGTACTCTGGAGGCGTTTTTTCAACTGTTCTGGTGGCTTAATGCGTAACGCGGGAAGCTGTTATACCAAAGGTCACGAGTTCGATTCCTAAAAGAGTAAATGTATTATTATATTATTATTATTTTCATTTCAGACGAAGTGCCGCGATACGTGGCGTACTGGCACTTCAGAAGCTTATAGCCGTTACTTTGAAATTTCAATAAACAGGCCACAAGTCTCCTATCTCAAATTACTTATTTAAGTAATCTACACGTTCTGTGAGAATATTGTTTATTAACACGCTGTGGTATCGAATTTTTGGATGGATTGCAATAGCTTCTGTATCCAGCATGTACGGGTTAGAGAAAGTATACAAGTTATTAATGGATGTGAGGAAATAACCGCATCCAATGTTAACGTTACTGGGTACTAGGGAGGGGGGGAAATATTTAATTTGGCTGTGACGTAGAGGACACGAAACTGAAAGAGACAGTTAATTAAAAAACTTGGTATCGAGAAGCAAGAAGACCACCACTCATTGTTACGGGATAAAGCCGAGAGGCTGAATAGAGAGAGAGAGGACTTATATATCACGTGGTCAGATCATATTGCCTGTCCGTGTAACAGTCGCAAGCCTTCTTACTTACTCATGTGTTCCATTCACATGACTTTCACTGCATCTCTACAACGAATTATTGTTAAAAAGCTTATGCTTCTGATTAGTTCATGCTAAAAATTGTCTTATTACTTGCTTCCTTGTAAGTATAAGGCAATACACTAGGCTAAAGTGCTAATCAAATATTTTAAAAGCTATCGCTATGCGAAACAATTTAAATTCAATTCTCTTTGCGGGGCTAGTGATAAAACAAAACAGGTATGAAACTTCTCCTTTGAGAAACGTTTATGTAGTTTAATATTAAATGAACAGCAAGGAATATCTCAGAAACAGCTAACTCTAAGCGGACCGACTTGTGAAAATTCACCAAAATTGTTGAAAACATTAATTTTTGGATTTTAGCACACGTGATCCTTGTAGATTAACAAAAAACTTTCTACACGAAAAATGTAAATATTATTTAAGCACACAATTTATCATATTCCTTGTTATTGATAGTGTAAGCTCTGGGGCATGCAAAGAAGCGAACATAGTGACAGCTTTAAGCTATGCTACTCCCTTCTACTTACACGGAAGCAAGTAATAACACTATTTCTGATAACGTTTATCCACATTAGCATGATGTACAACTTTTTAATAATAGTTTGTTACAGTCATTTGAATGGAACACATCAGATTCTTTATCTTTTTCTGTGCTTTTTAAATTTCAATTACAACAAGAAAAATCATGAAGTCGTGTGAGTGGAACAGATGAGGTTTTGCACTGTTCGCAGGCAGACAGCTATTGACACAAACATTTGAAAGGGACGGTCGGTGACTAGTGGCTGTCACTAGTCACCGACCGTGTAAATCCGCGAGAAAAGCGGATAGGTACCGTGGTGATTTGCCCCCGCCCGAGTACACTCGGGCGACTAGTTCCTGCTCCTGGCTCCTGGTGGCTGTCACCTCCATGCTGACAACCCGCCGCAATGGCGTATCGCCCTAAGGCGCTCTCCACGCGACCATCCTTCACACTGGTGTCTTAATCAACAATCACAATACTTTAGTATGGTCACGAGTTGACAAATTCACGTATCACAAAAGTATGTTTTATAAAGCTCAAACCAAAAACAAGAAATATATTAAAAACGATCAACTCCTCGACAAAAATGTTTATAACATAAATTGTGTGTTTTAATGTGCTCTACATTTTTTATGTTTTAAGTTTGCCCATCTCTTACGGTTTAGCAGTTATGCAAAATTCCGTAAAATTCATCCAGAATAAAGTAGTCTTCAGAGGCTACTCCCAGAAAAATATACATTTTATTTGTCAGCTAAATATCCTTAATATATGGTATTTTAATCAAAATCGTTAGAGCCACTTTTAAGAAAATGAAAATGTTTGAAAAAAGTTCCATGTAAAGGGTAGTTGGGGTTGGGGAATTTTCTTGAATATCTTCGTGTCGCATCCTTGGAACATACCAAACTTAAATACAAAGTTTGGTATTCAACGGTATTTTCGTTTTTGAGCTACGCTCTCTACAGTCACACACACGGACCTTTTTCTGAAAATGTTTTTTTTATTTAGGGGGACCCAAAACATGTATTTTGGGTGGAATGCAATACCTTCTCTATTCACTATGTACATAGTACGTATAGAGAGAGACAGTAGAAATCATTTGTTCCGTTCACATGCATTTCTCTAGATCTCTGTAACAAACTATTATTAATTCGTATTACTTGCTTCCTTGTAAGTAGAAGCGAAATAACGGAATACACTAGGATAAACCGACAGTCAAATGTTTTAAAATGTGGTTGCTATGGGATTGTCCGTTTCCTTGTGTGTTTCCCGCATGAAAACTCCACCAAAAAATATAAAGGTGTGATATAAATTGTGTGTTTTAATGAGATCTACATTTTTTGTGTAGTAAGGTTTTCTCTTTCTCTTACGGTTTAAATTCCAGCAAAATTCATCCAGAATAAAGTAGTCTTCAGAGGCTATTCCCAGAAAATTCAGGATATACATTTTATTTGCGATAGAAAGGGCTTTAATATGTGGTATTTTAATCAAAATCGTTAGAGCCATTTTTAAGAAAAACAAAAAATTATCGAAAATTTATCCAATTAAATGGTACTTAGGATGGGCAGTTTTTCTTGAAGATACCAACTTAAATACCCAGTTTGGTATTTACCGGCATTTTCGTTTTGGTAGTGTTTAACGCCCGCTTTAACTACTAATGGCACCGCAGGCGGTGACACTGATGATACATGAATGATGATGGAGCACCGGTGATGGCGGAGTACCCGCCCCAGCGCCGTTTTGTCCACCACAAATCTCACATGCGGTCGCTTGGGATCAAACCCCGGCCTTTTCGTTTTGAGCTATGCTGTCCACAGATACACACATACACACACGGACTTTTTCCATTTTTACTTTCTCCATACGCACTATGTAAATAGTGTATAGAGAAAGTATTGCACCTCACCAAAAAGTCAATACCGAGATTTCACCGGAAATATAAGTTTTAGGGTCCCCAATATCCAAAAAAAGCATGTTCACAAA
Organism: Hymenopus coronatus; assembly: GCA_030762935.1. Classification (NCBI taxonomy): domain Eukaryota; kingdom Metazoa; phylum Arthropoda; class Insecta; order Mantodea; family Hymenopodidae; genus Hymenopus; species Hymenopus coronatus. Next base: position 8,315,938 of record CM060897.1, on the reverse strand, counting down.
AAGGTCTGTGTGTGTGTGTGTGTGTGTGTGTGTGTGTGTGTGTGTGTGTGTGTGTGAACATGATAACTCAAAGTCGGTAAAATACCAAACTTGGTATTTAAGTTTAGTATCTTCCAGGGAAGCGACACGAAGATTTTGAGAAAAATCCCTCCACCCCCAACTACCCTTTACATGGAACTTTTTTCGAACATTTTCTCAAAAATGGCTCTAACGATTTTGATTAAAATTTCGTATATTAAACATATTTACCTGACTAATAAAATGTATATCTTGAATTTTCTGGGAATAGCCTCTGAAAAGTAGTTTATTCTGGATGAACTTTACTAAATTTTGAATGACTGCTAAACCGTAAAAGATGGACAAAAACTTACTAAACAAAAAATGTAGAGCACTTTAAAACACACAATTTATGTTATATACATTTTTTCGTGGAGTTCGTCGTTTTTGTGACATTCCTTATTTTTGGTTTCTGCTATGAAAAACGTATACTTTTCTCATACAGGAACTTGTCAACTCCTATCCATATAAACAAAGGAACTTCATTGACATAGCAACCAGCTTTTGACTATCACTTTAACCTACGGTTGTCCCTTATTTCGCTTCCACTTACAAGGAAGCGAATAATAAGACTATTTCTGCTAATTTTTTTTCTGCTAATTTTCTGCGCAAAGAGAGAGAACCAGTTCAATAGTAACTTCATTGCTGAGTTGTAAGTTTACGAGCCTACAAGTGTCTTTCTGTAGTTGGCAGTTTTCTTATAATTTCGTCCAGAAAATCAAGACATTGTAAGTATATTTCATTGTTTTAAATTTGTTCTATCTTTTTATAAAACGAGTAGCGTATTTATTGCTGATTATTGGAATAATTTTTGTTTTGACAGAGAACATACTATTTATTGCTATGAAGCATTTTTGTAACGTTGTTCGTGAAGGTAATGGCGGTTTATGGTGATGAAAAATATCAGCTGAAGACCCTAAAAGTAATTTAAATCATTACACTGCAGCGAACCTCCTAGGCTGTACAGTCTGATGTAGCACGATTAATTCTGTCGGTTGCTGCACTTGGTTAGCGCACCTATACGGTAAACAGCAGATTCAATAATTTCATTTTCAACATTAAAATTTCCTTTTTCATAATTTCCATAACTTGCAGAAGGCACTTTTTTTTTATCCAACTTCATTTGTTTAAGGAATATTCTAATAAAAGAAGAACGACAATGTTTAAATGTTTAACTTCTCTATTTTACGTTACTGTATCTCAGCGACCTGCACAAGCTGGCAATAACGGTCAGTGCAATTTATATTAATTTTGAATTATTAACACTACTTAGCAATAATTTAGCATCGTAAATGTATGTACACACTTACTAATACTTCTAATGACAACATATCAATTTACAGAAAAAAAATCCAACCTCTCTTTGGGGGGGGGGGCACTGCAAATCTTAAGCGCCGTCATTCCCTGCATCTCCCCTATCATGGTATGACCAACAAGGTCCACACCTATATATACACGTGTTTTTAAAAGGTGTGTTATGTAGAAGATATGCTAAATTCCAAAATTAAGTTCTGAAAAATGAGGGTCGTCTTGTATTCGCATAAATGTGGTATTAAAGCGAGTTGGTCTCCGGCAGCACTACATGCAAAGACCTCACTCATCATCTCCTTGATGATTTCTCCAGGGAATCTCGCTGCAATGCTCATTTCTTCTGGCAATTCATAACGCCAAACCACATTTTCCGTACTATTGAACACCTTTTGTAATCCGCATTTTCTATCTTAGGTATGCTTCGTCAGGCTGAAATATGACAACTTCAATAATGAGAATACCTTATTTCAAATCGGAATGCTAACAAGAATCACCTACATTATTGTGGTATAACGGCCGGACCGCGCTGCGGGTATACTCACCTGAAACAAAAGAGAAACACTAACATTAGTACAATATTACAAAACAAAAAATGTGATATGTTCCATTCACATGACTTTCTCTACATCTCTGCAATCAATTACTGTTAAAAAGCTTATGCTTCTATTTACCTCATGCTAATCGAGAGAACATTGGTCTTATTACTTGCTTCCTTGTAAGTAGAAGCGAAATAAGGGAGTAGCATAGGTTAAAGTGATAGTCAAAAGCTGGTTGCTATGTGATTGAAGTTCCTTGTAAGTAGAAGAGAAATAAGGGAGTATCGTAGGTTAAAGTGATAGTCAAAAGCTGGTTGCTGTGTGACTGAAGTTCCTTTGTTTGTGTAGACAGGAGTTGACAAATTCCTGTATGAGAAAAGAAAGTTTTTCAAAGCTGAAACCAAAAATAGGAATATCTCAAAAACGATCAACTCCACGAAAACAATGTATATAATTGTGTGTTTTAACGTGCTCTATGCTTCTTCTTTTTATAAGTTTTTGTCCATCTCTTACGGTTTATCATTTACGCAAAATTCCGTAAAATTAATCCAGAATAAAGTATCTTCAGAGGCTATTCACAGAAAATTCAGGATGTACATTTTATTTGTCAGGTAAATATATTTAATATACGATATTTTAATCAAAAAAAGGTAGCTTGTGGGGATTTTTTTTGAAAAGCTTCGTGGAAGATAGGCGACTTTCTCTATACATCCTTGAACTATTCTTACAAAAGCTTATTAGCCCGCCTCTGTGGTGTGGGGTTAGAGTGCTCAGTAGCACTCAAGAGTTTGAATACCCCCCCCCCAACCCGGGGTTTGTCTTATCGTGAGAAGACAAATGTTGAGTAACTTTAAGCTCTTTGGACTCGCATCCTGTTACCCATTATATCTATCGTCCAAAATGATTTCTCCGGTTAGAGCACGTTAAACTAGAGAGGGAAAAACTTCATTCTTGTATCTCCTTCACTTGAATCCAGGTAAGCATTTACTGAAAACAAACGCTCTTATTTTATTGTACATACGAAATGATGGAATGAACAGTCAAATATTAACACAAAATTAAATGTAATATTTTAATACATAAATTAAACAAAAACTAAAAATTAAACAACAAAAAATAGTCGCTATGAAAGCACATTAAAATTCTGATTTCCTTGCACGTCAAAAAGTAAAACAATAAATATAAAAAATCAGATGTGTTACACTCACATGACTTTCTCTACAAACTTCTTACAAAAGATTATTCTTCTTTCTACACCTTGCTAATTGAGATAAACATTAGCAGAATGTTCTTATTACTTAGTTGCTTATAAGTAGAAGGCAACTTAAGGAATGCAATATGCTAAAGTGATTGTCAAATGTTTTAAAAGCTCTCCTTATGCGATTGTCATTGCGAATATGTTCTTTGTTGGACCAGGAGTAGAAGTACTTCACAATAGAAACTAATAACAAGGAATATCTTGAAAACGGCAAACTCCACGAAAAAAAATGTTCATGACATAAATAGTGTATTTTAACGAGATCTGCATTTTACGGTTTACTAGTTAATGCATAATTCAGCAAAACTCATCCGGAATAAACAGGTCTTCAGAAGCTATTCCCAGGGAATTCAAGAAATACATTTTATTTGTGATGGAAATATCTTTAATACCTGGTACTTTAATCAAAATCGTTAGAGCCATTTTTAAGAATAGCAAAGTTTTCCAAAATTGTTCCATGTAAACGGTAGTTAGGTGTGGGGGGATTGAAAATTTTCATGTCACATCCTTGGAAGATACCAAACCTAAATATCAATTTTGGTATTTAACTGTCCTTTCGTTTTTGAGCTACGCTGTCTACAGACACACACGAACCTTTTTCTGAAAATGCTTTTTCTGCATTTAGGGGATCCTAAAACGTATTTCCGGTGAAATATTGGTATTGAATTTTTGGGTGCAATACAATACTTCTCTACCCCATTGTACATATGGGGTTAGAGAAACTAAAAAGGAGCAACTTCCCATTTTTATTTTCTCTAGCACGCATGTAGTCGTCAGAGAAGGTATTGTATTGCACTCGAAGATTCGATACTGAGATTTCACCGGAAATATATGGTTCAGGATCCCCTGTATAAAAAAGTATTTTCGTGTGTGTGTGTGTGTGTGTGTGTGTGTGTGTGTGTGTGTGTGTGTGTGTGTGTGTGTGTGTCTGTGAACACGATAACTCAAAAACGAAAAGTCCATAAAACACCAAACTTGGTATTTAAGTTTAGTGTGTTTCAGGCATACGACAAGAGGAATTTGAGAAAGATCTCCCCACCCCAAACTACTGTTTATGTAAAAAAATGTCGAAATGTTTTATTTTTTCAAAATGACTAACGATTTTTATTAAAATACCGTATATTTAAGATATTTATAAAGCAAATAAAATGTATACGTTGAATTTTCTGGGAATAGCTTTTAAAGTCCTGTTCATGTTTACTGAATTTTGCGTAGTTGGTAAACCGTAAGCGATAAAGAAACACAAAATTCAGTTGAGGTTAAAACACACAACTTTAAGTCATACATGTTTTTCGTGAAATTGGCCATTTCTCAGATATTCCTTGTTTGTTTCGGATTTGAAATATTTAAACTTTTCTCTCACGTAAAGTTGTCAACTCCTGGCCCTACATAGAGACGGATCTCAACCACATGGCAAACAGTATTTAAAGGATTTGACTATCACTTTAGCCTAGTGATTTCCCTTCTACTCACAAGGAAGTAAGTAATAAGACAATTCTCGATTAACATGAAGTAAACAAAAGAATAAGTTTTATAACAATAATTTGTTACAGCGATGCGAGAAAGCAACAGATCAGATTTTATTTTCCATGTAAAGGTTTTTTGGGGGTGGAAGATACTAAACCTGAATACCAAAATTCGTATTTTTGAGTTTTTGACTTATGCTGTTCTCTCTCTTTCGGACCTTTTTCTAAAAATTGCCTTTTTATTCGGGGGTGCTCAAACACGTGTTTGTGGCGAAATTGCCACATCGAATTTTTGGGTGGAATGCAATACTTTATCTGTGTAATAGGGGAAGCACGGGTAACCCCGGTCAGTGGGTAATGCCGGTCACGTAGCTATCTGGTTTGTGTTGCCCTCTGAAAAATGCATCCTTAAGACACATCTAGCCATACTTCCTTAGTAGCGTTGTGAGCAGTAGTGACGAACCATGTTTAACGCATTTTTGGTGTAATTTTTGCTTGAAGAACAACACAGAGTAAATGTAAAGCACTAAATAAATTAAACATGTTTATAGAGTTTTCCGAAATTCTCTTAATAATGTAGCATATGTGAGAATTAGTTTTAAACAACATGCTTGGTACTGCCGCATTATTAAAGCAGTGTTGGGTAATGCCGGTCACAGGTAAAGCGTGATAAAGAGAATCCAGTTAGTGGATAAACATGACAGCATTATTACTACTGAAGATTTCCAAGTCTTCAAAAGAGACGCAATTATTGTTATTGTTTCTATTCCTTACTTTCTTTGGGTCATATGGTGAGTGGGTTCATTGAGAATGTGTAAAGACAGGAACATTGCTATATTGAAGTTCTGAAATAAAATGTGATCTTTTTATGCATTTTAGTGATATTTTTTTACCTAAATAACAGGTGTGAAAATAGTGACCGGCATTACCAGCATGTGTGGGTAGTCCCGGTCACTGACACCGCTTATTTTTCGCATTATTCAGGTAAGGAGTAATTGCTTAAATAAAATTCTTCTTAGCATACATTTAAGTAAAGAACCGAACTAACAATTGACATAAAAAAATCTGATGTGTTCCATTCACATGAATTTCTCTGCATATCTGCAACAAATTAAAAAGTGTATGCTTCTATTTACTTCATCCTAATCGAGAAAAAAAAATAACAGAAATAGTCTTATTACTTCCTTCCTTGTAAGTAGAAGTGAAATAAGGGAGTAGCATAGGTTAAAGTGATAGTCAAAAGGTGGTTGCTATGTGGTTGAAGTTCCTTTGTTTGTATGCACAGGAGTTGACAAATTCTTATATGAGAAAAGTATTCTTTTAAAGCTGAAACAAAAAACAAGGAATATCTATAAAAGAAGAAAAAAAACTATAAACTCTACGAAAAAAAGTAATATAAAATAAATTCTGTGTTTTAACGGGCTCTACATTTTTTGTGTGGTAAGTTTTTGTACATTTCTTGCGGCTTAGCAGTTATGCTAAATTCCATAAAATTCATCCATAATAAAGTAGACTTCAGAGGCTATTCCTAGAAAATTCAAAATATACATTTTATTTATCAGGTAAATATCTTTATTATACGATATTTTGGTCAAAATTGTTACAGCCATTTTTAAGAAAATCAAGATTTTCGAAATTTTTTCCAAGTAAAGCGTAGTATTGGGTGGGGAGATTTTCTTGAAAATCTTTGTATCGTATCCTTGGAAGACACCAAACCTAAATACTAAGTTTGGTATTTAACGGATTTTTCGTTTTTGAGCTATGATGTCCACAGACACAAACACACCCCCACACGGACCTTTTCCTAAAATGCTTTTTACTTTCTCTATACGTACTATGTACGTACATATTCCACCCAAAAATTGGATACCAAAATTTCATTCCAAATACATGTTTTGGGTCCCCCTGAAACCAAAAAAAGCATTTTTAAGAAAAGGTCCGTGTGTATGTGTGTTTGTAGGTGGACAATAATTTGTTGCAGAGATGAAGAGAAAGTTAAGTGAATGGAACACATCAGATTTGTTTTTGTTTTGTTTTTATGTTAGTATAGCAATATTCTTTGCTTGGAGAATGAATTTGCAAGCTTTATATGACGAATGCAATATATGGCAACGTCGCACATTTCCTGCTGTTTCAAGACAATTTGCAGTGGAACGTAGCAATATCCAAACAATTTCACTACACACGCTGCGAACGATTATCATCCAGCTACAAAAATAATCAGCCCGATAAATCAGAATTTTAATTATAAACTTCAGTTATTATTTGCTCTGGTTTACGCCTGGAATACTGCAGCATCCGGAACAATACGCGTGTGTATGGGAACAGACAAATCGTTACGTTCCATGCCAATAATGTTGCTAATGTTTTCCCTCAGTCTTACAAAAATATCACTTTCTCAAGCACTACATGGAGAGTGGGGTAATGGCGGTCACTGAAACAAAATCACTGTCAACGACTTAGAGTAGCAGTTTAAAAGTGTTATCACTTTCTCTATATGTACTATGTACATAATGTATAGAGAAGGTGATGCATTGCACCCAACAATTCATTACCGAGATTTCACCGGAAATACATGTTTTGGGTCCTCCTGAATAAAAAAAAAATCTGATGTTCCATTCACATGACTTTCTCTACATCTCTGTATCAAATAATTGTTAAAAAGCTTATGCTTCTACTTACTAATCGAGAAAAATCTGATGTGTACCATTCACATGACTTTCTCCATATCCCTGCAACAAATTATTCTTAAAAAGCTTACACTTTTATTTACTTTATGCTAATCAAAAAAAAAAAAGCAGAAATAGTCTTATTCCTCGCATCCTTGTAAGTAGAAGCGAAATAACGGACAACCGTAGGTTAAAGTGATAGTCAAAAGCTGGTTGCTATGTCAATGAAGTTCATTTGTTTATATGGATGGATAGGAGTTGACAAGTTCCATTATGAGAAAAGTATACGTTTTTCATAGCAGAAACCAAAAATAAAGAATGTCACAAAAACGACGACTCCACGAAAAAAATGTATATAATATAAATTGTGTGTTTTAATGTGCTCTACATTTTTTGTGTAGTAAGTTTTTGTCCATCTCTTACGGTTTAGCAGTTGTTCAAAATTTAGTAAAATTCATCCAGAATAACTTCTCTTCAGAGGCCATTCCCAGAAAATTCAAGATATACATTTCATTTGTCAGGTAAATATGTTTAATATCCGAAATTTTAATCAAAATCGTTAGAGCCATTTTTGAGAAAATCAAAATGTTCTAAAAAAGTTCCATGTAAAGGGTAGTTGGGGGTGGGGGGATTTTTCTCAAAATCTTCGTGTCGCATCCCTGGAAGATACTAAACTTAAATACCAAGTTTAGTATTTTACTGACTTTTCGGTTTTGAGTTATCGTGTTCACAGACACACACACACACGCACACACACACACGGACCTTTTTGTGAAAATGCTTTTTTTGGATATTGGGGACCCTAAAACATATATTTCCGGTGAAATCTCGGTATCGAATTTTTGGTGGAGTGCAATACTTTCTCTATACACTATGTAAATAGTGCGTATGGAGAAAATAAAAAAAATAGCAGAAATACTCTTATTACTTGCTTCCTTGTAAGTAGAAGCGAAATAAGGGAGTACCATAGGTTAAAGTGATAGTCAAAAGCTGGTTGCTATGTGACTGAAGTTCCTTTGTTTGTATGGACAGGAGTTGACAAATTCCCGTATGAGAAAATTCAGTTTTTTAAAGGTGAAACAAAAACAAGGAATATCTCAAAAACGATCATATCCACGAAAAAAATGTATATAACATAAATTATGTGTTTTAACGTACTCTACATTTTTTTGTCTGGTAAGTTTTCGTCCATCTCTTACGTTTAGCAGTTATGCAAAATTCCGTAAAATTCATCCAGAATAAAGTAGTCTTCAGAGGGTATTCCCAGAAAATGCAATATATACATTTTATTTGTCAGGTAAATATCTTTAATATACGATATTTTAGTCAAAATCGTTAAGAGCCATTTGTAACAAAATCAAAATTTTCGAATTTGTTTCCATGTAAAGGGTAGTTGGAGGTGGCGGGATTTTCTTGAACATCTGCGTGTCGCATCCTTGGAAGATACTAAACGTACATACCAAGTTTGGTTTTTAACGGGCTTTTCGTTTTTGAGCTATGCTGCGCATAGACACACACACATACACACTTACGGACATTTTTCTAAAAATGCTTTTTTGGCTTCAGTGGGTTCCAAAACATATTTTTTCGGTGAAATCTCGGTATCAAAAATTTTGGGTGCATTACAATACCTTCTCTACACACTATACGTGTAGAGAGAAAGTAAAAGGTTACTCGATTTGCATTTCGTGTATGTTTAGCCTTGCAGTAGAATAACTTGAAATGGGTGCAGAAAGTCATGTATCAGTTGAAAGTTAAGAAGAGGTTTGACAAAATGTGGGATAGAGACCAAACGTTCTCCTGGCCAGTTAATTAAGATAGTGTAATATAATGGAAAGCGTGAGAGAGAGAGACCCGTAATATATAATTAAAAAATAAATGAGGGGAAAGTGTAGCAGGATTAAAAGAAATAATGTGACGTGTAATACTTATTTACATTCCTCGCGGCGCTGTTTTATATACAACGTCTGGGCTGCTGCTGCTCAGTAAAACATGCTTTTGTTTTAAAGAAGATGGCTGCGTAGCTTATACTATCTACTCTCAGGTATTGAATTTCAAGCAAATATTCTATACCGAGATTTCAATACAAGTGTATGCACAGAACCTTCTGATCCCCTCCCCCCAAAAAAAGAAAGTTTTGAAAAACGTCCGTGTATGTGTGAACCAGCATAAATCAGATGTGTTCCATATACGAGGGCCGTTTTTTTTTTAAACCTCCGTTAGGCTATAAACAAAAGACAAGTTCATAGAAAACAATTATTTTATTACTAAAAGTTTTGTATACTTATGGTTAATTTTCAACATAATCGCCGAAAAGATTGAGACATTTGCAATACCCACTTCAAAAAATGTTGCCACCAATGATTTCAAATGAGCATTGACGTTGTTTTGAAGATCTTGGTTGGTTAAGTGCTGCCCTCCTAGCCACGTCTTCAGCTCAGGGAAAAGGAGAAAGTCGCTGGGTGCCAGGTCAGGACTGTACGGCGGATGATCGAAAATGCCCCATTCAAATTGTTCAAGCAGCCGATGGGTTGTGTGGACGAGCGATGTCATGGATCAACACAATTCCTCAAGTCAGCATTCCTCTTCGTTTGTTTTGAATGGCTCTCCGCAAACGTCGTGAAGTCTTTTCGGTGATTATGTTGAAAAGTAACCAAAACTTTTAGTAATAAAATAATTGTTTTCTATGAACTTGTCCTTTATTTACTTATCGGATGTTGAAAAAAAAAAAGGTCCTCGTTCTTACTTCCTTGTAAGTAGAAGGGAATACACTATGCTAAAGTGATAGTCAGATGTTTTAAAATGTGGTTCCTGTGTGAAACAATTGAAATTTGGTTTTCTTCTCATTACCAGGAGTAGAAAAATATTTGAGAAAAGTATAAGTACTGACAATTCTCAACCAATAACAAAAGTGTCAAGCAAATTGTGTTTTAATGCGACGTGCAATTTTTCACAAATAGCATTTGTCTGCCTGATACAAAAACAGGCTCAGAATAAAGTGGACCTCAGAGGCTAGTGCTCAAATAATTCAAGACACTCTTTGTGCTGAAAATATCAAACACGATATTTTAATCAAAACCGTTGGAGCTATTTTTCAGAAAATAAAAACTTTCGAAAATGTTTTACATCAAAAGGGTCGTTTAAAATTCGTTTAGTATTAAACATATTTTTCCATTTTTATTCACAGACACGCACGCGTGTACATTTTTCTACAATCACTTTTATTCTACAGAGGACTTCAAAACATATATTTTCGTATAATCTCGGTAACGAAATTTTTGATGGAATACAACACCTTTATCTACTAAGTACGTGATAGAGAAAGTAAAAATATCGTCCTTTTTTAGATTTAGGAGACTTCAAAGCATCTGTTCCCGGAGAAAACTAGATTTTGAATATTTTGGGTGGAATACAATATCTAACTTCTCAATTTACTACTTACGTAATACAGAAAGCAACGTATTTATTTAGATTCAGGGGACTTTAAAACATGTATTTCCAGAGAAATCTTGATTTTGAATTATGGATGGAATGCAACATCTTTTTCGACTTACTACATACATGGTAGACAAAGTATTTTTTTAACCGAGAAGAAAAAAAAATGAATTTTTCGATGCAATATAAAACCTTCTCTACCTACTACGTACATAGTAGAGAAAGTAAAACATGTTATTACATTCAGGGTACCTCAAAACATTATGTCCGGGGAAATCTCTATTTTGAATTTTGGGTGGAATACAATACCTTGGGTGGAATACAATACCTTCTCTGCCTGCTACGTACATAGTAGAGAAAGTAAAAATATATATTAGAACTAGGGTACCTCAAAAAATGTATGTCCGAAGAAATCTCGATTTTGACTTTAGGATGGAATACAATGCTTCCTCTACCTACTGTAGCTACTGGTAGAGAAAGGAAAGCAAAAGAGTAATTTTCGTCTTGCAACATGCCGTTACTAAAAACTTGTTTGAAGCCGAACAAAGCAGTTGTTTTGTGAACACGCTATAGCTGCACATAATAAACATTACCTGCATTGTTTGTCGTTCCCACAAATATTCAAACAGGCCTTGGAATTACCAACTTTTAATTCTCCCTCAACGTTAAACGCGACATTTCATTTCCAGAGTAATGATTTTTCAATCATATTATACGCGACTGATGAACTAGGGATGGGGAAATGTTCACAGCCGCCACTGATAACACCACCTCACAAATGCACAGTTTCCAACTAACGATGCCATAAAGATCCATCTTGGCTTACCTGATTTATATTTATGGCATGTGAACTTGTGGCATGCAAACCTCAATCGTAGAGGATTTCGGTATTAAATTGAGAGAGACATAAACCTGCAATTACATACAACTAGCCGCCACTGATAGGACAATTTAACACTGATAACCGGACGAAAGTTCACTACTGTAAACAAAGTGTTCCACTCACATGCGTTTCACTATGTCACTGCAACAAATTATACTTTCTTTTACCCGCCTGGGTTGTGTGGTGGTAGCGTGTCTGCTTCACGTTCAAAAGGTCGTGAGTTCGAATCTCGCTTAGGGTGAGTTGCCTGGATAAGGTTTTTTCGGTGTTTTCCCTTATCCTGAGAAGACGAACGTCGAGTAACTTTAAGCTCCATGGACCCCGAGAACATTTGAGTATCACTTCACCAATTTCATTCATCGTCCGATATGACCAGCCACGTTAAACTAAAAAATTATACTTTAAAGGTTTATGCTATTCGACATAAGCATTATCAGAAATTGTCTTATTACTTAGTTCGTTACAAGTAGAAGCGAAATAAGGGAATACACTAGGCTAAAGTGATAATCAAGCTGTTGGTACGTGATAGAAATACGTTTCTTTGCATGACCAGGAGTTGATAAATCCCGGTAAGGAAAAAATTCAAGTATTTTAATACTGAAACCAATAACAAGGAATTTCTCAGAAACGCTTTGCTCTACAACAAAAACGTATATAACAAATTGTGTGGTCTACATCTTTTGTCCAGTAAGTTTTTGTATATCTCTTACGGTTTACCAGTAATACAAAAGTAATCCAAAATAAATAGGACTTCAGAGACTATTCCCAGAAAATTCAAATATACATTTTATTTGCGATGTGAATACCTTTAATATACGATATTTTAATAAAAAAGTACCAAGTTTGGTATTTAACAGACTTTTCTTTTTTGAGCTATGCTGCACACACACGTAAAGCATTTTTACTTTCTCTACATGTACTATTTACATAGTGTGTAGAGGAAGTATTGTATTCCACCCAAAAATTCGATACCGAGATTTCGCCGGAAATACGTGTTTTAGGATCCCCTAAACCCCCAAAAAAAGCATTTTTAGAGAAAGGTCCGTGTGTGTGTGTGTCTCGTCTGTGTGTGTGTGTGTGTGTGTGTGGACAACATAGCTCAAAAACGAAAAGACCGTTAAATACCAAATTTGGTATTTAGGTTTAGTATCTTGCAAGGATTCCACACGAAGATTTTCAAGAAAATCCCCCACTACAAACTACCATTTACATGGAAAATGTTTCGAAAAGTTTGATTTTCTTAAAAATGAATCTAACGATTTTGATTAAAATCACATATATAAAAGCTATTTGCACCCCGAATAAAATGTATATCTTGAATTTTCTGGGAATAGCCTCTGAAGACCTCTTTATTCTGGATGAATTTTGCCGAATTTTGCATAACTGCTAAACCGTAAGAGATGGACAAAAACTTACCATAGAAAAAATGTAGAGCAAATTAAAACACACAATTCATCGTGGAGTTGATCGTTTTTGAGATATTCCTTGTTATTAGTTTCAGCTTTGAAAAACATACTTTTCTCATACAGCAATTTGTCAACTCGTGCCCATACAAACAAAGGAACATCAGTCACATAGCAACCAACTTTCGACTGTCACTTTAACCTATGGTACTCCCTTATTTCGCTTCTACTTACAAGGAAGCAAGTAATAAGACTATTTCTGCTAATTTTTTCTCGATCAGCTTGAAGTAAATAGAAGCATAAGCTTATTAACAATACTTTGTTACAGAGATGTAGAGAAAGTCATGTGAAAGGATCACATCAGATTTTTTTTATGCAACACGTATATTTCCGGTGAAATATCGAATTTTTGGATGCAATACAACAGTTTCTCTACGTACAAGTAACGTTATGACACTTGTGTGAATTCCTAGTTCGTGACTTCGCCGCTGTGCTCCATGATCAGCTTGTTCTTCTTTTGCGTGCAAATTAATATTACATGGGACCACCACCGGCTTTACTTCCCTTCTAAAAACAGCCATGCTAATTAAATAGCTTTCCTTCTGAAAAATCTCACGTGGTCCATTCACATTAGCTTTCTCTACATACCTGCACCAAATTATTGTTAAAAAGCTCATGCTTCTATTTACTTCATTTTAATCGAGAAAAAATAGCACAAATAGTCTTATTACTTGCTCCCTTATAAGATGAAGCGAAATAAGGAAGTACTATAGGCTAAAGTGATAGTCAAAAGCTGGTTGCTATGTAATTGAAGTTCTTTTGTATGGACAGGAGTTGACAAATTTCTATATGAGAAAAGTATAAGTTTTTCAAAGCAGAAATCAAAAACAAGGAAAATGTCAAAAGCGACCAACTCCACGAAAAAACTTTATAAAAAATAAATTGTATGTTTAAATGTGCTCTACATTTTTCGTGTAATAAGTTTTTATCTAACGCTTACGGTTTAGTAGTTATGCAAAATTCCGTAAATTTCATCCAGAATAAAGTAGTCTTCAGAGGCTATTCCCAGAAAATTCAAGATACATTTTTTTTGGCAGGTAAATATCTTTAATATTTGAAATTTTAATCAAAATCGTTAGAGCCATTTTTGTGAAAATCGAAATTTTCGAGAAAAAAAAGTTCCATGTAAAGGGTAGTTGGGGTGGGGGGATTTTCTTGAAAAACTTCGTGTCGCATCCTTGGAAGATAGCAAACTTAAATACCAAGTTTGGTATTTAATGGTCTTTTCGATTTTGAGCTATGCTGTCAACAGGCACACACACACACACACATGCGCGCGCACGCACACACACACACACCCACACGGACCTTTTTGTAAAAATGCCTCTTTTGGATTCAGGGGGCCGCAAAACATGTATTTCCGGTAAAATCTCGATATCGAATTTTAGGTGGAATGCAATACCTTGTCTATACACTATGTACATAGTATGTGTAGAGAAAGCAGACATTGTTTTTTTATTTAGGGAACCTCAGAGAGCGTATTTACGGTGAAAACTCTGTATCGAATGTTTGGTGGAATACGATACTTTCTTTACCTCCTACGAATACCATTGTAATAGAGAAGACAAACATGTTATTTTGAATTTTCTACAAATCAATTTTCTACAACTGATACCATGAGTAGATTTATCAGTTTCGAGACAGTTGTTGCTATTGGTTGGCATTTTCAAATGCAGTATACGTATTGTTATAAGTCACCATTCATTTGTTTCTCGAGATGTAATGATAAATATCCCATTTTAAAATTCAGCATGTAAAGACCCTGTTTTTTACATTTCAATACCAAGTCACTCGCCTGTATGTCACAGGTTACGAGCCGCCACTGACACAGTCAGAATTGTGGTACCCGAGCCGCCACTGCTATATGCGACATCAATTACAGACGGACCACTTTAATTCAACAAAGAGCCAGCCTCACGTGACTTCGGGCCACTCCAAAACGTCCACCAGATAATGCTGTCATCACCCGGTTTTGATTAAACTCACTTCTAGAACAGGTGAACTGTCAGTCCAGTGTCGCACTGGCTCACATTTTCGTCTCCAGCCGAAAATCTCTTCTATACACAGTCAAAATTGTGCGGGTGTTTGTTAATCTATAACAAAAAAACACTCACCCCGATTTAATAATTATCTTCAGCGGTAAAAACCGAAAGACTTTCTGACTACAAGCGCAGACGTATTTAATTACATAGATCACTAGAACATTAAAAATGCGATTAGTTCCATTCACATAACTTCCTCTACCTGTGTCTACGTCATGCTAATCGAGATAATCTTATGACTTCCTTGTAAGTAGAAGGGCATACACTAGGCTAAAAAGTTTGTCAAATCTTTTATACGTTGGTCACTATGTGAAACAATTGAAGTTCGGTTCTCTTTGCCTGACCAGGATGAAAACAGGTGAATATTGGCTTTCCATTTGAGAAAAGTTGAGTATTCGTTATTTTAAAACTAATAACAAGGACTACCTCGGAAATGGTTAGCTCCACAAAAGACAAAAAGCGTGTTTTTAACGAAATCTACATTTTTGTAGTAAGTTTTTGTATATTTCTTACAGTTATGCAAAATCCATCCAGAATGTAGAGATCTTCAGAGGCTACTCCTAAAAAGTATACGATATACATTTCATTTGTGATGAAAATATGTATTATCAAAATCGTTAGAGCCATTTTGAGAAAATCAGAACGTTCGAGAAAAAAAAATCTTGTAAAGCGTAGTTTGGGATAGGGGATTTTCCCGAAGATCTTTGTGTTGCACCCTTGGAAAATGCTGAACTTAAATATCAGGTTTCGTATTTAACGGTCTTTTAGTTTTTGAGTTATGCATTTCAGATCACACACAAACACACGGACCTTTTTTCTAAAAACAGTGTTTTGGGACCTGGCGACCTTAAAACATCAACTTTCGGTGAAATCTCGTCATCGAACTTTTGTGTGGAATACAATACCTGTACCTATTACATGCGTAGTACAGAGAAAGTAAACGCTGTTGTCTATTTAATGAGATTTAATAGTTTTGTGTAGTACGTTTATTGGTTATACAGAAGTCATTTTGGATGACGTCAAATTTTGTCGAGAAAATATCTTAAAAAGTACGACATTTTAATCAAAATCATTTGCCATTTTCTAGAAAATCAACATTTTGGAACATATTTCCATGTAACGGAATTTTTAGTGGAATACAATACCTGCCCTACTATATAATATAGTAGAGAAAGTAAAACATGGGAGATAAGCCTATTATAAATGCATGCATTTCAACAGATTTATTACGTCACGGTGTGTTTATATCGTGTTTTTTATTAGGGCGGGTAAAGACGCGTGTATCTGCAGGAGCGAGTTTAATTATACGAGGTTTGACTTGGCGGTTGTACCAGGAACTTGTGAAAGAGAGCACTCTGGTGGCCAGAGTCAATAAAACCCGCTCTCACTTCGCCATGCGGGTGAGCTCACAGACCGGCGTTTGTTGCCTTTCATGTTGCCATATGGAAACTGGTTCGTTCGTTCACAGACAACTGCGTGCTTTGCGAGCAGTGCTATTCTGTTGTCTATCCGGTACTAGAAGCACACTTTCATGTTACCACGTGGAAACTGGTTCACAGACAAGTGCGTGCTTTGCGAGTAGTGTACGCTAAGGTATTCTTTTGTCTATTCGTTCCCAGAAACACACTTTGTTGCCTTTCATGTTACCATATGGAAACTGGTTCGTTCACAGAAAAGCGCGTGCTTTGCGAGAAGTCCTATTCTGTTGTCTATCCGGTCCTAGAAACACGCTTTGTTGCCTTTCATGTTGCCATATGGGAACTGGTTCGTTCGTTCGTTCATTCACAGACAAGTGCGTGCTTTGCGAGCAGTGCACGCTAGGCTCCTCAGCTATTCTGTTTATCCATTCCTAGAAGCACACTTTCCTGCCTTTCATGTTGCCATATGGAAACTGGTTCGTTCGTTCAGTGCGTACTTTGCAAGTAGTGCCCGATAAGGCTCCTCAGTTATTCTGCTGTCTTATCGTTACTAGAAACATATTTTTTGTAGTATTCCGCGTCTAGGTGACACATGAAAGTGTAACCTTCGCCATATTACATTCAAATCCAGTTGTGTGAACAAGAATTGCTTACTAATAAGTTCTGCTTCTTATTAAATGATTTTGAGAAATATATCAAGAACATAATATGAATACATTCAAACGAAGATGTGATTTTAAAGCACTTTTGTACTTAGAGTCAGCATTGTCATCGCTAGCAGATGATGCTGCAACTCCCAGATCTGAATCAGTGACACATGTGTGATATCAGCCTGCCACATTTCCGCCGTCATCAGAACCAATGCTTCATTTAAAAGCACGTCTTTCAGTTTGAAAGATTTATTGTTTCCAAAGCGCAATATCTGCAGTTATGTTGACTTCTTTTCGTTTCACAAACGAATATCCCATTTATAAAAGTAATGTACGGAAGCTCGCAAGTACGTTTAAAATGGGGCAAATCAGGGTCAATGTTGACAACAATTAACACTTTGTTTATTGTAGATGGCTCATTGTCACTTTATAACGAATTGTATACTTAACAATGTCGTCACTTGTCCTAAAACTTCTTTAACTCTCTTATAAAGTGTTTTAACACTATCAGTTTCATTAAATTCTTTGTGAACGCGAGTCGGTGTACTCTGCCGTTATTTTGACCAGTTCTGGATTGTTTCCTTCAACTTATGAAATACATTTAAAAGAACTTGCTTCTCGCCACCCTTCAGCAGTTTACCCTTAGGGTCTTTTTATGTCCGTGATCATTCATTTTTAGCACTACCGAATTTACACCAGTCGGAAACTTTCCGCCATGTTCTTCACTGAACTCCCACCAATGTAACCGCTTATTTCTTGTGGAAAGATATAATTATATTTCCAACAGCTGATAAAATACAGCACATTGTAATACTACAATTAAACTTACCGATTACCGAATTTTACAAGCAACAAAATGAAGTAAAGGTGGATCTATGTTCTCTGCTGCAATTGAGTGCTTCGTTCTCAAGTGGTCACGTGGGTGGAGCTGTTCTCGGAATTACTTGTACAAAAGTGTGGATGTAAGGGCGGCGTCAGTATGCATGACATGGAGCAATATCTCAGGTCTTGAGCCGGAGCACATGTTGAGTCATAGATGTGCTGGAGTTCCCATCTCGTCTGCAAAAACAATTGAGGTAAAGTGTATCTAAACATGTACATCTCACCACATTGATTCGGATGCGACTTGGTCAAGGATGCTGCCCTCAACATCTTCATCTCATCGACACCCCAGCACGTCTTTCCGACCCCGACCTGAATCCTATTGTTCCCGTTACAACTCCCAACGTTCTTACCTCTTCATAACCATTTCCCGCCAACATTAGTACCACCCTTGCCAAAAACCAGTTTACTATGGCATAACAAAGTTCCTTAAACACAGCAATTTAAACATAAAGTCCTCCTCGTACCATTAATTTCCTTCTCTCTCCTGCTGGCCAAATACCAGGGGCCCCCCCTGTTTTTGTCAACCTCCGATAGGCTATAAATAAAAGACAGGCTCATAGAAAACAATTATTTTATTACTAAAGTTTTGTACACTTATAGTTACTTTTCAACATAATCACCGAAAAGCTTGAGACATTTATCGTACCTGTGCACAAGCTTTGCAATACCCGCTTCCAAAAACGTTGCCGCCAATGATTTCAAATGAGCATTGATGTTGTTTTGAAGATCTTGGTTGGTTTGAAAGTGCTGCCCTCTTAGCCACGTCTTCAGTTCAGGGAAAAGGTGAAAGTTGCTGGGTGCCAGGTCAGGACTGTACGGCGGATGATCGAAAATGTCCCATTGAAACTGTTCAAGGAGCCGATGGGTTGTGCCAGCCGTGTGTGGACGAGCGTTGCCATGGACCTACACAACTCCTGAAGTCACCATTCCTCTTCGTTTGTTTTGAATGGCTCTCCGCAAACGTCGTAAAGTACGAATATCTGATGGCCTCATCTGCCGTGTCCTGGCTTTAATACGTGATAATTATATGTTTTCCCATTGGTCGCTTCGTATCTTATTCGTAAAGAAAATTCACTGCGCACGTGCGTAGCAGCATTGAACTGCTCCCCATTGCAATTAGTTAAGCCGATGATGTCCCACAGTCAAATATTTTGACCCAATACTCTTGAAACTACAAATTGGATCGTGGGACATTGTATACAATTTCCGTCCTATTTTTGGTCCAGTTCCAGTTTGCTAATACAGGATACAGCGATTTCTAATTTTTGGTCCAAACGTAGCGACCTGGTGCTAATGACGTAATAAGATGGCAGCTAGCACTGGGTCTTCCTTCCCGCCAACGTGATTGTTTGTGTGAAACTTTGTTGTATGAAACTTGTAGACTTTGTCCTAAATAATAGGGTTATAGTAGCTGAGCTATTGTTGGAATATATATTTTTTTCGTGCGGCAGAGATTTTTGGAATAATGACTCTGGTATTTATAGCCCCTGCAAATGTTATTTTATCGGATCTATTTATACCTAACCTTCTTTTCTCAACAAAATATAAAAACGCTACCTTTGATTTGCTGAAATGGACTGCCTCATATTTGTGTCTTGGCGAGTGATTTTTGCCTCAGCAACTTTCCAAACAAATTGTCGTCCATTACAATAATTTAGAAACGAGTTCAGTTTGCAGCATATGTAGTCCACCTGTTCCTTGGCCTGCCATGGTCTAGTCTTGATTTTGTCTTCCTATTATACGAGGTACGTCCAGAAAGTAAGCTCCGTTTCAATTTATCTCTGCTGCAGCACTGCGATCGCAGTTCCGCACATGCGCGGTAGACGCTCTGTATCAAGGAAAAGAAACATGCGCCATTTTGAGATCACTGTCAGCCACATACGCTTTGTTGTGCTTGTTTACAAAGTCGGTGTTGATTGAAAATCCCGCCGCTTGTGAAATCAGATCAGTGATTCGTTTTCTGAATGCTAGGAAAGTGAAACCAATTGAAATTTATCGGCAAATTTGCGAAGTTTACGGACAAAATGCGATGAGTGATTCAATGGTGAGAAGATGGGTCCGACAGTTCAATGAAGGACGTAGTGAAGTGCACGATGAAGAACGAAGTGGGCGTCCATCTTTGGTTACAGAAGAACTGGTTCACGCGACTGATGACAAGATCCAGGAAAACCGCAAGTTTACAATTACTGCTCTCACTATGGAATTTCCCCAAAGCTCACAATCACTAATTCATGAAATTGTTACCGAAAAACTGAAATTTCCTAAACTTTACTCACGTTGGGTACCAAAGATTCTTACTGAGCAACACAAAACAAAACGGATGGGTAGTGCACTTCAGTTTTTAACCCGTTATGATGAAGACGGCGAAGAATTTCTGACACAGAAAGTCACAGGAGATGAGCCCTTGGGTTTCTTACGACACCTCTGAAAGTAAGCGGCAATCAATGGAATGGAGTCACACTTCATCCCCAGCAAAGGTTAAGCCGAAACAAATCTTGACACCTCGAAAAATGATGTGCACAGTGTTCTGGGACTGGAAAGGCATCTTACTCATTGATTTCTTACCGCGTGGTCAAACATTCAAAGCAGATGTTTATTGCGAGACACTTAGGAAATTGCGCCGCGCAATACAGAATAAGTGCCGAGGATTGTTGTCAAAAGGTGTTGTTTTTCTTCACGACAACGGACGGCCACACACTGCAAATGAGACGAAAAACCTCCTACAGGGATTTGGCTGGGACGTGTTGGACCATCCTCCGTACAGTTCTGACCTCGCTCCTAGCGACTTTTATCTGTTCCTACATCTCAAGTCTTTCCTTGGCGGTCAACACTTCAACAATGACGAAGAGCTGAAAGAAAAATGTTTCCAACTTTTTGAAGACACAGGCGGCAAACTTCTATGAAGAAGGTATACAAAAACTTGTGCCACGCTATGACAAATGCCTGCAATATTTCGGCAGTTATGTGGAAAAGTAGTTTAAGAGTTGTAGAATTTTGTGCAATAAATAATTATTCTGTATCTGTAAACAATTTAATGTTATTACCAAACGGAACTTACTTTCTGGACGTACCTCGTAATATGCTCTTACAATGGATACATAAACTAACAGCAAACGTAAATAATTGTGGATCAGCTACCTCCACCATTTTCTATCAGCTGTTCATGCGAGAAATATTTGGACCAATGCATACTCCCGTGGGAATGGTACGGATAAATTGTACACAACGTTCATGTTGTATAAAATACTAGCTGATCCGGCGAACTTTCTTCCGCCTTAGAAGCAATAAATGAGCAAATTTTGGATTTTATTAAGTTCAATTTTTATTAGGATAATAAATATAAATACAAAAAAATCAAGTATTTTAATGATTCTTTATTGGCCGTGTATTTTGGTGCATGGGTTGCACTCTTCAGTGAAGCACCTTGTGATAGACGACATTTCTTGTTCTATTATTAGGCGCAACAACAGATAACGCAGATGTCTTCCGACCCGTGAACATGCCACATGTAATTGACCATGGGGGAAAAACATGGATTTTCTAGATTCAGACCACAAACTTTCAAGGGTTGGCCTTGTGATTTGTTAATGGCCATGGCGAATGCAAGACGGGTCGGAAATTGAAGTCGTTTAAACTCAAACGGCAAATCGGTTGGGATCATCGGGATCCTCGGAATCAGAAGTTCCTCACCTTCCAATTTTCCTTTGAGTATCGTCGCGTAAATCACATTGATCATCAATTTACTTACCACCAAACGCCTTCCGTTGCACAGTTTTGGTTGGTTTATGTTTCGAAGCATGATTACTACGGAGCCAACCTTTAGTCGTAAAGTAAGCCAGGCACATCCAAGGAGTTTAAAAATGTAATTGGATAGTTGCTCTTCACGTGCAATTTCATTCGCAATGTTTCGAATCCTTTGTCGAGAAAGATTCGATTGTCTTGGTCGCGGCATTGTTAATGATAATATCGGCACAATAAGCTAATAGAAACTCGAAACAAACACCATAGACAACAATGCGTTTTTCTGTCTGTTACGTTTTGTTATACCACGTTTTATGTCACATCCCACGAAACGGGATAAAAAGTATCCTATGTCCGGTTCTCAACTACCTCCCCACCGATTTTCAGACAAATCGGTTCAGCCGTTCTCGAGTTAAATAGTGTAACTAACACGACTTTCTTTTATATTTTGGACCAAATTTTAACCGTGGGACATCCGCTTAAGTAAGTAGTTTAAAACAGTGAATATCTCTGCAAAAGCAGGCACTACGAAAAACCTTATATAACAAATTGTATCTTTTAATAAGATCTACATTTTTATGAAGTTATTGTCTATCTCTTACGGTGTACCAGTTACACAGAATCAACAGGATTCCAGACTCTATTCCCATGAAATTGACATCATACATACCTCGTCTTAAGGTATTTTAATCAAAGTCATTAGAGCCATTTTTGAGAAAATTAAAAATTTCGAAAAAGTTCCATGTAAAGGTTAGTTTGGGGTGGGAGATTTTCTTAAAAATCTTCGTGTCGCATCCTTGGACGATACTAACATAGCTCTGTTGACTACATGCACACACATACACCTTTTTCTAAAAATCTGATATGTTCCATTCACATGACTTTCTCTACATCTCTATAATCAATTATTGTTAAAAAGTTGATTCTTCTATTTACTTAATATACACAATTTATGTTATATAGATTTTTTCCTGGAGTTGACTTGAGATATTCCTTGTTTTTGGTTTCAGCTTTACAAAAACTTATACTTTTCTCTCACAGGAATTTGTCAACTCCTATCCATATAAAAAAGGAACTTCAGTCACATAACAACCAGCTTTTGACTATCACTTTAACCTATGCTATTCCCTTATTTACCTTCTACTTACAAGGAAGCAAGTAATAAGACTATTTCTGCTAATTTTTATGGATTAGCATGAAATAAATAGGAAGTATAAGCGTTTTAACATTAAGTCTTGTGAATGGAACACATCAGATTTTTTATTTTATTCAACGGACCTCAAAGCATTTTCGATGAATTCTGGACAACGAATTTTTCGGTGGAATACAATACGTTCACTACTATATATAGTGCGTGAGAAATAAAGTAATAAAATATATCGGAAATGGTTAACGCTACAAAAATATTATATTTGACTAAAATTGTGTGTTGGCATTTGCAGAAACTTCTGCTATATATTTAGTCCTGCAGGAAGAATTAGGATAAGCCGGTGAAACACGCAAACACGTGCAATAAAAACCGCAGCGAATCTGAACCAGAGACAGACGAGGGCGCGCGCTATTAACAAGAATTCATCCCAATTCGGTTTCACTTTACAGAACAGCTGCTCAGGGACATCAAATTGAGTTATATACCTCTCTGATGGCTTTCTGTCAGCTGCGTCTCTTTCGGGGCGTTCGACAACTACCACCTCAATAATGCTACATTCACAATCAATGTTTGGACTAATATTATTTAATGCAAGCATTCACATGCAACACGCAAGACACGACGCAAGAGTTTGCAAACTCCGAACTTTATCCTTGCGTTGCATGCAAAGTGTATGAGTTCTGCTTCTTTTCTCTGTGCATTGCCTATGAATTCAATAACAGATGATCGCAATGTAAGATTTTACACGGCCTACTGTACAAGCATGCACTTCTATTTGGCCGTGCAGTGCCATCTCTAATCTCCCTCAAGAGGTTATGCGAATCCTTCTTTGATGTAACTATCATCAGATTATCCGAACCAATCACATCCAGCTCCAGCCGGACCAATCACAGCCTGAGTATGGATACTGCCGCTATTTCAGCCAACGAGTCAGTTGCGACAAAACCTTCACCGAGAAGACTTAGACCACGCCCCTGAAGATGATCACCGCAGTCGTGAACGAAACGTCTGGATCTGAAAACTCCAGCAGACCACGGCTTCTCAGCCCGCAAAATTCTTCTAGTTACAACAAGTAAGTATTTGCATTTTCGTCCTTTAAACTATAAAATAATCCTCATCGCTCTTACCAAGTTGGTTTTGCTTCAACAAATAAACTTTGTTATTAAATCATGTTGACAGATATTTCAAGAACATAATACCAAAGTGAATAATATCAAGCGAAGACGTGATTTTAAAGGACTTCAAACAGTCACCGCTACCAGTTAATGTTCTAACCCCCAGCTCTGTAACTTTATCACTATCGACGACAGTATCAATGACATATGTGTGATGTCAGCCTGCCATATTTCCGCCGTCACCTGAGCCAATGCTTTATCTAAAAGCTGTCCAACCTCTTACTGAAAGGTCTTTTTTACTTTCTCTATACGTGCTATGTACATAGTGTATAGATAAGGTATTGTAATGTACCCAAAAATTCGATACCGAGATTACACCGCAAATACATATTTTGGGCCCCCATGAATGAAAAATAAAGCGTTTTTGGAGAAAGGTCCGCGTATGTGTGGACAGCATAGCTCAAAAATGACGAGACCGTTGAATACCAAACTTTGTATTTCAGTTTGGTATGTTCCAAGGATGGGACACGAAGATTTTCAATAAAATCCCCCCACCCCAACTACCCATTAACATGGAACTTTTTTCGAACATTTTTATTGAAATGTCGTACATTAAAGATATTTACCTGACAAATAAAATATATATCTTGAATTTTCTGGGAATAGCCTCTGAAGACTACTTTATTCCGGATGAATTTTGAGCAACTTTGCATAACTGCTAAACCGTAAGATAAGGACAAAAGCTCGCCACACAAAAAATGTAGAGCACATTAAATCACAAAATTAATGCTATATACATTTTTTCGTGGGTTGATTGTTTTTTTTTTTAGATATTCCTTGTTTTTGGTTTCAGCATTAAAAAGTTTATACTTTTCTCATACAGAAATTTGTCAACTTCTGTCTATACAAACAAATGAACTTCAGTCACATAGCAACCAGCTTTTGACTATCACTTTAACCTACTCCCTTATTTCTCTTCTACTTACTAAGCAAGTAATAAGAATATTTCTGCTAATTTTTCTCAATCAGCATGAAGGAAAGTCATGTGAATGGAACACGTCAGCTTTTTTGTATTACTCCGCGACCACGTGACAGACGACAGTATTACCTTCGCCATGTTACATTGCAAACAATGTTTATGAACAAGAATTACTTACTAGCAGTTTTTGTTCCATTAAATAAAAGTTTCCTATTAAATGATATTGAGAAATATATGCAAGGAAGACGTGATTTTGTGTTTAAATTAATGAGATTCAGAGCCGTCATCGCTAGCAGGTCTTCATCACTAAACTATCGTGTGATGTCAACCTGCCACATTTCCGCCGTCACCTGAGCCAATGCTTCATCTAAAAGCTGGCGTACCTCTTTTTGTTTCCAAAGCACAATATCATCCCTATCTACAATTATGTTGACATTTTTTTCGTTTCAGAAGCGAAAAGCCACTTCTAAAAGTAGGGAAGCTTGTACGTTGACAACAATTAACACTTTGTTTGTTGTAGGTGGCTCATTGTCACTTTATAACAAAGTCTTGTCCTATAAACTTTTAACACTATCAGTTTCTTTAAATTGTTTACAGCACGAACCGGTTATTTTCACCGGATTGTGTTCCTTTAACTTAAGAAATACATTTAAAACAACCTGCTTCTCGCCACTCTTCAACAGTTCGCCCTTAGGGTCTTTTTATATCCGTGATCACTCATTTTTGGGACTACTGAATTCACATCAGTCTCAAGCATGCCGCTATATTCCTCACTGACATTTTTTTTTCTTTTCTCCCGCCAATGTAACCGCCTTTTTCTTTTCTTTTAACGTCCTTTAACCTGGTTGGTCATATCGGACGATGAATGAAATTGGTGAAATGATACTCAAATGATCTCGGGGTCCATGGAACTTAAAGTTACTCGACATTCGTCTTCTCAGGATAAGGGAAAACCCCGAAAAAAACCTTATCCGGGTAACTCATCCTAAGCGAGATTCGAACTCACGACCTTTTGAATATGAGGCAGAAGCGCTACCACCACACTACCCAGGCAGTCAGTTATTTCTTGTGGAAGGATATATTTGTATTTCCAAAAGGCTGAACAAATACGACACATTGTAATGCTACAATTGAACTTATTGATCACCGTATGTTACAAGCAATAATGTTATAATATATCTATTTTTCCTTTCTGAAATTGAGTGTCTCGTTCTCAAGCCAATGAGAGCATTAACAGCGGTCACGTGGGTGTACCTGTTCTCGGAATTATTTACACAAAAGTATAGTTCTAAGTGCGGCAGGAGTATAGACAGGTTTCTCACCCTGGATACTCTCCATTAGGGAAGGTAATCCATACCGAGTGGGCTGGCAAAGGGAGTACATTACACTACACTCTGTGGAGATTAGACACGAAGTCCGACTCTAGGATGTATGTACATCAATCCAAAAAGTACATTCATTGATTGCTCTTGAGTAACATCTGTGGTGCACACTCGGGAGATCCTCCGTTTAAATCCTGTGGGACAACCAGACTGGATATCTAATACCACGACCCAAAGTTCCACTTTAAGTCTGAGAGAATAGTAAAACATAAAATGGATGACAATAGCGCTGATTCGTCTATTGAGGAAAAAGTTTTTATTTTTAACTTTTGGAAACAAAAGTAAATCACAAGGTGCCAGGTTAGGTTTGCATAGAGGTAGGACCATGGTACCGACATCCTAGTGCTAGTTCTGTCACGATGTGCGAGGGCTGAATGAAAACAAATGCCATATTTTAATAACTCAAACGTAGAAATAACCCTCAGAACGTGGTCTTCAATTACCAGTATTCACTTTTCACCAGCCAATTGGATACATTTCTGCCAGCGATGAACAAGTTTTCTGAAGTCGTCACGGAACACGTCGACACTCTGTTTCCGCAACCACAGTCTCTCAACGTCAATGATGTCCCCGCAGATCGTCTTTCATTATCGGGAACAGATGACAGTCAGACGGTGCTAAATCTGGACTGTATGGAGGATAGTGAGATTCAGTCTCTGAAGTTCTGTTGTGGTTTGACATTGTCATGCTGCAGAAAAACATGTCCCTTTTCCTTGTTAGCCGTCGTTTCAGAGTTCGCAGTGTTGTGATGTAACGCTCTCAATTTATTGTTGTTCCACGATCAAGGAAATCAACATGGATAACACCATCTGCTTTCCAGAACACTGTGGCCATGCTTTTTCCAGCCGAGGGCTGCGTCTTGAATTTTTTTCTGGGGCGAGTCTTTGTGTCGATATTCCATAGACTGACGTTTCGTCTTCGGGTCGTAATGGTGTATCCACGTTTCGTCTCCTGTCACAACTGAATGGAGAAAGGCGTCACCTTCATTCTCGTAACACGAGAGGAGTTCCTGGCAAATTTCAAGTCTGTGGAATTTCATTTCAGGAGTCAGCATCCATTGTGCACAGATCTTCCGATAGCCAAGCAAAGCAATGTGAAATGCCTTTTCACGAATTCTCTTCAAAATGTCTCTCTAAACGAATATTTGTGTACCAATTGGCAGTAATGGAACCTCTATCTTCTAAAGGTATAGTAGAACATGGCTCGTTTTAGAAAAAAAACTTCTTATCAGCACCCCGAATCCGTCGCAGGTTTAGGTTCTCTTCGAAAGACCTGTTGAGCCGATTGACTATCATGATTCAACATTCCAACACAGATTTAAATTGCCACCTTGGAATGTTTCCTGCACCAATCGATACGTTCTTCTTTTTGATCGGGAGTCACATTATGTGGAATCAGCAGCAATTGCCAATGTCGACCTAATCCGTAAGATATTAGATCACTGCTCGAATAGCGGCCACATTTTCATCAGTAACGCCCTTTCCAAAATTCATCACTAAGAACAAAATCTGATCTCTTCCATTCACATGACTTTCCCTAAATCGCTGCAACAAATTATGCTTCTATTTACTTCTAGCTAATCCAGAAAAAATTAGCAGAAATAACCCTATTACTTGCTTCCTTGTAAGTAGAAGCAAAATAAGGGAGTAGCATAGGTTAAAGTGATAGTCAAAAGTTGGTTGCTATGTGACTGAAGTTCCTTTCTATGGACAGCAGTTGATAAATTTCTGTATGGGAAAAAGTATAAGTTTTTCAAAGCTGAAACCAATAACAAGGAATATCTCCAAAACGCCAACTTCACGAAAAAATATATTACATAAATATGTGGTTTAAAGAGCTCTACATTTTTTGTGTGGCAAGTTTTTTTCCATCTCTTACGGTTTAGTAGTTATGCAAAATTCTGTAAAATTCGTCCAGATTAAAATAGTCTTCAGAGGCTATTCCCAGAAAATGCAAGATATACATTTTATTTGTCAGGTAAATATCTTTAATATATGATATTTTGATCAAAATTGTTACAGGCATTTTTGAGAAAATCAAAATTTTCAAAAAAAAGTTCCATGAAAAGGGTAGTTTGGGGTGGGGGGATTTTTCTCCAAATCTTCGTGTCGCATCCCTGGAAGATACTAAACTTAAATACCAAGTTTGGTATTTACTTATCGTTTTGTAGTTATCCTGTTCACAGACACACGGACCTTTTCCTGAAACAGTTTGAGGGCCCATCATTAGAAATAGCGCACGAGTGACATCTCTGGTCAGAGATTGCAATAAAGTTTCCGCTCCAGTTATTTATCGATCCTGATCGTCCCGGTTCGACTCTCTTCTTCGTAATCGTGAACAATGACGTAGTGCACTCAACTGGTTCACAAGAAACAGTTACACATTCTCTAGTGATTAAAACGTCCTGAGAAATGCATTACATTACGTCACTGTTACGACAGCTGCTTTCTCATCTTTCACGAGTTGTGTCTTCCATTTGCTATCGTGAATTTGAATAGTGAACTTTTCCACCTTATGACTTTAAATCATTAACACATAAACGATGTGAAGGTCGACTTTTAAATGCACTTCACGCAGGAACCCCGTCAAAAGCGACAATTTAATTGCTACAGCGAATTCAAAAAAAAGATCGCGTTTTAATTTCTCTATTTAGTACAAAGAGAACATATTGTATTCAACCAAAAATTTCTTTCAACACCATGCTAATCGAGATAAACATTAGCAGAATTGTATTACTTAGTTCCTTATAGGTAGAAGGAAACTAAGGGAATGCACTAGGCTAAAGTGATAGTCAAATGTTTTAAAAGCTGTCGTTATGCGATTGTCATTGCAAACCGCTTCTTTGCTTGGCCAGGAGTGGAACAAAAGAGAAACGGACACTTCCGTCTGAGAAAAGTATAGGTGCTTCACAATTTAAACTAGTAACAAGGAATAAATACCTCTAAAACGGTAAAATCCACGAAAAAAATGTATATGACGTAACTTGAGTATTTTAACAAGAAGTTAAAATATTTTGTACAGTAAGCTTTGTCTATCTCTTACGATTTATTAGTTATGCCAAATAAAGTAAAAATCATCCACAATAAACAGGTCTTTAGAAGCTATTCCCACAAAATTCAAGATATACATTTTATTTGTGATAGAAATGGCTTTAATATGTGGTATTTTAATCAAAATCGTTAGAGTAATTTTTAAGAAAAACAATTTTTCCATGTTTGGGGCAGTTTAGGGTGTCTGCATTTTCTCTAAAATCTTCGTTGGAAGATACCAAACTTAAACACCAAGTTTGTTATTTAATAGTATTTTCGTTTTTGAGCTATGTAGTCCACATACATACACACACACACACACACGCGCGCGCGTCTGAGAATGCTTTTTTGCACTCACGGGGTGCCAAAACATGTATTTCCGATGAAATCTCGACATGGAAATTTTGGGTGGAATACAATACTTTTCTATCCCAGTACACTGTGTATACGGGACTAGAGAAAGTAAAAAGATAGGCATGTGTGTGTGTGTGTGTGTGTGTGTGTGCAAACTAACTCAAAAACGTAACGTCGGCTAAATACCAGATTTGATTTAAAGATTTGTCCAAGGATGCGACAAGAAGATTTTGAAGAAAATGCTCACACCCCAGACTACCGTTTACGTATAACTTTTTTGAAAATTTTGATTTTCTCAAAAATTTCTTAAACGGTTTTTATTAAAATATCGTATATTAAACATATTTACCTCAAAAATAAAATGTATATCTTGAATTTTCTGGGAATAGCCTGTGAAGACTACTTTATTCTGAATAAATTTTACGCAATTTTGCATAATTGTTAAACCGTACGAGGTACACAAAAAATGTTATATACATTTTTTTGTAGAGTTGATCGTTTTTTGAGATATTCCTTGTTTTAGTTTCAGTTTTAAAAATGTTATACTTTTCTCATACAGAATCTGTCAACTCGTGTCCACACAAACAAAGGAACTCAGTCACATAGCAACCAGCTTTTGACTATCACTTTAACCTATGGTACTCCCTTATTTCGCTTCTACTTACAAGGAAACAAATAATAAGACTATTTCTGCTAATTTGTGATGGAGTAACATGAAGTAAACAGAGGCATAAGCTTGTTAACAATAATTTGTTAGAGAGATGTAGAGAAAGTCATGTGAATGGTACACATCAGATTTTTTAAAACGTATATTTCGGTGAAATCTCGGTATTGAATTTTTGGATGGAATACAATAACTTCACTATACACTATGTACACAGTACGTGTAGAGAAAGTAAACAGATATGGTAATTGTTATTATGCCTCCATCTGTCCAGACATACTTGACTGCACCCTTGTTTGGCGCGAAGTGAAATTAGTATAGATGGCGAGGTCCTCTGTGCACTTTAAAGATAAAAGAGAACTATCCTGAAAATGGCCCATGATGTTTCTGAACAGCATAAATCAACAACGAAACTTCGATCAAAATCAAACTTGATGTTCCAATAACTTTTAAAGATAAACACGGTGAGTTTCACCCCAAACTATCCTTTACAGGGAACATTTACAGGGAAAGTTTTGATTTTCTCAGAAATGATCTGAACGATTATGAAAATACCATACTGATCGTTACACCCATGCGAGTGGACAGGTGTGGTGTCGGAAGGTTCTTTGACATCGAGCCCATACTGTTACAGCTGAGCCAGATTGTGACAGTTTGCATGTGCGACTGCTTCTGGAAATTTCCAGGGTAACGTCGAAAAGAAATCACACGACAGAGTTGTTACAAAAGCATTGAGGAAAGTTATTGGTCAGCAGATTTTTATTGTGATCAGTTTGTGGAAGTCATTGTTGAAGAAAAATAAGTGTTTTTCTTAAAATACATATTCATGACAAGTTAAATATATATCTTGAATTTTATGCGAATAGCTTGTGAATCCAGTTCATTCTGGACTACTCGTAACAGATAGATAAAAACATGGAGATCTCGATAAAACACACAGTTTATGTTATACGTTTGAGGAGCGGTAGTAACCATTTCCGAGATATCCCTGGCTACTCGTTTCAATTGTCAAATACTTATACTCCGCTCAAACGAGAAGTCATCTCTCTTTTGTTTCACTGCTGACCACAAAGAAAGCCGATTTTCGACCCCATCGCATACTAACCAGCGATAGTAACATGTGACTATCGGTTATCTTTTTGTATTCTCTTGTTTCCTTTCAACCAATAAATAATAAAACAATTTATGCTAATGTTTGTCTAATCCGTTCTAACCGATATGGAACAATAGTTTGTTACAGAAGTCGTGTAATGCAACACATCAGATTTTTAATTGAATGACTTAATTTTATGCTCCTTACTTGGATACGTAAGACAGGAAATGAGAAAATGATGCACAAAGTGACGAGAACAAATAGCAGGGAGCGGATGTGGCAAAACGTTAAAAGAAACCTCTTCAGCGCCTGTTTAAAATGCAAACCTAGCGGTAATGAAGCGAAACCGTCATTTATTTACTGTTGACAGCTGCTTCTTCACGGCCTCCTGCTGTGCGAGCGTTATTCAACTGTTCCACCCAACAGTTCTCATGGTAATGAAATTCACAACGTTGCATATAATTTATATGGAATGGAGGAGGTGACCCTATCTAATGGGCATCCTGTCTGAAGACAATGCATCAATGACAATTAAGGATTGAAGAAAAAAACTTCTCAGTTAAATAATATGAATTTCAAATTTAAAAAAAAAACGCATATTTTAACGAACTTGTCACAATTGAACTACTAATTAAGCGGCACTATAGATGGGCTGGCGGATGCTATTAATAGACAATTAATTACAACTATAAACCTTGTTTTTTCACAAACTATTTCCCAGACTCAACACGTTCCACTTTTCTAATCTGTTTCTAAAAGTTTTTTTTTAATTGATTTTCAAAGCCACGTCAAATGAAATAATACCTATACTCTTTTAAAACAATCCTCAAAGTTTAAGAAGTACTTATGAGAAAAAAAATTGGAGCCTTATAATATTCCTACAATTAAGAATCAATACAAAACCGACCGTCGAGGTAGTGTGTGAGATCGCATTCGGTAGCTCTATGGGGTTTTTCGGGCTGCAAGGCGAATGCTGGAATCGTACCTTACGACGTTTGCGGAGAGCCATTAAAAAACAAACGGAGAGGAATGCTGACTTGAGGAATTGTGTTGATCCATGACAACGCTCGTCCACACAACCCATCGGTTCCTTGAACAATTTCTGTGAGACATTTTCGATCATCCGCCGTACAGTCCTGACCTGGCACTCAGCGACTTTCACCTGTTCCCTGAGCTGAAGACGTGGCTAGGAGGGCAGCACTTTCAAACCAACCAAGATCTTCAAAACAACGTCAATGCTCATTTGAAATCATTGGCGGCAACATTTTTTGAAGCGGGTATTGTAAAGCTTGTGCACAGGTACGATAAATGTCTGAATCTTTTCGGTGATTATGCTGAAAAGTAACCATAAGTGTACAAAACTTTTAGTAATAAAATAATTGTTTTCTATGAACTTCTTTTATTTACAGCCTATCGGAGGTTGGGGAAACAAGAAGGGGGAAAAAAAAACGGCGCTCGTATAAGGACGTTAAAGCCCGGAAATCCCCCCCCCGAGTCCTGAAGTTCTTTTACGGTTGTCAACATAGGACGCGGGACTACCGGCTTTAATTCACTTGCTAGGACTTTTGAGTGCCAAAAACAACTATCGCCCTCAGCCGGGTTTGAACTCGCGATCTCTGGATCTAGAGATGCCGCAACACCGGAGGACGATTATGCGGGGTTTTACTGTATTCTATATTTAATAACTTATCGCACTCCGTGGCCGTGGTGTAGTGGTTACCGTGATAGACTCTAAAACCCAAAGTTGCAGAAGGTGACGGATTTTTTTCCGACGTTTTTAGCATGGCCTCCTTTAGAAGAGAAGTGAAGTCGGTGACCCCGTGTAATGTTTATTTTCAGGTAAAATAATCCCATACCTTGAAAGAAGAAGGTACCTGGGAATAATATTACGCCATTTCGCGTCCGCAGCCGTGATTTCGTCCGACAGTGCCATCTGTGGGCGTTAAACTGATACCTCGTCACCATGGCGCATAGCGGCGAACTCACGAAATAAAAATTCAAATCCAATCAAGGAAACATCGTAAAGATACCCTTTGCTCCACTTAGGACATACAAGAAATACTACTAAAAAAATCTGATGTGTTCCATTCACATGACTTTCTCTACATCTCTGCCACAAATTACTGTTAGAAAGTTTATGCTTCCATTTACTTCATGCTAATCGAGAAAAAATTAGCAGAAATAGTCTTATTACTTGCTTCCTTGTAAGTAGAAGCGAAATAAGAGAATAGCATAGGTTAAAGTGATAGTCAAAAGCTGGCTGCTATGTGACTGAAGTTCCTTTGTTTGTATGGACAGCAGTTGACAAATTCGTGTATGAGGAAAATATGTTTTTCAAAGCTGAAACCAATAACAAGGAATATCTCAAAAACGAATAACTCTACGAAAAAAAATGTATATAATATAAATTGTGTGTTTTAACGTGTTCTACATTTTTTTTGTGGTAAGTTTTTGTCCGTCTCTTACGATTTAGCAGTTATCAAAATTCCGTAAATGACTCTTCAGAAGCTATTCCCAGAAAATTCAAGATATAGGTACATATATTTGTCGGCTAAATGTCTTTAACATACGATATTTTAATCACAATCGTTGGAGCCATTTTTGAAAAAATCAAAATTTTCGAAAAAAGTTCCATGTAAAGGGTAGTTTGCAGTGGGGGGATTTTCTTGAAAATCTTCGTGTCACATCCTTGGAAGCTACCAAGTTTGATATTTCACCGTCTTTTCCTTTTTGAGCTATGCTGTCCACAGACACACATACTCGGACCTTTTTCTAAAAAAATGTTTTTTCTCCTTTTTTTGGATTCAGGGAGTTCTAAAATGTGTATTTCCGGTGAAATCTCGGTACGCAATTTTTAGGTGGAATACCTTCTCTATACATTACGTGCATAGTACGTGTAGAGAAATATTGATGCTGGTTTGTCATGGCCTGCTATAAGCATGCCGTCATCACAAAAACAAATAACCCTTGGTGAATGACTCAAACTTAACCTCAAACGTATTCCCAGAAGCAAACATTGAGAGATATAATAAATATTAATTTGAGAGACAGACAGAAAACCGCATTGGTCTCGCAGACCACATACTGCTAACCGAAAGAAGATGAATATTCACGGCTCAAATCGATGCCCCACTTTACGCTACTCGGCTGTACTTCGCCATGGCGTCTTACAGAGTTACAAGCCTTCATGTGCAGAGCTTGCTGCGATATTTACTCTAGGCCGGATGTGACGCAATTAACAAAACACTTTATGTGGTACTCCAGTGTCACCAACATTCCTGCGCCTCAAGGAATTTGTTGACAGCGCTCGCTCGCATCATACATTTCACACGACACACACATTCACACTGCATTCTACCGAGGGCTCATTTCAATTTGTGCCATAACGTCAACTGTTTCAAGCCAGTTTATCTGTAAAGATGTTAACGCCGTGACGGAGAAGTTGCCTAGCAAGCACGGCATTCAATACAAGGAGTAGTAATACGGTAGGGACATTAGGGAAAGCTGGGGCAAAAGGTGTTCTCTTACATTTCAGTGACTTCTTATGTTGAAAGCACAATAAATAAATAAATAAATAAATAAATAAATATTGGAGCTTAACATCCTTTAACCTGGTTGGTCATATCGGACGATGAATGAAATTGGTGAAATAATGCTCAAATGATCTCGGAGTCCATGGAACTTAGAGTTACTCGACATTCGTCTTTTCAGGATAAGGGAAAACACCGAAAAAAAACCTTATCCGAGTAACTCACCGTAAGCGAGATTCGAACTCACGACCCGTTGAACGTGACGCAGACACGCTATCACCACACTATCCAGGCGGGCATTAATAAATATTGTATCTAAAACTTTATTTTTCCTTAAAGACAAATCTTTATTACTTTCTCTACACGTACTCTGCACAATAAGTATATACCGAGATTGCACCGGAAATACATGTTTTGAGGCCACTGAGTCAAAAAAATTAGTAAAAGTCCTTGTGTGTGTCTGTGAACTGCATAGCACAAAAACTAAAACACCGTTTAATACCAAACTTGGTATTAAAGTTTACTATCTTTGAAGGATGCGACACCCCACCCCAAACTACCCCTTACACAGAAAATATTTGAAATTTTTGTTTTTCTCAAAAATGGCTAACGATTTTGATTAAAATACGTTACAATATACATATTTACATAACAAATAAAATGTATATATTGAATTTTCAAGGAATAACTTCTGAAGACCTGTTCGTTCAGGATAGATTTTTCTGAATTTTGCAAACTATTAAAGCGTAAGAGGCAGAGAAAAACTTAAAACAAACAAAAATGTAGATCTCGTTAAAACACACAATTTACGGTATATGCATTTTTGTTGTAGAGTTCACCGTTTCCAAAGTATTCCTTGTTATTGGTTTTTTTTTTGTTTTTTTTTCCTACCCGTTGCCAAATAAGGAAGCCAATTTCAATGACTATCACATAACGACAGCTTTTAAAACATTTGACAATCACTTTAGCATAGCACATTCCTTTAGTTACCTTCTACTTATAAAGAACTAAGTAATAAGAACATTCTGCTAATGTTTATCTCGATTAGCATTGTGTACAAAGAAGAATAATCTTTTGTAGGAAGTTTGTAGTAGAACATGAAGAGAAAATCATTCGAGGGGATTTTTCTTTACAAAATTATTATCTGATCACAAGTAACTTTCTTTCTTAACAATTCTGCTGTATAGTTTCTTTTCGACGTTCGTTGCGGCGACAGTACAACTCACTAAAGTGTTATTGCTATACAATTCCAGTGAAAACTAGCACAAGGTTGCCCTTTTTTCCATCTGTTGGTCACTTCACTGGAAACTTCCAGAAGTCGACAAACGTGCAGTATACCGCCGGTATTCAAAATCCACACAGGCTTAAAAATGCGCGGTTTCGACCTCGTCAAAGAACACGTGTCCATTAGCACATGAGTAACCATTACAGCTGGGATATCAAAAGAATTTTCCGCGGCACAGGGGATCCAACAATCAACTATAGCTTACAAAGCAAGCCGTACACATATATTCGGAAATTGTGGTCGGAAGGCGTAGACATTGTATACAGGTAAAATTGCAAATTATTATTATTGTTAATTTATTTCTATTATTTTTTTAATGTAGCTTAACGTCCTTTAACCTGCGGTCGTATCGGACGATGAATGAAATTGGTGAAATGGTAGTCAAATGATCTCGGGGTCCATGGAACTTAAAGTTACTCGACATTCGTCTTCTCAGGATAAGGGAAAACCCCGAAAAAATCCGATGTATTCCATTCACATGACTTTCTCTACATCTCTGCAGCAAATTATTGTTAAAAAACTTGTGCTTCTATTTACTCCATGCTAATCGAGAAAAAATTAGCAGAAATAGTCTCATTACATGCTCCCTTGTAAGTAGAAGCTCCATAGGTTAAAGTGATAGTCAAAAGCTGGTTGCTATGTGCCATAAGTTCCTTTGGATGGACACGAGTTAACAAATTCTTGTATGAGAACAGGAAAAGCTTTTTATAGCTGAAACCAGTAAAAAGGAATATCTCAAAAACACTCAACTCCACGAAAAAAATGTATATAACATATATTGTGTGTTTCAACGTGCTCTATATTTTTTTATGTAACTTTTTGTCCATCTCTTACAGTTTAGCAATTATGCAAAATTTCGTAAAATTCATCCAGAATGGAGTAGTCTTTAGAGGCTATTCCCAGAAAATTCAAGATATCATTTTATTTGTCAAGTAAATATATTTAAAATACGATATTTAATTTAGGGCCATTTTTAAAAAAATCAAAATTTTCGAAAAAAGTTCCATGTAAAGGGTAGTTGGGGGTAGGGGTATTTTCTTGAAAAATCTTCGTGTCGGATCCTTAAAAGATACCAAACTTAAATACCAAATTTGGTATGTTACGGTCTTTTCGTTTTTGAGCTATGCTGTCCACAGACACACACACATACACACAGACAGACAAACACAGGGACATTTTTCTAATTTTTTTTATTCAAGGGGTTTCAAAACATGTATTTCCGGCGAAACCTCGGTATTGAATTTTTAGGTGCAATACAATACCTTCTCTATACACTATGTACATAGTACGTATAGAGAAAATAAAAATGTATATGACATAAATTCTCTGCTTTAACGAGAAATACATTTTTGTGTATCTCTTAGGTTAATCATTGATGTACAATTCATCCAAAATGATCATTTCTTCCGAAGCTATTCCCTGAAAATTCAAGAAGTACATTTTGTCATTTAATAGCTTTAATATACGGTATTTTAATCAAAATCGTTAGAGCCACTTATGAGTAAAATAACATTTTCAAAAAAAAACATTTAAAGGGTAGTTTGGACTGGGTTCTTGAAAATCTTCATGTCACATCCTTGGAATATAATAAACCTAAATAACAGTATTTAACGTCCAATTCCTTTTTTAGCTATGTTGTCCACAGACACACGCGGAACTTTTTCTAAAAACGTTTTTTTGGGACTCCAAAATATATTTCCGGTGATATCTCGGTATCGAATTTTTGTTGGAGTGCAATACCTTCTCTATGTACGTAACATATACAGGGTGATTCATATAGAGCTGACACATTTCTTTCATTCATTGTTTCAAAACGTGTCATGCTAGCGAAAACTTATACCTAAATTGTAGAGGAATTCTGGGAGATTATTTACCTCTATAGCAAATGTTGAAAATGTCCTCCATCCTGCATAAGGCACAACTCAACACGTCGTACTGGCCACTCGTTGGAGGACTCTGTTGTCAATAGCTTGAATCTCCTTTGTGATGTTGTGCTTCAGATCGTCCAATGTCTGGTGACGTGTGGCGTAAACCCTGTCTTTTAAGTAACCCCATAAAAAGAAGTCCGGCGATGTCAAATCCGGAGATCTCGGGGGCCACAAGTTCCTGGAAACTTGCAATTAGGTTCTGGATTCATTTGATATATGGCATGTAGCGCCATCTTGCTGAAAATATCCTGTACTCGGCTCCACATCGTACTGCATTTTCACGTTGACTACAAGAACAAAAATGTCGAAATAGCTGTCAACAATGCAATTGGGAATAAAACAAAATCTGCACATCTAGTGACAAGAAATGGAAACTCCAGAATATTCTGCTTAATTTGGTGCTAAAATTGGGTCTTTGAATGAATTTCCAACGCAATAATTAAAGAAAGAAATGTGTCAGTTCTACATAATCACTGTGTACTTATGTAGAGAGTAAAAATAGAACCTTATTACCGCCACTGTGCCTTCTCTCGCCCGCAGCCCAACACCAGCACAGACAGTTGAAGGTGAGTGGTATCCATTTCCTATCCATCTTTTCATCTACGATTGCGTTTGCCCATGACGTCATAGGAACATCTCCAACCTCGTGCTTTACCACCCCAGGAGAACGGATCAAGTGAAACAAACTGCAGAGCCTGCCGAGTGACCAAATTTATTCCGCGACACAAGTTTTGCTTTCTCTAGCCCCGTATGTACAATGTACATAGGAATAGAAAGGTATTGTATTCCACCAAAAATTCCATGTCGAGATTTCACCGGAAATACATGTTTTAGGGCCCCCGGAGTCCAAAAAAAGCATTTTCAGAAACAGGTCCGCGCGCGCGCGTGTGTGTGTGTGGACAGCATAGCTCAAAAACGAAAAGACGGTTGAATACCAAACTTGGTATTTAAGTTTGGTATCTTCCAAGGATGCGACATGAAGATTTTCAAGGAAATCCCCCCACCCCTAACTACCCTTTACATGGAAAAAATTTCGAAAATTTTCTTTTTCTTAAAAATGGCTCTAACGATTTTGATTAAAATACTACATATTAAAGCCATTTCTATCACAAATAAAATGTATATCTTGAATTTTCTTGGAATAGCTTCTAAACACCTGTTTATTCTGGATGAATTTTGCTTAATTTGACATAACTAGTAAACCGTAAGAGATTGATAAAAACTTGCCATACAAAAAATGAAGATCTTGTTAAAATACACAAGTTATGTCATATACTTTTTTCGCAGAGCTTACCGTTTTCGTGGTATTCCATGTCATTAGTTTCAGTTGTGAAGTACTTTTACTTCTCTCCGACGGGAGTGTCCGTTTCTCTTTTGTTCTACTCCTGGTGAACCAAAGAAGCGATTTGCAATGACAATCGCATAACGACGGCTTTTAAAACATTTGACAATCACTCAAGCCTAGTGCATTCCTTTAGTTCCAGTTTACTTATAAGAAACTAAGTAATAACATTCTGCTAATGTTTATGTCGATTAGCATGGAGTTGAAAGAAGAATTATCTTTTGTAAGAAGTTTATTTGGAGAGTAGCTAGAGAAAGTCATGTGAGTGTATCACATCACATTTTTAATAATGTAACTGTTGGTCTCCATCTAGTAGCCACATCATTTACCAATGGTTTAGAAAGCATTCTGTAGGTTCGTTTAGGCCAGGAAGCCACTGAACATAGAACTTGTCAAGGCATATACATGTATACATATGTTTATATACTATAGGGGGGGGTATACAACTCTAGTGCTGAAAGCATGGGTTACAAAAACAACAGAATAGACACATAATCACACCATTTGCGTTTAAGGACTGTACGCCACTGCTCTATACAAGCATGGGTTACAAAAACAACAGAATAGACATATAATCACACCATTTGCGTTTAAGGACTGTACGCCACTGCTCTATACTTAATGTGCTCTATAAAAGCACGGGTTACAAAAACAACAGAATAGACACATAATCACACCATTTGCGTTTAAGGACTGTACGCCACTGCTCTATACTTAATGTGCTCTATAAAAGCATGGGTTACTAAAAAACAACAGAATAGACACATAATCACACCATTTGCGTTTAAGGACTGTACGCCACTGCTCTATACTTAATGTGCTCTATAAAAGCAAGGGTTACAAAAACAACAGAATAGACACATAATCACACCATTTGCGTTTAAGGACTGTACGCCACTGCTCTATACAAGCATGGGTTACTAAAAAACAACAGAATAGACGCATAATCACACCATTTGCGTTTAAGGACAGTACGCCACTGCTCTATACTTAATGTGCTCTATAAAAGCAAGGGTTACAAAAACAACAGAATAGACACATAATCACACCATTTGCGTTTAAGGACTGTACGCCACTGCTCTATACTTAATGTGCTCTATAAAAGCAAGGGTTACAAAAACAACAGAATAGACACATAATCACACCATTTGCGTTTAAGGACTGTACGCCACTGCTCTATACTTAATGTGCTCTATAAAAGCAAGGGTTACAAAAACAACAGAATAGACACATAATCACACCATTTGCGTTTAAGGAATGTACGCCACTGCTCTATACTTAATGTGCTCTATAAAAGCACGGGTTACAAAAACAACAGAATAGACACATAATCACACCATTTGCGTTTAAGGACTGTACGCCACTGCTCTATACTTAATGTGCTCTATAGAAGCACGTGTACTTCCTTTCTTGCATGCAGATATAAACAAAGAGTATCAAAAATTAACGTCAAAGTGTATAAATAAATATAATGTCATTATATGTAACGCTGATGTGATGTCAGATGATAGTTTTCTAATTATCGACACAAAAGTTACTGCTAGTAAACTAAATTAGGATTATTGTATTATGTACTCTTCATAATGTCAACAAATTATTTTCTAGAGTGTAAAATATCAAAACATCAGGTTTTACAGACCTTGTGTCATTGCTAAATACTAAAACATTCATTTGACACTTTCGTGCAAGTCAAAGTATACATGAGTTTAATACACACAAAATGCAATACATTTTAATACTTATAAATACAATGATTGTTGACAGTATTGTCAGACAGATTTGTCACTTAAATATTCATCTACAGAGTAAAATGATTTATTGCAAAGGTACTCCTTAAGAGAGGCCTTAAAAGCCCTGAAATTGCCAACATGTTCTTTGATATTACTGAGGAGAACATTAATTTTTTTTTTTTTTTTTTTTTTTGCAATATAATTTATTTTGGGTCGCTTTAACAGCATGGCCATATCGCGACCTTACAAATTGTACATAAAATAGTTTTTTTCACATTGGTAAAATACCAAATGATTACATTTATCTTTACAATAATTCAAAAAGTTTACACTGTCTTATAAATATTGTCTGTTTGATTGTCTGGTGGTTATGTAGAGCACTTGGTAAGTCATTGAAGCCGGCCTGAAGTCTCTGTTTGGCGGAAACTGCAGCAGGACAGTAAGTGGTGTGTTGCAGTCTCACATTTTGGTTCTGGGTCTTTATTAATGATGAAGGAATGTGTGAGTTTGCAGTGTCCAATTCTGGGGCGGGTAATTATTGTTTGCTCACGACGTTCTAATTTTCGGAGGGGTTCGAAGAAATTGGTAGATCCGGCATCAAGCAGTTTGCTGTGGGATGTTGACCATGTCGTTTTCCAGTTTTCTATAAACAGCTGTTTGGTGTATCTAATGACGTCTTGATGTGTACAAGTTATTCTGTTGTCTCTGACAAGATGTCGGGTGCAGCTTTATCGGCGTTTTCATTCCCATCAATATTTGCAAGTGACGGTACCCACGTGAGGATTACTTGTTTTCCAGAGCGCTGAGTGATAGAGTATAGGTGAAGTATGTCATTTATTAAAGGATGTATAGGACTTATATTCTGAGAGGCAAGAATTGTGCTTCGTGAATCAGTGTATATTACATATTCTGTCTGATTGGAATGATGTGTTGCAATGCTTTCTTAACGCAAAAGCTTCACAGGAGAAAATGGAGAAATATTTGGGTAGTGTGTAGAGCATGGTGTGGGTAGGATATACAACTGCACAACCACGACTGTTGCTGATCCATCTGTGAAGATTTCCATAGCATCTCTATGACTGTCTCGTAGAGCATTGTGTGTGTAGGATATATAACTGCACAACCACGACTGTTGCTGATCCATCTGTGAAGATTTCCATAACATCTCTATGACTGTCTCGTAGAGCATGATGTGTGTAGGATATATAACTGCACAACCACGACTGTTGCTGATCCATCTGTGAAGATTTCCATAACATCTCTATGACTGTCTCGTAGAGCATGATGTGTGTAGGATATATAACTGCACAACCACGACTGTTGCTGATCCATCTGTGAAGATTTCCATAGCATCTCTATGACTGTCTCGTAGAGCATGATGTGTGTAGGATATATAACTGCACAACCACGACTGTTGCTGATCCATCTGTGAAGATTTCCATAGCATCTCTATGACTGTCTCGTAGAGCATGATGTGTGTAGGATATATAACTGCACAACCACGACTGTTGCTGATCCATCTGTGAAGATTTCCATAGCATCTCTATGACTGTCTCGTAGAGCATGATGTGTGTAGGATATATAACTGCACAACCACGACTGTTGCTGATCCATCTGTGAAGATTTCCATAACATCTCTATGACTGTCTCGTAGAGCATGATGTGTGTAGGATATATAACTGCACAACCACGACTGTTGCTGATCCATCTGTGAAGATTTCCATAGCATCTCTATGACTGTCTCGTAGAGCATTGTGTAGGTAGGATATATAACTGCACAACCACGACTGTTGCTGATCCATCTGTGAAGATTTCCATAGCATCTCTATGACTGTCTCGTAGAGCATGGTGTGTGTAGGATATATAACTGCACAGCCACGACTGTTGCTGATCCATCTGTGAAGATTTCCATAGCATCTCTATGACTGTCTCGTAGAGCATTGTGTGTGTAGGATATATAACTGCACAACCACGACTGTTGCTGATCCATCTGTGAAGATTTCCATAACATCTCTATGACTGTCTCGTAGAGCATGGTGTAGGTAGGATATATAACTGCACAGCCACGACTGTTGCTGATCCATCTGTGAAGATTTCCATAACATCTCTATGACTGTCTCGTAGAGCATGGTGTAGGTAGGATATATAACTGCACAGACACGACTGTTGCTGATCCATCCGTGAAGATTTCCATAACATCTCCTTGACTGTCTCGTAGAGCGTTGTGTGTGTAGGATATATAACTGCACAACCACGACTGTTGCTGATCCATCTGTGAAGATTTCCATGACATCTCTATGACTGTCTCGTAGAGCATGGTGTGTAGGATATATAACTGCACAGCCACGACTGTTGCTGATCCATCCGTGAAGATTTCCATAGCATCTCTATGACTGTCTCGTAGAGCATTGTGTAGGT
This sequence comes from Hymenopus coronatus, assembly GCA_030762935.1. NCBI lineage: Eukaryota > Metazoa > Arthropoda > Insecta > Mantodea > Hymenopodidae > Hymenopus > Hymenopus coronatus. The sequence continues at coordinate 8,272,125 of CM060897.1, read as the reverse complement.
AGGATATATAACTGCACAACCACGACTGTTGCTGATCCATCTGTGAAGATTTCCATGACATCTCTATGACTGTCTCGTAGAGCATGGTGTGTAGGATATATAACTGCACAGCCACGACTGTTGCTGATCCATCCGTGAAGATTTCCATAGCATCTCTATGACTGTCTCGCAGAACATTGTACATTTGCTTGCATGAAATAAGGTGTTTTTGTTTTTGTGTAACAATGAAGTTGAATGTTGATTGTTGGTCGCAGCAGGTGCCAGGGGGGCGTGTTCGTTTCATGAAGTTGGGGATGAATATTTGGCATTTTAAACCCTACTTCTTTGTTGTACTCTATAATTGTGGCATGGAAAGGACGTTGTTTAGATGATCTTGGTGACGAGCTCATTGGGAAGATGTATCTATGTACTGCATTAGATGGAATTGCAGCTATTTTAATGACTGTTTCATAAGATACACCTTTCTGAAGATTGGCAATGGGAATATGTCTCTTTTGTCTAGTATTAATGTTATGTTTGTTATAAAACTTGTCGATTAACTGCATACAACTTTCAAATGGATAAACACACGGTAAGGTCAGTATGTCCAACGTTTGCATGAGTGTCTGGTATAAGCGTTACAAATTCCTTCTGTATCCGGAATATGTATTTATTGAATTACCCCATACTCGATGATGGAGTTAAAGTGGGCAAAATACACCAATTTAAGTGTATCGATTGAGTGAAATTTAACTCGAAGAGCATAACATGCTGAGCTAAGTTTAGGTGTGATGTAGCTAATGTGCGACTTCCGGTCCAAATGCTTATCCACCTCAAGGCCAAGAAATTTGACTTCATTTAGCTGTTCTAACAATGTATCATTAATTCCTATTTGTATGTGTGTTTGTAGTGAGCGAGTAGTTATAAATGTAATTGTTACAGAACTTGCTACGATTGGCGGAGTTGTGTCCTAATTCGTTGCAGTGGAATGAAGGCACGACCTAGCATCGAAACCAATTACTTTCCTTTACCAAGTAAGCACATAGAAGTATTCCACCCAAAAAGTCAGTAGAGAGATTTCACCGCAAATATGCTTCAGATCCCCTACAACAAAACATCTGATCTCTGCAGCAATGCTGATTGAGAAAAAACTAGCAGAAATAGTCTTATTACCTGTTTACTTGTAAGTAGAAGCGAAATAAGGGAGTACCATAGGTTAAAGTGGTAGTCAAAAGCTGGTTGCTATGTGACTGATGTTCCTCTGTTTGTATGGACACGAGTTGACAAATTCCTGTATGAGAAAAGTAAGTTTTTCAAAGCTGAAACTAAAACAATCAATATCTGAAGAACAATCAACTCCAACAACAATATGTATGACACAAGTTGTGTTTTATCGTGATCTACATTTTTTGTGTAGTAAACCTTTGTCTCTCTCTTACGCTTTTACCAGTTATGTAAAATTCAAGAAAAATTATCCAGAATAAAGAGGTCTTCAGAGGCTATTCCCAGAACATTTAAGATATACATTTTATTTGGCATGTAAATGTCTTAAATATACGAGATTTTAATCAAAATCAAAATGTTGGAAATTTTTTCCATGTGAAGGGTGGTTTGGGGCGAGGGAATTTTCTTGAAAATCTTCCTGTCGTACCCTAGGAAGATACCAGACTTAAATACCAAGTTTAGTTTTTAATGGTCTTTTCGTTTGTTTTTTTTCCCCTAAAAATGTTTATTTTCCAACTCAGGGGACCTCAAAACATATGTTCGGTGAAATCTCTCTATCGAATTTTTCGTTACAATAAGAGGTTCCTTGAACCCAAAAATACATTTTAGAAAGAAAAAGGAAAACAAACTTCATAATCGTCTGCTTGTAAATTGAATAATCGATGAAAAACTGCTTAGTTGTTCTATTTTGTTGTCAGAAACGCTTCCAACTATTTCGGTATATTCATTTAATCCTTCCTGATAAAAACGGCAGACCTTTTGGGTGGATGACCAAGGTTTTTCTTTTTCAAGAAAGCAACTAATTTACTAAATAATGAAACGTCAATACCATCATCCAACCTTACAGCAGTTGTCAGCATTCTCTGACCGTAAACTGCCTGCAGGCTTTAATATGTCACTCCTCACCACAAAATACACCAACAAGCTCGTTTCGTTAATCTGCGCACATTTTTGGCTCAGTTTCACTCCACCCAAAAATTCCATGTTGAGATTTCACGGGAAATAAACGTTTAGAGCTCACCTAAGTTGAAAAAAAAAAAACATTTTTAGAAAAAAGGCCGCGTGTACGTATGTGTGTGTGTGTGTGTGTGTGTGTGTGTGTGTGTGTGTGTGGGCAGCATAACTCAAAAACGAAAAGATCGTTAAATACCAAACTTGGTATTTAAGTTTAGTATCCTTCGCGGATGCGACACGAAGATTTTGAAAAAAATTCCCACGCCACAAACTACCCTTTACATGGGTAAAATTTCCAAAATTGTGATACTTGAAAATGGCTCTAACGATTTTGATTAAAATTCCGTATATTAAAGATATTCACTACATAAATAAATTGTATATTTTGAAATTTCCGGGAATAGCTTCTAGAGACCTCTTCATTCTAGATTACTTTTACTTTCTCTACAGTACTCTGTACAGAGTGTATAGAGAAGATATTGTAATGCACCCAAAAATTCCATACCGAGATTTCACCGGAAATACATGTTTTGTTTTCGTCCCACACATTCCAGAAATAGTATTTTTGGAAAACGGTCAGTTTATGTCTGTGGGCAGCATAGCTCAAAAACGAAATACCAACCTTGGTAAATAGATTTAGTATTTTTCACGGATATGACATGACGATTCTGAAAAAAAAAAAAAAATCCTCCACCGCAAATTACCCTTTACATGGAAAACATTTCAAAATTTTTTATTTTTTCAAAAATGGCTCTAACGATTTTGATTAAAATGCCGTGTATTAAAGATAAGCACAACAAAAATAAAATGTATATTTTGAATTTTCTGGGAGTAGCCTGTGAATACTACTTTATTCTGGATGAATTTTACGGAGTTTTTCATAACTGCTAAACTGTAAGAGAAGGACAAAAACTTACCAGACAAAAAACTGTAGAGGACGTTAAAACATACAAATTATGTTACATACATTTTTTTCGTGGAGTTAATCGTTTTTGAGATATTCCTTGTTATTGGTTTCACGTTTAAAAGCCTTGTACTTTTCTCATACAGGAATTTGTCAACTCGTGTCCATACAAACAAAGGAACTTCAGTCACATAGCAACCAGCTTTTGACTATCACTTTAACCTATGGTACTCCCTTATTTCCCTTCTACTTACAAGGAAGCAAGTAATAAGACTATTTCTGCTAATTTTTCTTGATTAGCATGAAGTAAATAGAAGCATAAGCTTTTTAACAATAATTTGTTGCAGAGATGTAGAGAAAGTCATGTGAATGGAACACATCATATTTTTTTTTCAATGTAATTTACAGTAACTGGTAACTTTGCTTAGACTTCTCAAGAATTAATCTAGAACATGCCACTCTCCAGACTTCTATTTCTCTTTCACTCACATGCCTTTCTCTGTAGCACAAAACATTAGGCTCCATCTACTTCACGCTAATCGAGATAAGCATGAGCAAAAACGTTTTCTTGTAATTAGAAGGAAATACGTAAGCTAAAGTGATAGTCAAATCTTTTAAAAGCTGGTCGCCATGTGCAGTTGACAAATTCCCGTAGCTGTATTTTAAAACTGAAATCAATAACAAGGAATTTCTCAAAAACGATCAACTTCACCAACAAGAGTGTTTCAACGACATTTTTGTGTAATAAACTTTCGTGTACTTCTTACGGTTTACGAGTTATGCAAAATTCCGTAAAATTCATCCAAAAAGGCTCTTTCCAGAAAATTCAAGATATACATTTTATTTGTCGTGTAAACATCTTTAATATGCCGTATTTCAACAAAAATCGTTAGCCATTTTTGAGAAAATTAAATTTCGAAAATTCTCCGCTTAAGGGTAGTTTGGAATGGGTAAATATTCCTCAAAATCTTCGTGTCGCAACCTTGGAAGATACTAAACGTGTATGCCAAGTATGTTATTTTACCGATATTTCGTTTTCGAGTTATCCTGTTCACATACACACGGACACACTAAAACACCCATCCCCCAAACACGGACCTTTTTCTATAAATGCTTTTCCTGGATACAGGAGAGACTGAACGTCTGTTTCCGGTGAGAGCTAGGTATCGAATTTTTGGGTGGAATGCTATATTTTCTCTGTACATATATAGTACGTGTAGAGAAAGTAAAAATTTGATGTGTTCCATTCTCTACATCTCTGTAACATTTTTTTTTTTTTTTTTTTTTTTTTTGCAGCTAAACGTCCTTTAACCTGGTTGGTCATTATGGACGATGAATGAAATTGGTGAAATTATGCTCAAATGATCTCGGGGTCCATTGAGTTTAAAGTTATTCGACATTCGTCTTCTCAGGATAAGGGAAAACCTCGAAAAAAAACCTTACCCGGGTAACTCTCGCTTAGGGCATTTTGAATGTGAGGCAGGCACGCTACCACCACGCTACCCAGGCGGGCAACAAATTATTGTTTAAAAGCTTATTCTTAGAAATTAGCAGAAATTTTCTTATTACTTGATTCCTTGTAAGTAGAAGGAAAATGAGTAAATACACAAACATCAAGTGAGAAAAGTATTACATAATTTCAAGTTGGTTTCAAACTTGACCTCGATTCTAGACTATTTCAAGACAAGACTTTTCTGTGAATATTACTATTTAATTACGCTACATTCTTATTTAATTTTAGATTAATAGCTACAAAACCCAACCTCAGAGCTAGACAAAAGGGTACTAAATAATCGAGATAAAAATTATCAGAAATTGTCTTGTTACTTGCTTCTTTGTAAGTAGAAGAGAAATAAGGGAGTACGCGAGGTTAACATAGTCAAATCTTTTAAAAGCAGGTCGCTTAGTGAATCAATTGAAATTCGTTTCTCTTTGGTTGCTAGGACTAAACAAAAAAAGAGACGAAAAGAACGATGTCACCCTTTGAGAAACCTTAAAACTCAGAGCAATAACTCGGAATATTTCGAAAACTGTTAACTCTAAACATTGTGTGTTATAGTCAGGTTGCGTCTATCTCTTACGGTTGCCAAAATTCATCCAGAATGAAGAGGTCTTCAGAGGCTATTCCCAGAAAATTCAAGATATACATTTCGTTTCTCATAACAATATCTTAATCATTTTAATAAAAATCGAAAAGTCCTCCATGCAAAGGGTAGTTGGGGATGGAGAATTTTCTTGAAAATATTAGTGTCGTATCCTTGGAAGATACTAAACTCAAATACCAAGTTTGATATTTAATCTACTTTTCGTTTTTGAACATCCAGACATGCTGCTATTTTTTTATTCAGGGGGTCCCAAAACATGAATTTCCGGTGAAATCTGCATATCCAATTTTTGGGTGGAATACAATACCGTCTCTATCAATTTCAAATGGCGTTGCGCTAATTCTGACAAAAAGTGTAAATACATCACATCAACCCCAAATATACGATTCAACTCTAAATACACTATTATAAAACTATCCATTTCTGCCCAGATTTCATCACTGAGTGAAAGAGGATGGAAAACCAAGTTTTATGTTCACACAATGTAAAGCAAAGATACAATTCCACAAATTCGGGCAGAAAAATCTGTGTATTTATAATACATCGTATTTTATCAGCTGAAACGTATGTTTTGATTTCATCTCTATTACTCATAATAATATAAAATATAGTCATATAAGCTAGTGATTCTCTGTACGCACTCGGTGTTACTTTCCGGTCGTCCCCGCCTTGAGGCAGTCCCTGTAGTTGGCAGACAGAACACAGTAGCCTTTGTTGAGACTTATCCCGCGGGTATATCGCTCATTTCGAGACAATACACATGCGACGCCTGGTGGCGAATTTCTCCACAAAACGCTCGCTATTTCAACCAAATAGTCCCCGCTTCTCAATTGTTTATCAACTTGTGGCCTGCAAGGAAATCTTTCTCAAAACTTTCAATGGCAGGCTGTTCACTTGTTTCTCTGCTCACTACAGCAGCGAGCTCTATCTCGTTATCCTAGAACTACCCTACAGATAAACACAAAACAAATAAAATATATACATACGAGGGTTGTCCCAGAAGTACCCGACCTAACAAAGAAAGCACAAACAATTTGGGGAAAAACTTTTTTATTTCTCTACATAGTCTTTCAGTTCGATACATTTTACCAGTGATGTTCAATAGCTTTAATACCCTGTTTATAGTGAGAACTGTCGAGGTCTGCAAAATAGCCATCAACTGCAGACTCCACCTCTTCATTGTTGGCAAATCTTCTACCACCAAGCCATTTCTTCAAGTTTGGAAATCGAAAATAATCAGAGGGGGTTAAATCCGGCGAATATGGTGCATCAGGAAGCAACTCGAACTTTAACTCGTTGATTTTGTTCATGGCGATAATGGACGTGTGAATGGGAGCATTGTCTTGATGAAACAAAACTTTCTTTTTCGTTAAATGCGGCTGTAACAACTTCGCATAATATTCGTCATTGAATACTTTTTCTTTTTTGAGATAATCGATTAACATTATCCCGCGTGCGTTCCAGAAAACTAAGGCCATGACCTTGCCTGCAGATGAAACTGTCCTCGCCTTCTTTGGAGCCGATTCTCCCCTTCCAATCCACTATTTTGATTGTCCCTTCGTCTCAGATGTGAAGTGATGGACCCAGGTTTCATCTATTGTTATGAATCGACGCAAAAACTCAGTTTTATTGCAGTTAAACATTGCCAAACACTTGACTGAAACCTCCTCACGACGCTGTTTTTGTTCTATTGAGAGGAAACGCCGCACCCACCTTACACACGACTTTCTGATATCAAATTTTCAGTCAGAATGCGATGTACAGAACTTTCTGAAATGACTGCAATTTCTGCTAGCTTGTGCACTTTCACTCGACGGTCACCCAATACCATTTTGTGGATTTTCTTTGCAATTTCTGGACTGGTAACCTCATTTGGTCGTCCACTGCGATGTTCGTCTTGGCAGCTCGTACGGCCGCACTTAAACTCTGCCACCCAATATTTCACTGCTGTAAACGAAGGAGCAGACTCCCCAAAGTAGAATCTAGCTCAGCTTTAATATTAGTTGGACTAAGAGCTTTCAAATGAAAGTATTGTATCACATAACGATGACCAATTTTATCCATGTTTATAAATTCGCTGAGAGCATTCACTAATGATGGCTGCCAAACAATGTAAAATCGTGAAGCCTCAAACTTAAGCTTTCTATGGTTGGTATTTCTTACCATTGTTCTCGTAGCGGATTGGTCGCTCTTTTACAGAGATCGTCTTTGAAGTTTTTCTACTATGTATAAGTTGGGTGGTGGTATACCAGCCAAAAAGCGATACCGTGATTTCACTGAAAATACATTTAGAAAAAGGTATGTGTGTCTATGAATACAATAACACCTAAACAATTGATATTTGAGTATCTTCTAAGGATGCGAAATGAAGATTTTCAGAACCCCCCAAGCTATGATTTACTTGGAACATTTTTCGAAATTGTCGATTCTCTCAAGAATGGCCCTAAGTATTTTGAATAGAAGACCATTTGTCTTATAACACATTTTCATGAAAAATAAAATGTATATCTTGAATGTTCTGGGAATATCCTCTGAAGACCTCTTCATTCTGGATGAATATTATATAACTGGTAAACCGTAAGAGATGGACAAAAACTTTTTACACATAACTTGTAGAGGTTGAGTGGCCAGCGAGCTGACTTTTTACTGGAGGTCCCGGGTTCGATTCTCGGCCGGAGATTGGAAATTTTTCTTTAATTAGGATTATTCTCTGTCCTCCATAGATCCTGGTAGAGCTGTCTCTTATTCCCCTTCTACCTTACGAGAATGACGAGGTCGGTCAATGGCCAGGACGAAAACATGCGAGATATTCAACCCAATCTCGACGAGCTGGCAAGAATGTTACCGCGGAGGTGTTGCCATTTCCCTTACGCAGACTGATGATGAATTAATAAATATATGCTGTCCATTTATAGCACAATTTGTAGTAAAAAGGTGGAAAAAACTAATTATTCTATCCAAGTTCAGAATTCACATTGTTTTATTATGAAGAAAACGTATTTATTTTTTATAGTCCTTATGTAGGATTGACACTCCCCTAGGACTTGCAAGCGGGTGCCTAGAGGTCAGAAGGCTATTGGGCAGCTGTGATCGGCATGAGTGTGAGAAAGTGGATCACAGAGCAATTGGTGGAATTATTGGCGGGGGAAACTCACCCAGGCGCAGCTTCGCCCACCACTTATCACACACGCGGTCGCTTGGATTCGAAACCGGACCACCTCAATTACTACATCATTATAAGGCATACAAGTATTCCTTGTTATCTGTTTAAATGTTAGAGTACTTAAGTTTTCTCGAATCATTCGTTTTCGCTAACTATGCAAAGAGAACTGAATTTTAATTCCACCACATAACGAAAAGCTCTTTAAAACTTACTACTACTGTATTTTGAAGTAATCCCTTATTTCCTTTCTACCTGAAGAGAATAGGTATTTAACTCGAAGGTCGGTCGATGGCCAGGACGGAAACATTGGAGACATTCAAACCAACCTCGGCGTGCAGGCAGTCGCACTCCGTGGTGTAATGGTTACCATGTTAACTTCATATACCCAAGGTCCCGGGTTCGAACCCGACGGAGGATGATGCATTTTTTCGGGCGTAAAAATCCTCAGCATGGCTTCCTTTGGAAGGGAAGTAAAGCCGTTGGTCCCGTGTTGTAGATTTACGGCATATAAAATAACCTCAAGCCTGATAAAGAGGCCTCTGAGGCAAATTAAGCGGTCTTTCACGCCCAATTTAGAATAGGACGCTGAGAACCACAGCAGTTTAAGAGCGTCCATAAATAACACGTCATTTCCATTTTTGCGTGCAGGGAATGACACCGCGGTGGTGATGAATTAATAAGCACAAACCTGTACTCAAAATGCGCCAAATGGAAAAACGAATTGTTTTATCGAAGTTCAGAATAAATATTATTGAGAAAAAAATATGTGATGTACTCCGTTCACATGACTTAGTCTACATATCTGTACCAAATTATTATTAAACGCTTATTCTTCTATCTACATCATGCTAATCAGGATAAACATTAGCACAAATTCTCTTGTTACTTGCTTCCTTGTAAGTAGACGGAAAAAAAAAAAGAAAAAGAAAAAAAATCTTATGTGTACCATTCACATGACTTTCTCCATATCCCTGCAATAAATAATTCTTAAAAAGCTTATACTTCTATTTACTTTCTGCTAATCAGAAAAAATTAGCAGAAATAGTCTAATTACTCGCTTCCTTGTAAGTAGAGGCGAAATAAGGGACAACCGTAGGTTAAAGTGATAGTCAAAAGCTGCTATGTCAATGAAGTTCCTTTGTCTATATGGATAGGAGTTGACAAGTTCCTGTATGAGAAAAGTATACGTTTTTCATAGCAGAAACCAAAAATAAGGAATGTCACAAAAACGACAAACTCCACGAAAAAAAGGTATATAACATAAATTGTGTGTTTTATTGTGCTCTACATTTTTTGTGTAGTAAGTTTTTGTCCATCTCTTACGGTTTAGCAGTAATTCAAAATTTAGTAAAATTCATCCAGAATGAACTACTCTTTAGAGGCTATTCCCAGAAAATTCAAGATATACATTTTGTCAGGTAAATATGAATAATATACGAAATTTTAATCAAAATCGTTAGTCATTTTTGAGAAAATCAAAATTTTCGAAAAAAGTTCCATGTAAAGGGTAGTTGGGGGAGGGGGATTTTTCTCCAAATCTTCGTGTCGCATCCCTGGAAGATATTAAACTTAAATACCAAGTTTGGTATTTTACCGACTTTTCGTTTTTGAGTTATCGTGTTCACAGACACACGGACACACAGACACACGGACACACGGACACACACACACACGGACCTTTTTGTGAAAATGCTTTTTTTGGATACAGGGGACCCTAAAACATATATTTCCGGTGAAATCTCGGTATCGATTTTTTGGGTGGAGTGCAATACTTTCTCTATACAATATGTACATAGTGCGTATGGAGAAAGTAAAAAATACGTGTTCCATTCACGTGATGTCCTCTAGCTGTTCAGTAAACAAACCTTTTATACAAAACATTAATCTGTTATCTACTTCATGCCAATCAAGATAAACATACGCAGAATTAGTCTTATTACTAGCTTCCTTGTAAGTAGACGGGAAATAAGAAAATGCACAGGCTAAAGCGATAGTCTCGCCCTTTAAAAGCGGGTCGCTAGGTGAAACAATTGAAGTTCCAATCTCTCTACTTACCAAGAGTAAACAAACGAGAAACGATAAGAACGATGTCTTCTCGTTTGAGAAACGTTTAAGTGGCTTAAAATTGAAATCAATAATACGGAATATCTCGAAAACTGTTAATTCTAAAAAAAGAAAGTGTTAAAACATAAGGTATTTTAATTAAAATCGTTAGAGCCATTTTTAAGTAAATAAAAACTATCTAATGCTTTTTTTCCCATGTAAACTGTAGAGGGGGATTTTCTTGGAAGATACTGAATTTAAATACCTACTAAATTTGCTATTCTACGCACTTTTCGGATTTGAACTATGCAGCTCACACACCACCGACATTTTTCTAAAAAATTGTGTTTTTTTTTTTTTTTTTTTTTTTTTTTTTTTTTTTTTTTTTTTTGTACAGGGAGTTTCAAATCGTATATTTCCGGTGAAATCTCGGTATTGAATTTTTAGGTGCAATAGAATACCTTCTGTATACACTGTATATAGTACGTATAGATATAATGTGCGATAAAGTAATAAACTATTTAAAAATAATACAAAAACAATAATTTAATAAACATAAAATAAATAACAATGGTACAATTAGAATAAATATTAAAGAATTCTATATACATCTAAAATAATAAATAATAAAATAATTATGATAAATAGTGATTAAAATAAATAAATAATAAATTAAAATAAACTAAATAGATTAAAGGATGATAATAAATAATTTAATATATTAATTATAGCATTATAAAGTGAAAATTAATATTAATTAATAATAGTGTAAAATAAAAACCTAAATTTAAAACTATATATATATATATATATATATATATAGTTTTAAATTTTAGCTTATTAAATATAATTAATATAATACATAAACATTTAAATATTAAATTTAATTTTGATAAATATATAGATTCAAATGTATAATTTAATTTAAGTTATTTAGGTTAATTTATTAGTATAACAGTTGTATATTTATTTTATTTTGAAAATTTAAAAAAAAATGTTTGTTAATAAATGAAAAAAGGTTTGAGATATTTGCCCCAGCGTAAGCTAATAGATACCGCGGTATAGCATATAGATTTTATTTTAATACGTGTAGATAAAGTAAAAATGTTTACGAGGAAAATAGCTTACAATTTGAGTATGATAATGATAATTTATTTCACCATTTGGCATACATACAATGCAATAGTTTTCGTCAGCAAGTCATTAAAATGCATCTATATTTAAATATTCTTGTACGCTGTAAAAATTAAGTTCCTTAATTCTGTTTTTTACACTAACTTTAAAAGAATTTGCATTTACAATTTGTCTTATATTTAAAGGTAGTTTATTATACAATTTCACTTCAAGATAGAGATGACAGTTAAGAGATTTCTGTAACCGAAATTTAGTGAAGGTACCATTTTATTTCTACACCTTGTATAATAGTTATGTATATCAGAAAAAAGTAACTCATCTTTCTTTTGGAGATGAATAAAATTCAAGCATGCAAATACATACAAAGATGCCGCAGTTAAAACTCCATATTCTTTAAAAATAGGTGCACAATGTTGGCGAGAATTACAATTTTTATTATTGTGAGAGCGTTCTTCTGGAGCAAAAATACTTGATTGGCTTCCCCACTGCTACCCCAGAGCAAAATCCCATAGTTTAAATGGCAATGAAATAAACTATAATAAACAGTCAATAAAGTGCTACACATCCTAAGATAAATAAAACATTTGACAACTTTTTGCATATTTCCATTATGTGGAGTTTCCAGGAAAGCTTGTTGTCCAACCAAATTCCAAGAAGTTTAACCTTTTGCTCTATACGTTGTTTATCGTTTAAACTATATAAGATAGTTTGAGTTTTATCTTTATTCATGTGCAAGCTATTTGCGTCAACCAATCAGAAATTTGATCTAAAGTATTGGACCAATCAAAAGTATTTGCAGAAATAATATTTAGCCCAGTGGTGTCATCTGCATATGAGATTACTTTACCTGGAGCAGCAGCGGCCAAGTCATTAACAGCAACAGTGAAAAGAAAAGGACCCAGAATAGATCCTTGAGGCACTCCCGTAGTTACATCTCGAGAAGTAGACATTTGGTCATTAATTGAGACTAATTGCTTTCTATTGCTAAGGTATGATTGAATTAGGGACAGTTCTTTATTTTTTATTCCATAATATTCTAATTTTTTAGCAGCAGATCGTGGGGTAAACAGTCAAAAGCTTTACTAAGCTCACATAAACACGTTGCTACATTCTGCTTGTTTTCAGAAGAAAAAAGTACTTCATTTATAAGGGATTCAATACCCAAAATAGTAGATCTGTTGGGCCTAAAACCATGTTGCTCATCACATAATATTCTGTTAGTTTCAAAATGTGAAACTAACGGTTCTAAAATTACAGTTTCAGTTACTTTAGATATAACTGGCACCAAGGATATCGGCCTATAGTTAGAGACTTCTTGTCTGTTTCGTTTCTGTGAACAGGAATAGCTTTAGATATTTTCAAGGGGTCAGGAAACTTACCTTGGTTAAAACATTGGTTAACAATAACTACCAAGGGATCCAATAAATAAGACGCACTTAATTTTAATAAATAGTTAGAAAAACCATAGTAATGCTGACTCCTTGAGTTACTAAATCTCATAATGTTTTTGTAAACTTCTTCATGCATCACTTCCTTCCAAGTAAAACTTTCAGAGTGATCTGTCATGTTATTTAAAAAGTCAATAGCAGACTTATCAGTACTTTTTGTCTTTTTTATTATTTCAGAAACAGATGAACAAAGTAGGTGTTAAATTGCTCTGCTGTTATCCTAATTTCGGATTTATTGATGTTCCTCCCTGCTGCCTTATTAATTATGTCCCATGTTTTTTTACATTTATTGCCAGAGTTATTTATTAGAAACTCATTATACATTACTCTAGTTGCAGAGAGCTTTGTTTTGTGTACCTTCCTGGCAGTTAAATACATTTGTCTACTGTTTTACACATGTTATTTATTTTATGGAACATTACCACATGCTCACGCATTAACTTAAGAGCAGGCGTGAACCAAGAATTGGGAATTGACCTGTTTGACTGCTGACGAACCTTGACAGTTTTAAAACAATAATAAAATATCAAACATAGCATTACAATTTAAGCGCACCTCATTGTAATACACATACAAACCCCAATCTATGGTACTCAAACAATTTAAGAATGTACGTGTTGCGTTCTGAAATATTAATCTAATCTCTCTTGAAATAGTTTGTTTACTCCTTAATTTTGAAAAATGTACTTCAAACCTAATTCCCATATGATCAGAAAGTACAGTGACATTACAACTAAATTCAGAAGTACGCAAATTTGTAAAAATATTATCTAGACATGCGCCATTACGTGTAGGAGCACTGTTTACAATTAAAAGGCCATATTGAGTTAAAATATTACTTAGTTGCTTAACAAGGGAACAACGTATATTTACATCAATATTAAAATCTTCACCAAGAATTACCTTAGTTTTCGTATTAATTAAAATAATTTCCAATACTTTATCTAGCCTTTCAATAAAAATATTAAAATCTCCATTGGGTGAGCGGTACCATGAAACTATTGCAGTGTTTATTTCTTCGAATTTGACTGCCGCGAATTCCGCATGAAGTTCCACTGATTGGTCATTAACCTTACTCACTGAATGTCCCTTTAGACTATTTGTTAAAAACACACAAACACCACCACGTAAGATACGTTCCCTGCAAAAATAACTTGCAACAAAGTATTTGTTAAAATTATACAGCTGCATTTCATTTTCAGATAACCAATGTTCACTGGCCGAGGATAGAAATGCGTCAAGTTCTTTAAGCTTATTTCTCAATGATTGAATGTTTAACCTAAAAATATTCAATTTTAAAAAAACATTTTCTTTTCTATGAGAATTGAGTCATTCGGACGAATTTTCCGGTATTTTAAAACCTTAAATTTGCTCCTGCCTAAGTTTACCCAAAAATTCACTAACAAATGCACCTACAGGCCAAAACTGCTCATTGAACAGCTCATTAAAATGTTCTTCGTCAATTTCAATGTGAAAGGATGCATAGGTATCGTATTTAGTTTTCAATGTTGTTACTTTTTACGTAATGAATGAAGTCTACTTCAGTAAGATCGGGGGCTGACCTACTTACAAACACAGCCTTCTTCCTTGGCTGTTTTGGAACCACTCTTAGTTTATTAGCACCGCATAGTACAGGTTTTGAGTCTGCTTTATGTCTTTTCTTCTTCACTATTTCAGTCCATTAATTTGTTGCACAATCATTTACATCGCCCACAGTCTGTTGCACTTTTTCACTACCACTTGATATTTGCACAGTTGGAATGCTCAGCTTCAGCGATAACGGCTCGTACTTGCTCCACATTTGCTGATAGAAGTTCAACTTGTTTACTCAAAATGACACTTTTTCCTCGCAGTTGATTCTTCTGAGTCAGAATATTCTTGTGTCAATTTGTTACTATTATGAGCGAAAGCGTCACACAGACTGATCTCATCCTCTATTTCGTCAGTGCCACCGTAGTTGAAACCTTTACTATTGCCACTAAATTGTCTTCTAATATCTGCACATTTCGCACAACTTGGATGTCACAACCACGGCACTTTGACCACTTTCGGTGGTCATGTTTTGACCTCGGTAACGTCAGCAGAGCCAACAACACACACGTCCGTCTCTCACGACGGCTTAATAATCCATGTGTCTACCAGAGGGTCCAACAACGCCGTATTTCACGCTTGCAGATAACCCGTCGTACTATTAAAGAGTTGCAGTAACCAAAGGTCAGTGGCGGGTGAGGTAATATCGCGAGCGACCTTCCTTGCACACCTCCACTGGTTATCTCAAACGTGAAATACGCCGCTGCTGAGCACGTAGTATTAATAAGCTTGTTGGTAGTTAAAATCCGATAGGTGAAAACAAAAATCTGGTGTTCAATTCACATGACTTTCTCTACATCTCTGCAGCAAATTATTGTTAAAAAGCTTATGCTTCTATTTACTTCATGCTAATTGAGAAAAAACTAGCAGAAATATTCTTATTACTTGCTTTATTGTAAGTAGAAGCGAAATGAGGGAGTAGCATACGTTAAAGTGAAAGCCAAAAGCTGGTTGCTATGTGACTGAAGTTCCTTTGTTTGTATGGACACAAGTTGACAAGTTCCTGTATGAGAAAAGTATAAGTTTTTCAAAGCTGAAACTAATAACAAAGAATATCTTAAAAACGATCAACTCCACGAAAAAAAAAGTATATAGCATAAATTGTGTGTTTTAATGTGTTCTACATTTTCTGTGTGATAAGTTTTTGTCCATCTTTTACGGTTTAGCAGTTATGCAAAATTCCGTAAAATTCGTCCACAATTAAGTAGTGTTCAGAGGCTATTCCTAGAAAATTCAAGATACACATTTTATTTGTAAGGTAAATATCTTTAATATACGACATTTTAATCAAAATCGATAGCCAATTTTGAAAAAAATCAAAATTTTCGAAAAAAGTTTTATATAAAGGGTAGTTTGGTGTGGAGGGATTTTTCTCAAAATCTTCGTATCGCATCCCTGGAAGATACTGAGCTTAAATACCAAGTTTCGTATTTTACCGACTTTTCATTTTTGAGTTATCGTGTTCACGGACACACACACACACACACACACACACACACACACACACACAGGATCTTTTTCTGAATTTTTTTTTTTTTTTTTTTGATACAGCGGACCCTAAAACATGTATTCCCGGCGACATCTCGGGTATCGAATTTTTGGGTTGAAGCATTAAATATAGCCTCTATAAGCGCTCGTCAACATTGAATTAAAAGTCTACTTTGAGTAGCAATCCAGAGGGCGTTTTATCGGGCTTGTTGGGCTACACAGACCCAGACTGGTAGGTGGCTTCTTAAATAACAAGTCGCTAGGATCTTTGTAGAATCGCAGATTATTTTGTAGGTTTTTGTTTTTACAATTCCAAAGAGAAATTGTAAGGGCTCGATGCACTTCTTTACTTTGTTGAACGCTGTGAATCCATAGGCGCGTATAATTCAACACGAATAGATTTTTACGCGTTATCTCTAAACGGCCTTTTCCATTACGCGTGAAGAAGCCTCCTTTCATGATAACTTGGCGTCAGCAGCCAGAAAATCAACACGTAACTATAGATACTGTTGAAAAACAAAATCGCATCGAGAAAATCAAAACACTCATATGCGACGAAAACACAAGGAATAATAAAAATTTGCATCCAGCGATTTCAACTTCGGAAGCAAAGGAATAAAAACAATTGAACATCAAACATGACATTAAAGTCATAAAATATCGGCAGTTTTTGTGAATATATAAATATTGCCTCAGGTTGGAGTGCAATACCTTCTCTACACACAATGTACATATTGTGTATAGAGAAAGTAAAAATCAACAACTAAACTATATATTCTGTTAAATTTATTCATATTTTATTATGAACATACATTACTTTTCAGTTTTTCTCGATTTCCTGTCCAATTTCAGGTATGCATTACCAAAAAGTTGAACAGCGGATGATTTGCTGTCGATACTTTCTTCTATACACAAATACTAATAATGTTACTTTATGTTAAATATCCAGTTGATGACGTCACGTATGTAGGCACGATGCCTTTGAAAAGCAAGCAAGCAAACAGCAAAGCAAAGCTAATTCGGCACTAACTTGCTGAGTAAATACAGAGAACATTCGTTAAAAGGAACCTCCTTTATTTACTGACTACTGCGAACTTTCGACAAGCGTTTACTTTTCCACAAAGTCGGTCATGTATAACAAATGAATGCTTTCATCTCCTGCTTTTATGGCTTTGAGTTCTTAATCCTTTCATTTTTAGTGTGTTTTGTTTGCTTCAAATACTTCTGACAACAGCCAATTAGGAAACTCGAAGCGAGTGTCGAAACCTTTAAATCAGGATCAACTGATTGAAAACAAAAGCAGCTAATTTCTTTGAATATAACGCGTTTGTGCGCAATAGATCTATTCTGAGACCTGCCTCTCAATCTGAATACGCTACATAACACAAAATGGCGGATGTGTTACATTCACATGACTTTCTCTACTCTATATCGTTTATTAGAGGATATACAAACTATTCTTACGAAATATGATTATTAAAGTAAGGATTTCAAGGTGCAGCACTTCCTCCCCCCAAATCTGATGTTCCATTCACATGAGTTTCTCTACTGTTCCACACAAAAACTATTCTTACAAAAGATTATTCATTTATCTACTTCATGATAATCAGGATAAACATTAGCAGAAATAGTCTTATTACTTGCTAGAAGGGAAATAAGGGGATATATTAGCCTAAGCGATAGTCAAATGTTTTAAAAGCTGGTTGAAGTTCATTTGTATGGCCAGCAGTTGACAAGATCCACATGAGAAAAGTATTGCCGTATATCTGAGAAAATGGCAGCTCTACTCATGACTTTCTCTACATTTCTGTAACAAATTATTGTTATTTTTCTGTCTAACAGAAATTGTCTCATTACTTGCTTTCTTGTAAGTAGAAGGGAAATAAGGGAATACACTAAAATGACAGTCAAATGTTTTAATATGTGGTTGCTATGCTATCAGTTTCTTTGCGTGGCCAGGAGTAGAGAACTTTCCGTGTGAGAAAAGTTTATAAAAGTACTTTAAATAACACGGAATATCTCGAAAACGGTCAACTCCACGGAAAAAAAATGTATGCTGTATAAACTATATATTTTAAGGATATCTATATTTTTTTTTGTGTAGCAAGCTTTTGTCCATCTCATACAGTTTACTGGTTATGCAAAATTCAATGAAAATCATCCAAAATAAAGATGTCTTCAGAGGCTATTCCCAGAAAATTCAAGATATACATTTTGTCAGGCAAATATCTTTAATATACAATATTTTAATCAAAATCTTTAGTAATTTTTAAAAAGAAAAACAGCTTTAGAACATTTTTCCATGTAAAGGGTAGTTGTAGGTTGTGGGATTTTCTTGAACATCGTCGTGTCGCATTCTTGGAAGATACTGAACTTAAATATAAAATTTGGTATTTAACGGACTTTTCGTTTTTGAATTATGCTGACCACAGACACACAATATACCCGCGGCCCTTTTTCTAATTTTGGTTATATTCAGAGGACGTCAAAATAAGTATTTCCGGTGAAATCTCGACATACCTCGTCTACCTTCTATACACACAGTACCTTAAGAGAAAATAACAATTTCAACCAGACAATTTCTTATAAAGGCAAATGTGTTCCATTCATATGACTTTCTCTACCTGTTCTGAAAAAAACAAAACAGAAATGGATGCTCTCTTATTTACTTCATGTTGACCGAGATAAGCATTAACAGAACTAGTCTTATTACTTGCTTCCTTGTAAGTAGAAGCGAAATAAGGGAGTACCATAGGTTAAAGTGAAAGTCAAATGCTTTAAAAATGTCGCTATGCGATTGAAATTCGGTTCTCTTTCTCGGACCAGGAGTAAAACAAAAGAGAGATGAAACCGAGGACCTCCCGTTTGAGAAAAGTTTTAAGTGTATTAAAATTGAAAGGGAGTATCTATATTTTTTGATAGTTTTTAAGGACCGCTTTTACTACTGGGGCACCGCAGACGATGATGCTGATGGCGTGGGAAACTGGAGAAAAGCCGCTTAATCCGATTTGCGGTCGCTTGGGATTGAACCCGAGTTATATTACATAAATTGTGTTTTAATGAGATCTACATTCTTTGTGTGTATTTTTTACGGTTTACAAAAGTTATCCAAAATGAAGAGGTTTTCAGAAAATTTAAGATATACATTTTGTTACTCAAGCATATTTAGCTCATACCTATATAGTATTTTAATACAAATTGTTAGTCATTTTGGGGAAAATAAAACAAAACCGTAAAATTTTTCATGTAAATACGTTGCGTTGGGGGAACCCCACCCCCCTAAATCTGTGTGGCATCTTGGAAAAAAACAGAAATATCGCGTACTTATTTTTTAATTTGTTATTCATTTATTGATGTATTTATTTTTGGTTTTGCTGTTCAGAAACGCAGTTACGGACTTCTAAAAACGCTTTTTGAGGATCCTCAAAACATGTGCCTTCAGTGAAATCTCGCTATAGATTTTTTTAACCGAAATGCAAAACTATGTACTTGCTAAGTAAAATAATAAACGTTTAAACTAAAGTTAAATAGCGAAGATAATTTAGAAAGATGTTTCAGTGGAATGCACGTAAAGGGGATACTTTTACGGTAAAGCTAGCTTGGATTTCTCTGTATAATTTTGTGCAAGATATCAATTCCCAGCTCTCAAAAAGCAGTATATCTGTTTCAGAGCGAGAGCGTGTCCCTTTGGGGCTGGATCAGTCAAGGAAGCAATAAATAGTGAGGAAAAGAGACCTGGCTGTAACGGAAATGGAGGAAGGAATAAACGAAGCAAACATTGGAGGCCCTCGCCTCAGTCTAAAGGCACAAGGATTTCTTCCTTTCGGCTCACTGAACATAGCAACTTGCTGCTTATTAGGGTAACATGTCCAGTGACTGTGGTCCATATAATGTATAGGGTAAGTGTTCCAGTCATGGGCCACTCAGTCTAAAGGCACAAGGATTTCTTCCTTTCGGCTCACTGAACATCGCAACTTGCTGCTTATTAGGGTAACATGTCCAGTGACTGTGGTCCATATAATGTATAGGGTAAGTGTTCCAGTCATGGGAGACTCAGTCTAAAGGCACAAGGATTTCTTCCTTTCGGCTCACTGAACATAGCAACTTGCTGCTTATTAGGGTAACATGCCCAGTGACTATAGTTCATATAGTGTATAGGGTAAGTGTTCCAGTCATGGGAGACTCAGTCTAAAGGCACAAGGATTTCTTCCTTTCGGATCACTGAACATCGCAACTTCCTGCTCATTAGGGTAACATGCCCATTGACTGTGGTCCATATAGTGTATAGGGTAAGTGTTCCAGTCATGGGTGACTCAGTCTAAAGGCACCAGGATTTCTTCCTTTCGGCTCATTGAACATCGCAACTTGCTGCGTATTAGGGTAACATGCCCAGTAGCTGTGGGTTGTACAACTTTTAGGGTAACATGCCCATAACTGTGGGCTGTACAACTTTTAGGGTAACGTGCCCAGTGACTGTGGGCCGTACAACTTTTAGGGTAACGTGCCCAGTGACTGGGCCGCACAACTTTTAGGGTAACATGTCCAGTGACTGTGGGCCATATAGTTTATGGGTAACATGCCCAGTGACTGTGGGCCGTACAACTTTTAGGGTAACATGCCTAGTAACTATGGTCCATATAGTTTATAGGGTAACGTACCCAGTGACTGTAGGCCGCACAACTTTTAGGGCAACATGCCCAGTGACTGTGGCACGCACACCTTTTAGGGTAACATGCCCAGTAACTGTTGTCCATATAGTTTATAGGGTAACATGCCCAGTGACTGGGCCGTACAACTTTTAGGATAACATGTCTGGTGACTGTGGGTCGTACAGCTTTTAGGGTAACATGCCCATTGACTGTGGTCCATATAGTTTATAGGTTACCATGTCCAGTGACTGGACCGTACAACTTCTAGAGTAACATGCCCAGTGACTCTGGTCCGTATAACTTTCAGGGTAGCATGCCCAATGACTGAGGTGTACCACTTTTAGGATAACATGTCCAATATACGTGCCCCTTGCTTTTAGGGTAGCAAGCCCAATATATGAGGTCCACATCTGCTGAGGTAACAAGTCCAATTTATGTGGCCCACAGCTCTTATGATTATCTGAAATCTGTGACCGCGAGACTTTAGGGTAACGCTGTCGCTGTTATTCAATTGTTTTTCGCGGTGTCAGGAAGGAGAATAAATTTTAAAGGCCAAGATGTGACCTGTTTTTAAAACATTTTAAGGTCGCATCTTCTGTATCTTTGAGCCTGCAATGAAATTTGCAAAAAAAAAAAAAAAAAAAAAAAAAAACACTTCTATATCTATTACCTTTAAGTCAACGCTCTATTTGCGTCCCGGCCACACTCGAATATGTACGTGATTGCCTTGAACTGCAATCACCTCGATATGTTTGCCAGCTCACTAGCGGCGAAAGACCCGCTCAAGGTTTCGGTTATGAATGTCAATAGTCAGTAGGTGCTGTAGACACTATGATTTGTGCACTGAACATCTGAAAAGTGAATGTTTATTGTAACTTCTGTGTTGTGCGTGGATTATCTTTATCAGGTGTGTCTAAAGATAAATGGCGAAATACTGACGTCAGAACACGTTTCCCTCCACTCCAGTCAAGGAGGAGAAATGTTGTGAGTCACGCATATTGTAATATGTACGTTCAGTGCTCCGCAGCGAATGTGTTGTTTTTATGCAAACATAAACAGAATTTCATCTTCTCAACGCGGGAAGTATCATTTTCCGAGGCTCCACGCGAACTGCAAATGGAATTAATTACTTTCTCTAAAAAATCTGATGTGTTTCATTCAATGACTTTCTCTACATCTCTGCAGCAAATTATAGTTAAACAAAGCTTATGTTTCTAATTACTTCATGCTAATCCAAAAATTTAGCAGAAATAGTCTTATTGCTTGCTTCCTTGTAAGTAGAAGCGAAATAAGGGAGTACCAGAGGTTAAAGTGATAGTCAAAAGTTGGTTGCTATGTCACTGAAGTTCCTTTCTTTGTATGGACAGGAGTTAACAAATTCCTGAATGAGAAAAGTATAAGTTTTTCAAACCTGAAACCAAAAACAAGGAATTTCTCAAAAACGATCAACTCCACGAAAAACATGTATTTAACATAAATTGTGTGGTTTAACATGTTCTACAGTTTTTGTGCGGTAATTTTTTGTCCATCTCTTACGGTTTAGCAGTTATGCATAATTCCGTAAAATTCATCCAGAATAAAGTAGAGTTCAGAGGCTATTCCCAGATAATTCAAGATATACATTTTCTTTATATCAGGTAAATATCCTTAGTGTAAAAAATATTCTCAAGATACTAAACTTAAACACTAAGTTTGTTAATTAACGGTCTTTTTGTTTTTGAGCTATGCTGTCCACATACAGACCTTTTTCCAAAAATGTTTTTTTTTTTGGATTCAGGGGGCCCCAAAACATGTATTTCCAGTGAAATCTCGGTATCGAATGTTTGGGTGGAGTGCAATACCTTTTCTATATACTATGTACATAGTGGGTGTAGAGAAAGTATAAAGGGTGTTTTTATGTGATGTTTTCATTGAGAGTTCCGGGACTTACGACCCTAGTACAACATGTGAACTGCCAACAGACGAACAGTTTCGAGCTCGCCTAAAACATCAATGCGTGTCGATAAAATCGGTTACGTAAGCAAGTTTGAACATTTTACTTGAAGTATAGATTACTGTCGACACAATTCAATTTCTTTATTCGTGTCTTTTAATTCGGCAAAGACGCGACAAATGAGTATCGATAGTTAAGATTCCGCGCGCGCCCTCTATCAGTATTCCAGTGCATGGCCTGCTAAACGCGCTCTTTTTTCGCAATCAGCTGTCCTTTTCACTCCATCCGTTTCAAATACGCTCTGGAGAAAAACGTGACAAGCTTCGAGTGGTACAAACTGTCTCCGCTAGAGTGTTCCCCTACAAGAGAGTATCCACTCCCTTCTTCCACTACCATTATGTGCAAAAGTGGTGGCATAATGCACTTCTCCTCAGCGCTCTGCCAAAATTCAAAAACACTACGCTATTGCCAGCTTCAAAACTGCACAATACATGTCTACCAACACTAGCAAAATACAGAACATTTTAAATTACACTACAAAATCGTATACTACAATCTACGATGGTCGTATTATTTTTTCAAGCTCCGATAAGCTATAAATAAAAGACAAGTTGATAAAAAACAATTATTTTATTACTAAAAGTTTTGTACACTTATGGTTACTTTTCAACATAATCACCGAAAAGATTGAGACATTTATCGTACCTGTGCACAAGCTTTGCAATACCGGCTTCAAACAATGTTGCTGCCAATGATTTCACATATATTTATTTCTCTACATTGTCTCCTTTCAGCTGGATACACTTTTTCCAGCAATGTTCAATACCCTGTTTATAGTGAGAAGTGTCGAGGACTGCAAAAAAGCCATCAACTGCAGACTCCACCTCTTCATTGTTGGCAAATTTTCTACCACCAAACCACTTCAAGTTTGGAAATAGAAAACAACCAGAGGGGGCTAAATCTGGCGAATAGGGTGCATCAAGAAGCAATTCGAACTTTAACTCATTGATTTTGGCCATGGCGATAATGGACGTGTGAACTGGTGCATTGCCTTGATGAAACAAAACTTGTCCTAGCCTTGCCTGCAGATGCCTCGCCTTCTTTGGAGCCGATTCTCCCCTTCCAATCCGCTGTTTTGATTGTTCCTTCGTCTCAGGAGTGAAGTGATGGACCCAGGTTTCATCCATTGTCATAAATCAACGCAAATCTCAGCTTTATTGAAGCGAAACATTGCCAAACACTCGACTGAAACATCCTCACGACGCTGATTTTGTTTTACTGAAAGCAAACGCGACACCCATTTTGCACAAACTTTCTGATATCCAAATTTTCAGTCAGCATGCGGTGTACATAACGTTTTGAAATGTCTGCAATGTCTGCTAGCTCCCGCACTTTCAGAAGACGGTCATCCAATATCATTTTGTGGAATTTCTTTACAGTTTCTGGACTGGTAACCTCATTTGGTGGTCCACTGCGATGTTCGTCTTGGCAGCTCTTAAACTCTGCCACCCAATATTTCAGTGTTGTAAACGAAGGAGCAGACTCCCCCAAAGTAGATTCTACCTCAGTTTTAATGTTAGTTGGACTAAGACCTTTCAAATGAAAGTACTATATCACATAATGATGACCAGTTTTATCCATGTTTACTAATTCAATGAGAACATTCACTAAAGATGGTTGCTAAACAATGTAAAATCGTCAAACTTCTAACATAAGTTTTCTAATGTTGGTACTTTTTACCATTGTTTGAAACAAGAATGCTATCTATAGGGGTCGGGTACTTCTGGAGCAGAGAGTGTACATAGTACGTGTAGAAAAAGTAAAAAGCTAACATTATTAATTTGGAATTTCAAACTTTCAGCCATACATGTTCTTAAAGACTTTATTTTTAGGCAATAAAAACATTTCTCATAGTATGTACACGCACGCACACACACACACACGCGCGCGCGCAAGGGTTGAATGAAAAGTAATGCCTCCACCTTCGCTAATTGGGTTTGGATGGGAATATTTTAATAGATCAAACATAGAAATAACCCTCAGAACGTAGTCTTCAATTACCAATATTCACTTTTCAACAGCCAATTGGATACATTTCTGCCAGCGATGAACAAGTTTTCTGAAGTCGTCACGGAACACGTCGACACTCTGTTTCCGCAACCACAGTCTCTCAACGTCAATGACGTTCCCGCAGATCGTCTTTCATTATCGGGAACAGATGACAGTCAGACGGTGCTAAATCTGGACTGTATGGAGGATAGTGAGATTCAGTCCATGAAGTTCTGTTGTGGTTTGGCATTGTCATGCTGCAGAAAAACATTTCCTTTTTCCTTTCGGACCCTGGTTAGCCGTCGTTTCAGAGTTCGTGTAACGCTCTCAATTTATTGTTGTTCCACGATCAAGGAAATCAACATGGATAACACCATCTGCTTTCCAGAACACTGTGGCCATGCTTTTTCCAGCCGAGGGCTGCGTCTTGAATTTTTTTCTGGGGCGAGTCTTTGTGTCGATATTCCATAGACTGACGTTTCGTCTTCGGGTCGTAATGGTGTACCCACGTTTCGTCTCCTGTCACAACTGAATGGAGAAAGGCGTCACCTTCATTCTCGTAACACAAGAGAAGTTCCTGGCAAATTTCAAGTCTGTGGGCTTTCATTTCAGAAGTCAGCATCCGGGGTACCCATCGTGCACAGATCTTCCGATAGCCAAGCAAAGCAATAATGTGACCCCAACATTCTAGTGAAATGCCGGTTGTGTTTGCAATTTCTCTCCGAGTGATACAACGATCGTCGTGAATCAGTCTGTCAACATTTTGCTTGTGAAACTCGGTGGTTGCTGTCACAGGATGTCCAACTCTTTGTTTGTCAGATGTTCCCACCTCAACATCTTTAAACTTACTCGCCCAACGACACACATCCACACAATCATCATTCTCTGATGAATCTCCTTTGGGGTGACACCTTCTGCTGTCAAGAATTCAATGACTGCATTTTGCTTAAATCTGCGCAGGGTTCCATACTTTACACACAACTGTTCAATACTAAGGCTTCCCGCCAACTGGAGCTGCAGAGAAGAGACTACGGAACAAGCCAGTACCTGCCGCAAACCAATGCTGCCATCTGCTGAAGACTTACGAAGGTGGAGACATTACTTTTCATTCAACCCTCGTATATGAAACTTGTACGTTATAATGGGCATACACAAACATAGGAGTTTGTCCGGTTCCAAGAAAATATGTCCAAGGCAATCACTGTCTTAAATTCAGGTGTATCAATGCTACAAAAATCCTAGATATAGAAAATGTGTTTCTTTTACCATCTCTGTGCTTCTAATTCCAAACAATGTACAGGTAGCAGGAAACGGAGCTTTAAAATATAATCATAAACAATAGTATCTTACCAATTACGTCTTCTAGAGAAGTAACTCACCTGCAACAAATAAAAAGAAACATAAGCCACACAAAAAGTGTTTGGTAAGACAGTAGTCTATGTCAAGGAAGTGGTAAAGCTATACGATGGTTGCAGCACACACACACACACAACAGTCTTAAGTAGTAGTTTAAGTGACTTTTACTGGCGATCCAAATTTGAAAGTGTTGAAAACATTAAGTTGCGAGACGTGAAAGTCGCCAGATTGCCGAAATTTTGACTTCTTCGGATCATTGGGGTTTTAGCTTCAGATCCTTCGGCTATGCCCTGTCGTAGTTCCGCAGCTACTCTCCTCTACTTATAAAAATATCCCTCGGCTGCGCTTTGCGGCTTAGGGCCCAGTAAGTAACCTCAAAGTGGCTCTAATGACGAAATAATAAAAGTACCCACGTACTGAAGTAATGTCCAGTGGTGGAACCATCGTATACTATTTTCTATTCGCTCTTAGGTTGATCCCCGCCAAAACTGATCCACGTGGTCAGTGGACCGCAGCACAACACAGTAGCAATGCGCGCAGTAATGTAATACCATGCTAATAATCTAAATGACACAATACATTTACTCTTAAATGGTATACAAATTTGTGGCGTTAAACAGAAGTATAAGAGTCACGTGATTTGGTTGCAGTTCGAACATGTAACAAAAGAAGAAGCATTGTTTTGGGAGATGACAGATCACGTGACACTTGTTGATTGGAAAGCAGCAGTACAAACGACGAACTTACTACATGTGCACGCATTTATTTCGACACGACTATCAATTTAATACCATTATAGTTAGTTACCGTTTAACATTACCACGTGGTCGAGAAAGTCTGGCGGAAGGCTACATTGCAACTGCGCACTGGCCGCCTGGGGTGCCTTTGACGAGCACCAACTTAAGGATGAACTGGCTCTAATAATAAGCAAGTTTATATGACAACACCAGGCTTCTCAACTTCTCAATATCAATTTTATAGTTAACATTGTAATTGTATTTATGTTATGATCATAAAGATAAATAATACTACAGTTTTATATACTTTTACTTTCTCTACACGTACTATGTACATAGTGTATAGAGAAGGTATTGTATTGCACCCAAAATTCAATACCGAGATTTCACTGGAAATATGTTTTGCGTGTCCCTGATTACAAAAAAAGCATTTTAGAAAAATATGATCCCTTACATTCACACAACTTTCTCTAGCTCCTCAACAAACTTCTTACAAAAGATTATTCTTCTGTCTACACAATGCTAATCGACATAAACATTAGCAAAATGTTCTTATTACTTGTTTCCGTATAAGCAGAAGGGAAATAGGAATGCGCCATGCTAAAGTGATTGTCAAATGTTTTAAAAGCTGTTGTTATGCGATTGTCATTGCAATTTGCTTCTTTCCTTGGCCAGGAGTAGAAGAAGCGAAAAACGGACACTTCCTGTCTCAAAAAAGTATCAGTAACAAGGAATATCTCGGAAACGCTTAACTCCACGACAAAAAGTGTGTGTTTTAACGAGATCTACATTTTCTGTCTCTTACGGTTTAGCAGCTATACAACATCCAGGAAGTTCATCCAGAATAAAGTAGTCTTCAGAGGCTATTCTCAGAAAATTCAAGATGTACATTTTATTTGTCAGGTAAATATCTTAAATATACGGTATTTTAATCAAAATCGTAAGGAGATGGACAAAACCTTACCACACAAAAACTGTTGGGCACGTTAAAACACACACTTTATGTTATACGCGTTGTTTTCGTGGAGTTGATCGTTTTTGAGATATTCCTCTTTTTGGTTTCAGCTTTGAAAAACTTATCCAGTTTTTGAACTCGTGTCCATACAAACAAAGGAACTTCAGTGACATAGCAACCAGCTTTTCACTATCACTTTAACCTATGGTACTCCCTTATTTCTCTCCTACTTACAAGGAAGCAAATAAGACTATTTGTGGAGTCAAGGCATCCGCTACCTGCCGAAGTGGTAGAGTGTAGTTGCGATGCGGGTCACATAATGGGGTGGAGATATATGAAAATGGCTCTGGTAACTTAGTTACACGAATGCCAAGCGCTTTACAGGAGTATTGCATTATCGTATCAAAGGCTCGTGATGATGAACCAAAGGAACAGTCACCTTATTATTATTGTTATTATACTTTTAATGTCACCACATTTTGGGCCCACGAAAATTCGTTTCAACATAAAACTGTTAATGTCCGTAGCTCTTACACATGCCGCCCCAAAATACCTCTACATGCTGTAAACAGAAGGTACTATATTTACCTCGAGGAAAAATTAGCAGAAATAGTCTTATTACTTGCTTCCTTGTAAGTAGAAGCGAAATAAGGGAGTACCATAGGTTAAAGTGATAGTGAAAGGCTGGTTGCTATGTGACTGAAGTTCCTTTGTTTGTGTCGACAGCAGTTGACAAATTCCTGTATGAGAAAAGTATAAGTTTTTTAAAGCTGAAACCAAAAACAAGGAATATAAAAAAACGATCAACCACGAAAAAAATGTATGTAACATAAATTGTGTGTTTTAACGTGCTCTACATTTTTTGTGTGGTAAGTTTTTCTCCATCTCTTACGGTTTAGCAGTTATGCAAAATTCCGTTAAATTCGTCGAGAATAAAGTAG
This sequence comes from Hymenopus coronatus, assembly GCA_030762935.1. Taxonomy (NCBI): domain Eukaryota; kingdom Metazoa; phylum Arthropoda; class Insecta; order Mantodea; family Hymenopodidae; genus Hymenopus; species Hymenopus coronatus. The sequence continues at coordinate 8,243,473 of CM060897.1, read as the reverse complement.
TCTTTAGAAGCTGTTCCCAGAAAATTCAAGATACACATTTTATTTGTCTGGTAAATATCTTTAGTATAGGAAAATGTAAATGGTGTTTTATTTATGGACGCTGTTTAACTGCTGTGGTTCTCAGCATCCCATTCTATACTGGGTGTGATAGATCACTTAATTTTGCTCAGAGGCTGCTCTATCAGGCTTAAGGTTCTTTTACATGCCATAAATCTACGACACAGGACCCACGGCTTTACTTCCCTTCCAAAGGAAGCCATGCTAAGGATTTTTACACCCGAAAAAAATCTATCGTCCTCCGCCGGGTTTGAACCCGCAACTTTGGGTATATGAAGTTAGATGGTAACACGGAAGACGATTTTAATATAGGATATTGTAATTAAAATCGTTAGAGCCATTTTTGAGCAAATCAAAATGTTCGAAAATTGTCCATGTAAAGGATAGTTAGGGTTGCGAGGTTTTCTGGAAAATCTTCGTGTGGCATCCCTGGAAGTTACTAAACTTATATACCAAGTTTGGTATTTTACCAATTTTCCTTTTTTGGGTTATCGTGTTCTCAGAAACACACAGACCTTTTTTGGATACAGGGGACCCTAAAACGTGTATTTCCGGTGAAATCTCGGTATGGAACTTTGGGGGAGAAAGTGTAAGAATGGTATGTGACTTATTGCAGTTCCTCCACAAGCCGCAGGAAAGCGCTGAGTGGTCGACCGAAGGATTTTCTGCGTTTTTCATAAGCGGGTAAAAATAAAATTTGCCGTCTGTATTGCGTTGGTTGGTAAGCCTTGGGGATTCCTTCTGAGTGTTATTTATGCTGACATCACAAGTTTGCAACCCCATTTTCTGCACATCCCCACGGGGGTTTCATATTTCTTTCTGTTAACACTCAAAACAGGGCTATACAAACACATTCTCTGCTTCAATACCGGACTTCACTCAAGGGCCACCTGAAATAAATCTGATGTGTCCCATTCACATGACTTTCTCTACATCTCTATAAGAAATTATTGTTAAAAAGCTTATTCTTCTATCTACTTGATGCTAATCAAGATAAACATCAACACAAACTATCTTATTACTTGCTTCCTTGTAAGTAGAAGGGAAATAAGGGAGTTCACTAGGATAAAACGACAGTCAAATGTTTTAAAATGTGGTTACTATGGGATTGAAATCCGTTTCTTTGCGTGACAAGGAGTTGACAAGTTCCCGCATCACAAAAGTTTAAGTATTTTAAAACAGGAACCGATAACAAGGAATATCTCGAAAACAGTCAAAAAAACGCATATGCCGGAAATTGTGTTTTAAGGAGGTCTACATCTTTTGTGTAGTAAATGTTCGTTTAACTCTGCAAAACTCAACCAGCACAAAGAGGCTATTCGCACAAAATTCAAGATATACATTTTATTTCTGATGTGAATATCTTTAGTATACGGTATTTTAATCAAAATCGTTAGACAAAAACAAATTTCGAAATTGTTTCCATGTAAAACGTATTTGGGCGGGGGGGGGGGTTCCTGCAAATATTCATATCCCATCCTTGGAAGTTATTGAACATGAATATAAAGTTTGGTATTTATGGGACTTTTCGTTTTTGACCTATGCTGCACACACACACACACACACACATACATGGACATTTTTCTAAAAATGATTTTTTTTTTTTTTTTTGATTCAGGAGGTATCACAACAATTTTTTCCGGTGAAATCTCGGAGTTGAATTCTTGGGTGCAATACACTATGTACATAGTACGTGTAGAGAAGGTTAAAACAATTATTTGAAAAGGTGTGTGTGTGTGAGAGCAAAATAACAAAAGAAAAAACCATAGGCCGTTCCATACCAAACTTTAAAGTCAATATCTACCTAGAATGCGACAGGGAACCCCCCCCCCTCCCAATACCGGGATTTCACCGGAAATAAGTGTTATGACACCCCCTGAATCCAAAACTAACGTTTACTTTGAAAAACTTTCAAACATTTTTATTTTCTCAAAAATTGACTAAAGATTTTGATTTTACTGTTGGATGGAGAATTTCAAAATCACTTTAAGCCGCTACAAATATTATAGCATTTGAGATATGCAGGATAAAAACAAAAGAAGTTATATACTGAGCAAGCAACGGGGTAACATTTTCTTTTTCCTCTTCTTCTCCTTCTTCTCTGTCTCCAGTTCACCGTTACTAAGGCTATAGTTTTGATGAATAAAACATTGATACTGTTATGAGAATTAGAAATCATGACTCTATCACTAAATGATAGAATACAACTGATTCAATGCTGTTATGAAAACAAAAAGAGTTTTTCTCAAGGTCTGACAACATTTAGAACTCTAAGAATTTAAGAGCATTCGTAATGTTGCAACAAGGTGGCCGCCGCGATTTCCAGATCTGAATCTTATCGACTTTTGGCTGTGGAGTTACCTTCAAGGTACATCTCGGCAAACTGAAAGGTGCTAATTGCCGAGAAATTGCTAATATTACAAAACATCATCTGTGAAATACTGCCCACGGAATCGCAAAAAGAATGGCGCACGTTCAAACACAAAACGGAAATCTTACAAACGTTCGCCCAGTATGTGCTTTCTTTAGTTTATATCTTATCTCTAATAATACAATATTTATAAGGTTTAAAGTTGAATCGAATTTAGAAAGGTGCTATTTGAAAAGACGGTTTAATACCAAACTTGGTATTTAAGTTTGGTACATTCCAAATTTTCAGGAAAATCCCTCCACCCCTAACTACCCTTTACATGGAAAAATTATCGAAATTTTTGTTTTTCTTAAAAATGGCTAACGATTTTGATTAAAATACCGCATATTAAAGCCATTTCTATGACAAATAAAATTTATATCTTGAATTTTCTGGGAATAGCTTCTAAAGACTTGATTATTCTGAATGAATTTTGCTTAATTTCTCATAACTAGTAAACCGTAAGAGATAGAAAAAAACTTGACTGTACAAGAAATGTGGATCTCGTTAAAATACACAAGTTATGTCATACACATTATTTTCGTGGAAGTTGCCGTTTTAGAGATATTCCTTGTTATTAGTTTCACTTGTGAAGAAGTACTTACACCCTTCACAGACGGGAGTGTTCGTCTTTCTTTTGTTCAACACCTGACCAAGCAAAGAGAGGCGATTTGCAATGACAATCGCATAACGACCTCTTTTAAAACATTTGACTATCACTTTAGCCTAGTGCATTCCCTTAGTTCCAGTTTACTTATAAGAAACTAAGTAATAAAGTTCTGCTAATGTTTATCTCGATTAGCGTGGTGTTGTCAGAGGAATTATCTTTTGTAAGACGTTTGTTTGTAGAGTAGCTAGAGAAAGTCACGTGAGTGTAACACATCAGAATTTGTTTTTAAATTTTACAAAATAAAATATATATACAATTGTCAGATTATTAACTTAACCTTAATAACTTAAATTAAGAAATACATCTGAGCCAATATATTTATCAAAATTACATTTAACAGTTAAATGTTTACGTATTATATTAATTATTAATTACATAAAATTATATATGTGTGTAACTTAGGTTATTATCTTACACTACTACTAACATCAATTATCACTTTGTTATACTATAATTAATATATTTAATTACTTGTTATTATCCTTTTATCAATTTATTTTATTTTAATTTATTATTATTTATTACTATATGTTATTATTATTAGTATTATACTATAATTAATATATTTAATTATTTATTATTCTTTGATCAATTTATTTAATTTATTATTATTTATTATTTTAATCATTATTTATTATAAATTATTTTATTATTTTTTATTATAATTATATATAAAGTTCTTTAATCTCTCTTCTGAATATACCATTGCTATTTATTTTATATTTATTATAATTATTATTTTTAAATATTGTTATTAATGTATCCCAGTCCGTATGGACAATGTACATATTGTATAGAGAAGGTATTGTATTGCACCCAAAAATTCAATACCGATATTAAACAGCAAATACATGTTTTGAGGTCCCCTGAGTAAAACAAGTTTTAGAAAAGTTCGCGCGGGTGTGTGTGTGTGTGTGCGCGGATAGCATAGCTCAACAACGAAATGTCGGTTAAACACCAAACTTCCAAGATGCGACACGAATGTTTTTAAGAAAATCTCTCCACCACAAAAATGCTAGCATTTTGATTTTTTCAAAAATTGCTCTTAACGAATCTGATTAAAGATAACTTATATTTAAGATATTTGCATGGCAAATAAAAGTATATCTTAAATTTTCTGGGAATACTTCTGTAGACCTCTTCATTTTCGATGAATTTTGCATAACGGTTAAACCGTAAGAGATAGACAAAAGTTGTCTAAACAAAACATTTAAATCTCGTCAAAACACGCAATTCAAGCCACATGCATTTTTTTTTTTTTCATGGAGTTGACCGTGACATTCATTATTATTGCTTTCCCTTTTAAACCAATTAACTTTTCTCAAATGGGACCATGCAAAGCGAATCGAATCTCAATTGTTTCACATAGCGACCAAGTTTTAAAACATTTGACTACCACTTTATCCTAGTGTATTCCCTTATTTCCCTTCTACTTACAAGAAAGCAGTTAATTAAGATCATTTCTGTTAATGTTTACTTAGATTAAAGAATATTATTTTGTAAGAAAAATGTATTTGTAGAACGGCTAGAGAAAGTTGTGTGAATGGAACACATAAGATTTTTTTAGCTATGCTACCCATAGTCTCTCTCTCTCTCTCTCTCTCTCTCTCTCTCTCTATCACACACACACACAAATAGATATTTTCCTAAAAACGCTTTTTTGGACTCGGGGGTTCTCAAAACATTTGAATTTTCGAGTGGAATACAATAACTTCTCTGCTTACTAATATACATACATAGTGTCAATAGAAAATCTGATGTGTTTCATTCACATGACTTTCTCTACATCTCTGGAACAAATTATTGTTAAAAAGCTTATGCTTCTATTTACTTCATGCTAATCGAGAAAAAATTAGCAGAAATAGTCTTATTACTTGCTTCAAGGAAGTAGCATAGGTTAAAGTGATAATCAAAAGCTGGTTGCTATGTGAGTGAAGTTCCTTTGTTTGTATGGACACGAGTTGACAAATTCCTGTATGAGAAAAGTATTAGTTTTTAAAGTTGAAACCTAAAACAAGGAATATCTAAAGAAACGATCATCTCCACGAAAAAAATGTATATAAGATAAATTGTGTTTTAACATGCTCTACATTTTATGTGTTGTACGTTTATGTCCATCTCTTACGGTTTAGTACTAATGCAAAATGCCGTAAAATTCATCCAGAATAAAGTAGTCTTCAGAGCCCATTCCCAGAAAATTCAGATATTCAGTTTATTTGTCAGGTAAATATCTTTAATATACGAAATTTTAATCAAAATCGTTACAGCCATTTTTGATAAAATCAAAATTTGCGGAAAAAAGTTTCATGTAAAGGGTATTTTGGAGTGGGGGATTTTCTTGAAAATCTTCATGTGGCATCCTTGGAAGATACCGAACTTAAATACCAAGTTTGGTTTTTAACGGACTTTTCGTTTTTGAGCTATCTTGTTCACAGTCACACACATACGGACCTTTTTATGAAAACGCTTTTTTTTGATACAGGGGACCCAGAACATGTATTTCCGGTGAAATCTCTGTATTGAATTTTTGGGTGGAGTGCAATACCTTCTCTTACACTACGTACATAGTGTGTGTAGGGAAATTAAAAAGTAGTATGTTTGGTATGAATATATTGTAGACCCATTACAGCGATGTAGCACATATGATAATGCTCCAGTTGTGAAAACACTTCAGAAATGTTCTCAAGATTAATTTAAACAAAAGAATAACGAAGGAGGCGTTACTCCCACCATCTTAGCAAGACAGATGAATAACTTTCACCATGTCGCCAGGTCAATGAACCTTCTGCAATTTTCACAACTGACAATCACGCCCTCGCTTTGGTTTCGTGTGGCATTTGTCATATCACATGATGTAACTTTATCAGAGGTCCTTGCTTACACACCATGCTCCGCGCTCTTATCTGCACATTTAATACACACTTTTACAATGTTTACTTCTTCTTCTTACACTTTTTATAACGTACTTAGTGGATAGAGAAGGTATTGTAGTGCCTCCCAAAAATTCGATACCGAGATTTCACCAGAAATACATGTTTTGGGTCCCCTGAAGCCAAAAAAAAAAAAGGCATTTCTCGAAAAAGGTACGTGTGTGTGTGACTGTTTGTAGACAGCATAGCTCAAAAACGAAAAGAGCGTTAAATACCAAACTTGGTATTAAAGTTTGGTATCTTCTAAAGATGCGATACATAGATTTTCAAAAAAAAAATTCCCCTACCCCAAACTACCCTTTACATGCAAAATGTTTCGACAATTTTGTTTTTCTCAAAAATGGCTCTATCGATTTTGATTAAAACACGGTATATTAAAGACATTTATATCGTAAATAAATAGTATATTTTGGTTTTTCTGGGACTAGCTCCTGAAGATCTCTTTAGTACATAAACTATTTACCTATATAACAATCGCTGTTGTTAATAATTTCTGCGAAGAATGAAAACATGTATTCAGAGTTAGTTCGCTATTGAAGAAATGCTGTTCTGTTCACTTAACTTTCTCTACAGCTCTGTAACAAATTATTCCTAAAAAGAATATTATTCTATCTACTACATGCTAATCAAGATAAAAATTAACAGAAAGTGTCTTATTACGTAGAAGGGAAATACACTAGGATAAACCGACAGTCAAATGTTTTGAAAGCTGATTGCCTTATAGCTGAAATCCATTTCTTTCAATGGCCATTAACTCCCGCATTAGAAAGTATTTTTAAACTAAAACCAATAACAACGAATGTCTCGAAAATTATCAAGTCCACGGAAAAAACAAATCTGATGTGTTTATTCACATTACTTTCTCTACATCTCTGCAACAAATTATTGTTAAAAATACTATTCTTCTATTTACTTCATGCTAATCGAGAAATAGTCTTATTACTTGCTTCCTTGTAAGTAGAAGCGAAATATGGGAGTATTGTACGTTAAAGTGATAGTCAAACGTTTTAAAATGTGGTTTCTATGGGAGTATAATCCAGTACTTTGCTTGACCAAAGTTTATTCATTTCCGTATGAGAGTATTTCAAAACGCAAACCAAATACAAGGAATAACTCGAAAACGGTCAACTCGACAAGAAAAACCTATATGAGATAAATTATGTGTTTTAACTAGATGTACACCTTTTATGTTTTGAGTTTTTGTCTATCTCTTACGATTTAACCGTTATACAAAATTCTGCAAAACTGATCCAGAATAAAGAGGTGTTCAGAAGTTATTCCCAGAAAATTGAAGATATACGTTTTATTTGCGATGTAAATATGCGTTATATTTAATGTTTCTAATTTTGAAAACGATCAGGAAATGATAATACGACTTTCACTTTTGAAATGCGTTATATTAGCTGTGCAAGCAAGATAAACTGTGTGTGTGTGCACATGTATTTATTGTCTGCAACTGTGTACTGCCCGGTGGCAGAGTTAAACGTATAAAAGTAATTTACAATAATAATCTTAACTTAAGAATAGTAATACAACATATTACATATACATGTTTTGTTTTGTAAATTTCTAACCACTTATTATAGCAATACTTATGTCAATTACCAGCATGTTTATAAACGGTTATTATGAAGCTTCAACATTAATATAGCTTTTGAAATCCTTAATTACTTCACAATATTTACTCAAATTAACTAACATTTATTCTCTTTAAACTTCTTTAAGGTCAGAGGGCAGCCCTCAAAGGCCGCTACAGGCAAATCTTCAAACAAAAGAACATTTTCCTACGTCAGTTCTGTACCTTCCACATGGTCGTTCCGTCCGTAGACTGCTGGGTTTTCCACCCAACGTCCACCCTTGCGTTTACACCACTATAAGCTTTAAATAGTGCGACTGACCTTTGTGTTTTACCGGCTCCCATTTATTCCCTTCGACTTTCATAAGACCAAAATCTTTAGCTTATCAGTTTGATTAACCCTGTATGGTCCCTGTAGGCAATTTCCCTGGACTTTCTGCTCCCCTTCCCAAAATTACCACAACACCAGAAATACAAAGTTTGTAAAGTTGATTTATCATGATTGCAATTCAATATCCTCGCAGTCTGCTGGTTGTTGTTTACAGAGAACATCTCACTTGAGAAGAAATAATAAAAGTGGAAGTAACGTCAATATAACCTTCTTTATTCTTGACGTACAGAAGACAAAACGAAGGAAAGCAAACATTAATATACAAATTGTTCAGTAAGTCCTTACAAAAGAATAGAAAAACAACTTATTTTTCGTAGATTTTTACTTTCTCTGCACGTACCATGTACATAGTGTATAGAGAAGGTATTGTATTGCACCCAAAAATTCGAAACCGAGATTTCACCGGAAATATATGTATGTTTTGGGTCCCACTTAATAATAAAAAAAAAAAAAAAAAAAAAAAAAAAAGCAGTTTTAGAAAAAGGTCCGTATGTGTACCTGCAGACAGCATAGCTAACAAACGAAAAGACCGTTGAATACCAAACTTAGGATTTACGTTTTGTATTTTATAAGGATGCGACACGAAGATATATCTTAATTTTCTGGGAATAGTCTCTGAAGACTACTTTATTCTGCATGAATTTTACGGGATTTTGTGCAACTGCTAAAGCGCAAGAGATGTGCAAAAACTTACCATACAAAAAATGTAGAGCACATTAAAACACACAATTTATGTTACATATTTTTTTTTCTCAAAAACGATCAACTCCATGAAAAACATGTATATAACAAATTGTGTGTTTCAATGTGCTCTACATTTTTTGTGTGCCAAGTTTAGTTTGGGGTGGGGGGATTTTTCTCAAAATCTTCGTGTCGCATTTCTGGAACAACTTAAATGCCAAGTTTGGTATTTTACAGATTTTTCGTTTTTGAGTTGTCGTGTTCAAGACACACGAACGTTTTTCTGAAAATGCTTTTTTGGATACAGGGGGCCCTAAAGGACATATTTGCGGTGAAATCTCGGTATTGAATTTTGGGTGCAATACAATACCTTCTCTATACACTATGTACAGAGTACGTGCAGAGAAAGTAAAAAGCACGCACACAGTAAGATAACGCAAGTGATATGGCGATGAACGTGTCTTCAGTGAGGAAATGCTGTTTTTATCAAGGAAGAGCAGAATGGGAGTTATCACTCGATATGGAGAACTTGAAACCAAGTGTTGATCAAACATTTCACTTTGGACTCCTTAAAGGGAGTCGAATGCGATTTTCCTATTTTTTTTCCCCCCGGTTTCAAGTCTTAATTGCATATAAATATTTCGAGCCTCCCGCTCATTCTGGTATACTTTTCATAGAAGTATGCTAATTTTAAACAGTTTAAAAATAGTTTTAATATGATTCAGTGTAGTAGTTTTTTACTTTTTCTACACGTACTATATACATATTGCATAAAGAAGGTATTGCATTCAAACCAAGTTTGCACACACAGACCTGTTTAGACAAATGCGTTTTGGATTCAAAGGGGGCCAAAACATGTATTTCCGGTGAAGTCGCGATATTGAATTTTTGGATGTAATACAATATGTTCTCTATACAATATGTACATAGTACGTGTAGCGAAAGTAAAAATTCCGGTTACTTTCTTATCACACTTCGTATATGTGGTTAATGGGTGTCCAAGGACCTGCCAAGAAAGTAGCAAGCGAAACAAACAGCTGTAGAGAACAGAAAACAGTTTAATTAAGATCAGATATATTGCTTTTGTTGTATTTACACAACTCTTGTGTTGAAGGACCCATCAGGGGAATGGAAACAAACAAGAAACGCTTCCCGTCAATACTACAACTTGTAGTATTGCCAATTCATTTCTTATACCACTCAACTGGTCCCAAAACCAACCAGTGCTCTTTAAACACTTTGCCCTCAGGAAAGTTCAAATCGTGGTGCGTGAACCCCAAGATGCCCGAGACTGCATATTAAATGTATACATTTAGGTAAAGAGGTCAAATTGACCTTTAACGTATAATTTTGTGCTAACGTTGTAAATTATACTTTTTCAAAAATCTAGATGTGTTCCATTCACCTGCCTTTCGCTTCAACTCTGCAGCAAATGGTTTTTAAAAAGCTTATGCTTTTATTTACAACCTAATCGAGAAAAAAATTGCAGAAATAGTCTTACTATTTGCTTCCTTGTAAGTAGAAGCGAAATAAGGGAGTAGCATAGATTAAAGTGATAGTCAAAAGCTGGTTGCTATGTGACTGAAGTTCCTTTGTTTGTATGGACACGAGTTGACAAATTCCTGTATGAGAAAAGTATAAGTTGTTTAAAGCTGAAACCAAAAAACAAGGAATGTCTCAAAAACGATCAACTCCACGAAAAAAAATGTTTATAAAATAAATTGTGTGTCTTAACATGCTCTACATTTTTTGTGTGGTAAGGTTTTGTCCATCTCTTACGGTTTAGCAGTTATGGAATCTTTCGTAAAATTCATCCAGAGTAGTCTTCAGAGGCTATTCCCAGAAAATTCAACACATACATTTTATTTGTCAGGTAAATGCCTTTAATATACGATATTTTAATCAAAATGGTTACAGCCATTTTTGAGAAATTCAAAATTTTAGAAAAAAGTTCCGTGTAAAGGGTGGTGGGATTTTCTTGAAAATCTTCGTGTCGCATCCTTGCAAAACACCAAACTTAAATACCAAGGTTGGTATTTAACGGTCTTTTCGTGTTTGAGCTATGCTGTCCACAGACACACACACGCGCGCGCGCGCGCACACACACACACACGGATCTTCTACCATAAATGCCTTTTTTGGATTCAGGGAGACCCAAACTATGTATTACCGGTGAAATCTCGGTATGGAATTTTTGGGTGCATTACAATACCTTCTCTATGTACATAGTACGTGTAGAGAAAGTAAAAGGTCCCTGGAATCGTTTATTTGCTCTTTAATGTAGGTACACGAAAGTAAACCATATTTAATCTTTAAGTGTTGGTAACGTCCATTAAATAGGTATTACATTTTCCAAACAAAAATTAGATACCGAGATTTCACCGGAAATGTTTTGAGGTCCCCTGAGCCCGAAAAGCATTTTTAGAAAAATGTCCGTATGTGTCTGTGGACAGTATAGCTCAAAAACGAAAAGTCCGCTAAATACCAAACTTTATATTTATTTACCTAGTTGACCGTTTCCGACATATTTCTTGTTGTTGGTTTCAATTTTAAATTGCACATCATCTGAAACTGGGTCACTTCTCTCTTCTGTTCTGGAAATGCAAAGCGAACCGAATCGGTTGGCTTTTAAAGCTTGTGCTATCGCTTTAGCCTGAGTTCCCTTGTACTCATAAGGAACTAAGCAGTAATACTAATGTTTGTCTTGAAGCACATAGAAGAATAATGCTTTTGTTTGAAGAACAGGTCGAGAAAGTCGTGAGAATGCAACATCAGATTTAAGCAACTCTGCTTCAGAGACACTGACAATGATGGAAGAAGCTTGTGGTGAAACAGGGTGTATGAATGGCATAAACGTTTCTGTCAAGATTTTCAAACACTGAGGAAATTACTGTACATGCTTTCTCTACACGTACTATGTACATAGAGTATAGAGAAGGTATTGTAATTCACCCAAAAATGTGATACCGAGATTTCACCAGAAATATATATATTTGGGTCCTCTGAATGAAAAAAAAAATCTGAAAAAAGGTCCGTGTGAGTGAGTGTGTGTGTGTGTGTGTGTGTGTGTGTGTGTGTGTGTTGGTATTTAAGTTTGGTTTCTTCCAATACGACACGAAGATTTTCAAGAAAATCCCCCCACCCCAAATACCTTTTACATGGAAAAATTTTCGAAAATTTTTATTTTCTAAAAAATGGCTCTAACGATTTTGATTAGAATATCGTATATTAAAGATACATACCTGACAAATAAAATGTATATTTTGAATTTTCTGGGAATAGCCTCTGAAAACCATTTTATTCTAGATGCATTTTACGGAAATTTGCATAACTGCTAAACCGTAAGAGAGAGAAAAAAAACTTAGCATACAAAAATTTAGAGCACATTAAAACACACAATTTATGTTATATACATTTTTTTCCCCTGGAGTTAATCGGTTTTGAGATATTCCTTGTTATTGGTTTCAGCTGAATTTGCCTACTCCTGTCCATACAAACAAAGGAACTTCAGTCACATAGCAACCAGCTTTTCACTACCACTTTAACCCATGGTACTCCCTTATTTCACTTCTACATACAAGGAAGCAAGTAATAAGACTATTTCTGCTAATTTTTCTCGATTATCATTAAGTAAATATAAGCATAAGCGTTTTGACAATTTGTTGCAGAGATGTAGAGAAAGTCATGTGAATGGAAGACATAGATTTTTACTTTCACTATGTACATAGTGTATAGAGAAGGTATTGCATTGCACCCGAAAATTCGATACCGAGATTTCACATCAGATGTTTCTGAATTGAAGGGTCTCAAAAGATGCATTACCGGTAATGAATATTTGGAAGGAATATAACACCTTGTGAATGTGGTAAAGGATGAGGTTATTGTGGTTTTCCTCGCCAGGGAAAGAAGTACACCTCGATAGCCAGTTAATGGGCGGGTATCGACACACATGGGCGGTTCCCACCTTATCAGGCGAGCTGGAAAATTGGTAACCAAGGCGACGGAGCACAGCATTCCTTGCTAATCAACCACATCGTGCTGGCTAACCTAGGCAAAAGTATTGCATTCCACTCAAAATTCAAACAAGCATATCTGTGTTGCTCAACATAAATAGTTATGTTAGCATTTCGTGATATCTCAAATCACTTTCAAAGCAAACTTCTTACCAAAGATTAGTCTTCTATTTAATAATAACAATAATAATAATAATAATAATAATAATAATAATAATAAAAAAATCGTGTTCAAGTTATACATATGTTTGGAGTTATTTTGAGCAAAAGCTGATCACTGATCTGATCCGCTTTGAGCACGTTAGGACATGGCATCTGTCACCAAGTGCGGGAAATGTTAATGGAGTGTAATTTATAGACGCTCTTTTAACTGCTATGGTCCCATTCTAAACTGGGCGTGAAAGACCGCTTAATTTTGCTCAGAGACCTTGCCTATCAAGCTTGAGGTTCTTTTACGTGCCCTAAATCTACGACACGGAACCAACGGCTTTACTTCCCTTCCGAAGGAAGCCATGCTCAGGATTTTTACACCCGAAAAAATCCATCGTCCTGTTGGGTATATGGAGTTAGCATGGTAACCATTACACCACGGAGGGCGACAGGTGTCCGGGATGTGGAATGCCTTGTTCCAGTGATGGTATCCATGTGCTGCCATCGAGCTTTTGGTTCGTGCCGGTTTACCATGGCTTCCGTTGAAGATGTCCGCCCTCTTCATTGTTGTTTCGTCGAGCGCCTTGTTCCAGTTGGGGGTCCAGGGAAGTGCAAGTCTTGTCCTGAGTTCTTCTCGTGCTAGCAGGTAGTGTGTACTTGGACACTCCCAGGAAGCAGACTTTGACGTTCTCTAGGCTGTGGAAGTCTTTCGTGCGGAGTTTGTCCAAAGTTAAGTCTAGTCCGTACGAAAGTAATGGTATTACTTTCTCTACACGTACTATGTACATAGTGTATAAAGAAGGTATTGCACCCCTCCAAAAAATTCGATACCGAGATTTCACCGGAAATATATGTTTTAGGGTCCCATCCAAAAAAAAGTATTTTCAGAAAAAGGTCCGTGTGTGTGTGTGTCTGTGAACACAACTCAAAAACTAAAAGTCGGTAAAATACCAAACTTGGTAATTAAGTTTAGTATTTCCAGGGATGCGAGACGAAGATTTTGCGAAAAATCCCCCCACCCCAAACTACCCTTTACGTGGAAATTTTTTCGAAAATTTCGATTTTATAAAAAATGGCTCAAACGATTTTGATTAAAATATTGTATATTAAAGATATTTACCTGACAAATAAATTGCATATTTTGAATTTTCTGGGAATAGCCTCTGAAGACTTTTATTCTGAGTGAATTTTACGGAATTTTGTATAGCTGCTAAACCGTAAGAGATGGACAAAAACTTACCGCACAAAAAATGTAGAACACATTAAAACACAATTTATGTTGTATACATATTTTTCGTGGAGTTGATCGTTTTTGAGATATACTATGTACATAGTGTATAGAGGGAGTATTGTGTTCCACCCAAAAATTTGATACCGAGATTTCGCCGGAAATACATGTTTTACGATCCCCTGAATAAAAAAAACATTTTTAGAGAAAGATCCGTGTGTGTGTGGACAACATAGCTCGAAAACGAAAATACCGTTAAATACCAAATTTAGTATTTATAGTATCTTCCAAGGAAAATTTTCGAAAATTTTGATTTTCTTAAAAATGGCTCTAACGCTTTCGATTAAAATCACATATATTAAAGCTATTTGTGCACCCATAAAATGTATATCTACAATTTTCTGGGAATAGCTTCTGAAGACTACTTTATTCCGAATGAGTTTTGCCGAATTTTGCATAATTGCTGAACCGTAAGAGATGGAAAAACACTTACCATACAGAGAATGTAGAGCACATTAAAACACGCACTTTATGTTATACCTATACATTTTTTTCGTGGAGTTGATCGTTTTTAAGATCCTTGTTTTTTGTTTCAGCTTTGAAAAACTTATACTTTTGTCATACAGGAATTTGTCAACTTCTGTCCATACAAACAAAGGAACTTCAGTCACATAGCAACCAGCTTTTAACTTTCACTTTAACCTATGGTACTCCCTTATTTCGCTTCTACTTACAAGGAACATCAGTCACATAGCAACCAGCTTTTGACTGTCACTTTAACCTATGCTACTCCCTTATTTCACTTCTACTTACAAGGAAGCAAGTAATAAGACTATTTCTGCTAATGTTTTCCTAATTAGTACGAAGTAGATTGAAGAATAAGCTTTTTAACAATAATTTGTTGCAGAGATGTAGAGAAAGTCATGTGAATGGAGCACTTCAGATTTTTTTGTGTTGAACAGTGCCATCGCGGGTTTGAGGGGTACTTTTGTTAGTTCTCGTGTATTGCTAAGTGTTTATTGTGAATGAGGTGGTTGTGGTCTGTAGCATTAAGCCGAGGTATTTGTCTTGGTTGGCTGTTTCTTCAAGTAGATTTTGTCTTGTCTGAGTATCATGTTGTTGTCAGTTCCTTCCTTGCTATCATGACAAGATCCTAACTTGTGGTGTTTCTCCATTTGAGGGAGGATTGCTGATGTGGTCGCGTTGTCCGAGATGTGTGTGTTATTGCGTGTTTGTGCCGGCTATGGACTCTAGTTTCGAGATGATAGTCTTTCTGTTTAGTTTGTCGAATGCTTTTGAGAAGTCGCATGGAATTTGCCTCTTGGGCATTTTCTAGGAGGTTCGTGGTGGCTTGGATCGTATGTCTTCCCTTTCTAAAGCCGAATTGTTCTTCGGGGATTACATTATCTATTTCAGGCATCCCCAAGTGGAGTCAAGGTCGCACGGGGCTGAACATTGCATACTTACTGCGGGCCGTATATCGTAAGGCTACATTTTAGCACTGTGCTGCCCTACTTGAGATGGCCGGTACATCCGAGTTGGGAAGACGGTCGTCCACACTTCTAAACAAAATAACGTCATTACTCGCGATGACGCTACACTTTCCGACCCTAACCTCAGTGATTCAATGTGTAGAAACCTTGGACTGTGATGAATATATAACTATACTGCGACAATTGCGGGAAGAATTCGAAACTAGATTCCAGGACATTATACCACTTGAGAAACAGTTTAAGTTATTTGCAACACCATTTTCAGGGGATATGCTCGATAGTCCTGTTAAACTGCAGTTGGAAACAATAGATATGCAAAATAATGTTGAGTTAAAAGATCAATATCAAAATAGAAAAAGTTTAAACCATTTCTATACCTCTGCAAGACGCCAAAGATCTCCTAAACTCCACAGTCTAGCAGGAAGAATTTTGTACATGTTCGGGACAACCTATGTTTGTGAATCACTGTTTTCGTAATGAAGTGTACACGTCACAGAAGCCAATTAAGTGATGTACACTTGAAAGCATGTCTGTGATTGGGTAGCTCGCAAACAATAGTCCCACTTATTGAACAGCTGGTTGAAAACAGACAACTACAAAAATCACGGTGATTGTCGGATGGCTAAGAAAGAACAGTTTTCAAACAGACATTTATTGAAGAATATTATCTTTATTTGTATTCTTTACTTCACTGAATTGCATAGTACCAGAAAGGTCTAAGTCATATTACATTATTTAGTCTATTACTTTTATACGAGTATTTGTATTTTGTTGATAGAATTTCCAGCCAATTACATTTTGTTGTATTATATTAGATATCAGTATAAACTACTGCTATCGTTATTATGTAATTGACAGTGAAAGTGTAAATTATTTAACAAGCGTAGTTCCGCCACTGTAGCACCTCCATTTCGTGCCCGCAACCGAACGGTCAGGCTTGAGGGCTTTTACTGCCGCCCGAGTGTGCGTTCTGTTGGACACCTGATCTATTTCATTGGTGATTCTTTGGGTGATGAGTCTTGTCAATAGTTTCAGGTGGTCGGTTATTTTCTAAGGCGATCCTTGCATTTTGGTTGGGGCCCTTAAACAGTACTTTTATTGTTCTTCTATTTACTTCACGCTACTCAAGATAAACATCAGCAGAAATTGTCTTATTACTTGCTTCCTGTAAGTAGAAGCGAAATAAGGGAGTACACTAGGATAGAGCGATAGTCAACTACACTGGAACCTCACTTATACGTTTTTCAAGGGAGACTACTAAAATAATATATAAATGAGAAAACCTGTAACTGACTTTCTCTTCTGGTATGAACCTCATCCAGAAGTTTTAATTTTTCACCAAGAGTGAAGGATTTTCTTGTTTTCTTCCTTCCTGGTTGATATTCACACATGTTTCTTCTCCTGTTTGTAACTCGAAATTCCACATAAAATGAATAAGTGATTGTTGGAACGATATGACGACAGTGAAAACTGCAGTACTCTACTTAAAGCAAAGAAGTGACTGTTGGAACCAAGGTTAGTAGATTGTTGGAATGATATGACGACAGTGAAACGATAAGCGTCAATAAAAACCGCCAACCAGGCAATTCCAAGGCTATACACCGCAAGCATACCACCATACTTCTTTATAAAAAACGTATAAATGGGAATCAGAAAAAGTGACGTATTACCAAGAAAACGTATAATTGGGCAACATTTTAATGGACAGCAACTGAACCCTAAAATTTTAGCGTATATGTGTGAAAAATATTGAAGTGGATAACGTATTAGCGAGTTTCAACTGTATTTTAAAACACGGTTATGTGAAACAATTGAGATTCGGTTCCCTTTACAAGGTCCTGTTTGAGAAAAGTAAGGGAGTTTAAAACTGAAATACCTCGAAAACGGCCAACTCAACAAGAAATACATAACAATATGACCTAAATTATGTGTTTTACCGAGTGATACATTTTATGTGAAGTACGTTTTTGTCTATTTCTTACGAATTACCACTAATGCAAAATTAAACTAAATTCATCCAGAATGAACAGCGTCTTCTAAAACTATTCCCAGAAATTTCAAAACATACATTTTATTTGTCATATAAAGATTTTAATCAAAATCGTTGAAGCCATTTTTGAGAAATTCAAAATTTACACGCAAGTAATATTTTAAATAGTGTTTTGGGCTTTCACAAGGTCTGTGCCGCGCTTGTTTGCACCTGATCAAAAGTTGCAAAGAAAAACTGTTTCTGTTGAGAATGTGGAGCTCTACCGTAAAATCCCAGCGAATTTTTCAGATGGCGCATTACCATGCATGAAATTTGGATAAATCACTACGCTCCAGAATTTTCGAACTTTTTTCCCGTGTAAAGGTTAGTTTGGGATGGGAGGATTTTTT
The DNA here is from genome assembly GCA_030762935.1 of Hymenopus coronatus. Taxonomy (NCBI): domain Eukaryota; kingdom Metazoa; phylum Arthropoda; class Insecta; order Mantodea; family Hymenopodidae; genus Hymenopus; species Hymenopus coronatus. The sequence continues at coordinate 8,225,495 of CM060897.1, read as the reverse complement.
TGAACATCTACGTGACGCATCCTTGGACGATATCAAACTTAAATACCAAGCTTGGTATTTAATGGTGTTTTCGTTTTTGCGCTATGCTGCCCCCCCCCACACATACACACACGGACATTTTTCTAAAAGTGCTCTTTTTGGTTTCAGGGGGTCTCAAAACGGATATTTCCGGTGAAATCTCGGTGTGGAATTTTTGGGTGCAATACAATACCTTCTCTATACACTATGTACATAGTACGTATAGAGGAAGTAAAAATCAGTAACTTTTTTTCGGTAGGCATGCAGCAAGTTTGCTTTACGTGGCCTCTACCAACAGTAATGCATGACGTAAGCAAAGTTATATTGAAAGACGGTTTCCTTACATGGCACATTTAAATCCCAGTTGCAGACGATCAGATGAATAAGTTATAGGCGGCGATGTCGGGCTGACAGCGAATCCTCCAGACGTACTGCGGTGTGCCGAAAAACCTCCCCTCTCACCAACACGTTTTCATCATTATATAGATGACTGTATTATTCACAGTTTTCCCTGATCGCTCTTCAACAAACTATCTTACGAAAGCCTCTTCTTCTGTATACAAAGTGCTAATTACTATAATCCTTCATTACTCATTCCGTTTTAGGTATGAAAACAATACGGTAAACAAAATGATGGTGAGATTTCTGTTTCCCCTACTACGTTTAGTAAGTAGCTAAGTAGATATTCTTATCCACCCAAAATTAAATAACAGTATAAAAAAATCTAATGTGTTCCATTCAAATGAGTTTCTCTACATCTCGGCAACAAATTATTGTTAAAAACCTTATGCTTCTATTTACTTCACACTAATCGAGTAAAAAAATTAGCAGAAATAGTCTTATTACTTGCTTCCTTGTAAGTAGAAGCAAAATAAGGGAGTAGCATAGGTTAAAGTGATAGTCAAAAGCTGGTTGCTATGTGACTGAAGTTCCTTTGTTTCTATAGACAGGAGTTGACACATTCCTGTATGAGAAAAGTATAAGTTTTTCAAAGCTGAAACCAAATACAAGGAATATCTAAAAAAAAAACCATCAACTCCACAAAAAAATGTATATAAGATAAATGGTGTGGTTTAACGTGCTCTACATTTTTTGTATTGTAAGTTTTTGGCCATTTCTTACGGTTTACCAGTTATGTAATTCCTTTATTTCATTCAGAATAAAGTACTCTTCAGAGGCCATCCCCAGACAATTCAAGATATACATTTTATTTGTCAGGTAAACATCTTTAATATCAGAGATTTTCTCTATACACTATGTACATAGTACGTGTAGAGAAAGTAAAAAAGATAACAACAAATGTTAACCTAAACCTTGTCACATTCTGGACACTGAAAATGAAGAATCTTGTCTTGCTATTTTATACCAACATAAAACTGATGAACTTTTGTACCCTGTCTTGAAGTTTTACTTTCTCTACGCGTACTATGTACATAGTGTATATTGAACGTATTGCAATGCACCCAGAAATTCTATACAGAGATTTCACCGGTAATATATGTTTTGGGTCCCCCTGAATGCAAAGAAAGCATTTTTAGAAATATGTCCGGGTGTGAGTCTTTGGGTAGCATAGCTCAAAAACGAAAATACCATTAAATACCAAAGTTGGTATTTAAGTTTGTATTCTCCAAGGATGCGACACGAAGTTTTTTCAGAAAATCCCCCCATTCCAAACTACCCCTTACATGGAAAAAAAATAGAAATTTTTGATTTTCTCAAAATGTATCTAACGAGTTTTATTAAAAACTCTTATACCTAAGAAATTTGCATGGCAAATAAAATTTATATCTTGAATTTTCTGGGAATAGCCTCTGAAGACTACTTTATCTTGGATGATTTTTATTAAATTTTGCATAACTGGTAAACCGTAAGAGATAAGCAAAAACTTACTAGACAAAAAATGTAGAGCACGTTAAAACACACTATTTATGTCATACACCTTTATACGTGGAGTTGATCGTTTTTGAGATATTCCTTGTTTTTGGTTTCAGCTTTGAAAAACTTATAGTTTTCTCATGCAGGAATGTGTCAACTCGTGTCCATACAAACAAAGGAACTTCAGTCACATAGCAACTAGTTTTTGACTGTCACTTTAACCTAAGGTACTCCCTTATTTCGCTTCTACTTACAAGGAAGCAAGTAATAAGACTATTTCTGCTAATTTTCTTGATTAGCATGAAGTAAATACAAGCATAAGCTTTTTAACAAGAATTTGTTGTAGAGTACAAGTATTTTTGAATTATCCTGTATAGTGATTCAACACAGCTAAAGTAACTTAGATGGAACGCTAAGCATATTGTACGGCAGAGAATGTGATATGAATGTTTATCTGAAAACATACTGGCCTGTGTGAGACGCCGAAATGCAAAGAATTCGTTGCTATGAGGAACGCGGTTTGGAATCTCAGTGACATCCGAACGTTTAAGACCATTTTTAATTTAAAAGCGAGTGGAAGTGGGTACGTGATAAACCCTAACACATGCTCTTCCCACATTCCAGATGGTTGCGTAAAAACCCCTTCGTAATATTTATCAATCTCATTGAAAAACATTTCGCTATGCGAATGAAAAGAGGCGGACAACTGATTCAATATTCGGATTTCATCGAAATTAAATCGATTGCTGCGGTGTTGCCACGTCTATCTGCAATAGCAAACATGACGGACGGGTGTGTTGTGTGTTGATCATCTACTTCAACCTGAATGTAATCAACAATCAAACAAGGCAAGGTTTGCTGTCGAAAAATATTTGAAAAATCTGATGTGTTACATTCACATGGCTTTCTGTGCTGTGCAAACAAAGAAAAGATTGGATAGGTAGAGTCAGACTGAAAAATGCAATGCCATAGCTGGGATTTGAACCACGGATCTCCAGATGTCTAGCCGGTTGCTCTGCCACTGAGCTACCATGGCACCATGCCGCCATAGCATTGAATTTCTCAACTGACTCGCATGTTTCCCGGTAAACCACAAACTGATCAAGTTATTTTAAGATGACAACCCCAATGGCGACTTACAATGTGGTAAGTACTTTAAGTCCCAGGATTCATAGTATAGCCAAGCATTATGTCAGTTGGTATTGGTTTATTTGTTTTCTCACACAAGCCGTGTGTAGACAAGAGTTGGATAGCTAGAGCCAGACTGAATGCTCTGCCAACATGTTGCCATGGTAGCTCAGTGGAAGAGCAACGGGATAGAGACCAGGAGATCCGTGGCTCAATCCCCGCTATGGCATTGCATTTTTCAGTCTGGTTACATATCCAACTCCTGTCCTATACACGGCTTGTGTGAAAAAACAAGTAATTAATCCAAAGAAAAGATTGTGTTCTATCTACTTGATGCTAATCGAGATAAACATTAGCAGAAATTGTCTTATTGCTTGCTTCCTTGTAAGTAGAAGGGAGTACACTAGGCTAAGCTTTTAAAAGTCGGACGCTGTGTGAAACAATTGAACTTCGGTTCGCTTTGCATGAAATGAAGGATGACTTAAATATTTAAGTACATAGCTTTAAACTGAAACAAATAACGAGGAATATCTTTATTACAAATAACTTCAACGGCGAGCTAATTGAGATTCTTTTTAGTATTATTCACTGTAATAGTGTTATTATTATTACTATCTCATGATCGTGGCCGCGAGGGAGGTAAAACATTACATGTAAATGATACACTGGTAAGATGTTCTTGTATCACTGGATACAATGACACTGTAAGATGGCACGGATAAATTAAGATTCCTTTCCACCAGCATGGTAACAGCACGCGTTCCCGCCAAATGAATTTACCATTGAAATTACAAACAAACCATTTTTTTAGAGAACGGTCCGCGCGTGTGTGTGTGTGTGTGTGTGACTGCACAGCTAAAAAACTAAAAGACCTTAAATACCAAACTTGGTTTTTAATTTGGTATCTTCCATGGATGGACCACGAAGATTTTCAAGAAAGTCTCCACATACCAAACTACCCTTTACACTTCAAATAATTGAAAATTGTAATTTTTCAAAAATGGGTCTAACGATTTTTATTAAAACGTCGTATACTAGCCTCTGAAGACCTCTTCACTCTGAATGAATTTTGCCCAAGTTTGCATAAGCGTAAGAGATACACAAAAAATGTAGATCTCGTCAAAAGACACAATTTATGTTGTGGAGGTAACCGTTTCTGAGATCTTCGTTCTTATTGGTTTCAACTTTTCAATAGTTGCCTTTTCTCCTGGCCAGTAAAGAAGCGAATTCCAATGACAACCGCATAACGACAGCTTTAAAATCATTTGACTGCCACTTTAGCATAGCACATTCCTTTAGTTCCTTTCTACTTATAAGGAACTAAGTAACAAGAACTTTTTGCTAATGTTTATCTCGATTAGCATAGTGTAGAAAGAAGAACCTTTTGTGTAGGAAGTTTGTCGAGCAGCTAGAGACAAGTCATGTGAGTGCAATACATAAGAATATTTTAAATTTGATTTTACTGATCGATCAGCAGACATAGCGCTATATAACATACAAACATAATAACAAAGAATATAACAGGTGAGAGTTCGATCTCAGCAAGTTCCTCTGTAAGCAACCGCTACAGTGTTGCCTCTATGTTACAGGAAGAGGTAATGAAGCAAGATATGCTGAGGTAGCCGACAGCGGATTCTGGTACGAAGCTGTGATTCTTTACTCAGAGAAAAGTACACTGCGCCTCACATTTTGTGTAGATTGCGGAAGAATCTCTCAACCTGTACAGTACGTTTCGGAGCATGATGTCCTTCCCTATTCTTCTTGAAAAGTCGGTCTGATTTTAAAGGTTGCGATTGGAAACCAACCCTCGCTGTTGCCAAGTCTTCCTCTTACTGATCCTCAAATGAGGCGCGATTCTCGATTTACAACCAGTGCCTCCAGGAAACAGATTTTACTGCGCTGCCTCTCACCCCTAGTACAGGTTCGTCTTTTGTTGCTAATGGTCATTGCCCAGTGGTAGGGGAGAGCGTTCCCGTTTGAGGGTCATTATGTTTAGGAAAAAATACAATTAGGCGGCGTATGTTACTTTCCTATCAGCCGTACGCAAGCAAACTAACACGAAGCCCATACCCGCCGGCACCTAGCAGTAATTAGACGGGGAAAAGTCGTTCTCCGTGGTGTAATGGTTACTATACTAACTTCATATACCCAAGGTCGCAAGTTCAAACCCGGTGTAAAAATCCTTAGCATGTCTTCCCTTGGAAGGGAAGTACAGCCGTTGGTCCCGTGTCGTAAAAGGATGATAAAGAGACCTCTGAGCAAAATTAAGCGGTATTTCAAGCCGAATGTAGAATGGGACGCTGAGAAGCACAGCAGTTAAAGAGCGTCCGTAAATAAAACTCCATTTCCATTTATACGAGAAATGTTTTTTTTTTCGATTGAAACAGCTATATCCCTATCAGCCGTACACAAGCAGGCTAAAATAAAGCCCACACCCTGCAACACTTACCAATAATAAGGTGGGAAAGTAATTTTCCGATCGGAACAGTCACGCTACTTTCCTATCATCCCTACACATGAAAGTTAACACAAAGCCCACACCCGTCGGCAATTAATAAGAATTAGTCGGGGAATGTTATTTTCCGATCGGAACAGTTACGTTACATCCCTATCAGTCGTACGCAAGAAACCTAACAGAAATTCCATACCCACCGGCATTTAGCAATAATGACAAGGAACGTTATTTTCTAATTGGTACAGTCACGTTACTTTTCTATTAACACTACATATGGAGGCTAACACAAAGTCCATCCCCGCCAGCACTTAGTAATAATATGACAAGGAATGTAATTTTCCAATCGGAACAGTCACGTTACTTTTCTATCAACGCCACACACAAGCTAACTTAGCAATATTTAGGCGGGGAATGCTACTTTCCTATCAGCACTACACATGAAAGCTAACACAAAGCCCAGCTCCGCCGGCATTTTGCAATAAGGTGGGAATGTTATTTTCTGATCGGAAGTCACGTTATTTTCCTATCATCCCTACACAAGAAAACTAACACAAAGCCCATCCTCGCCGGCATTTTGCAATAAGGTGGGGATGTTATTTTCTGATCGGAAGTCACGTTATTTTCCTATCATCCCTACACAAGAAAACTAACACAAAGCCCATCCTCGCCGGCATTTTGCAATAATAAGGTGGGAATGTTATTTTCTGATCGGAAGTCAGGTTATTTTCCTATCATCCCTACAGAAGAAAACTAACACAAAGCCCATCCCCGCCGGCATTTGGCAATAATAAGGTAGGAATGTTATTTTCCGATCGGAAGTCACGTTATTTTCCTATCATCCCTACACAAGAAAACTAACACAAAGCCCATCCCCACCGGCACTTAGCAATAATAAGGCGGAGAATGCCACTATGGAATGCTTTTGTCGCGCTATATTATCTTTTCCGGTCCTTTTGCGACACGGAAATTCCTGTCTCGCGTGTAACATAACAAAGTAGGCTCACAAGAACTGTGAGACTCGTTCCGGCGCAGAAAATGTAAAACGTATTTACTGAAATTAGTAGCTAGGTGACAGCGCGAGGCGTCGCTTTTTTTTTTTAAAAAACTTCCTTTGTCTTAATTATGTTAATTGCATCTTCACACCGTGTTTTCATTCTTTGTGAGATACGCACCGCCGAAAGACAAAGTGACTTTCACATTACCTTATGTTGTAATATCACTGACGACTTTAAACATTTTCAAATTAGAATAATAATCGTTTGCAACCCCTCGCATTCTTATCATGTCATTTCATTATGATTATGTTTCTGAAATTTGAAAAAGTCACGGTATATGTCTTATCAATTTATTAAAATCATTAGCTCAAATACACGACCTTGCCTGCAGTTATTCTTACCATATATAAGGTCGATTCAATAAATAACTGGAAAAAATCTGATGTGTTCCATAGCAGAAATGGTACGATTTCTTGTTTCTTTATAAGTAGAAGGAAAATAAAGGAATACGCTAGGCCAAAGTGATAGTCAAATATTTTGAAATGTACTTGCTATGGGATTGTAATCTATTTCTATGCGCGACCAGGAGTTGATAAGTTCCTGTAGGAGAAAAGCTGTTTAAAACTGAAACAAATAACAAGGAATATCTCGGAAACGGCGAAAACCACGAAACAAATGTATCACATGATTTATCTGTTCTCCATTTATCTATCCCTTACGGTTTTATCAGTTATGCAACATGCAGAAAACTTCATCCAAATAAAGATCTTCACAGGCTATTCACAAAAAATTCAAGATATATTTTATTTGTCATGTATATATCTTAAACAAACGAGATTTTTATTAAAAATCATTAGCCCCATTTTGAGAAAACCAAAATTTTTCTCATGTAAAGGGTAGTTTGGGATGCGGGGGGGGGGGGGGGGGTCTTGAAAATCCTCGCGTCTCATCCTTGAAAGATACTGAACTTAGGTAAATATCAAGTTTGGTATCTAACGGGCTTTTCGTTATTGAGCTGAGCTGTTCACACACAGAGATCTTTTTCTAAAAACGCTGATTTTGGATTCAGGAGGACCCAAAACATGTATTTCCGGTGAAATCTCAGTATTGAATTTTTGAGTGCAATACAATACCTTCTCTATACACTATGGACAAGGTACGTGTAGGTAAAAATTGATAAAAAAAAAAAAAAGCTAATTAAATAATGTATTAATGCTTCTGGTTCAATTACCTGTTGTTTTTGTTACCATGCTGCGCTTTAAACCGTATCACGTGACGATTTAAATAGATGACTAAGTGGGCGAGGTGCTTTAACCTTTTCACTATGGTCAACAATTGCTAAAAATCCGAAATTTGGTTTTGAACACTAACACTTGCCGTTAAATATGTCTATTTCAAGTTGAAAATAAAAGAATATACAGTAATAACTAACAAATCTGATGTGTTCCATTCACATGACTTTCTCTACCTCTCTGCTAAAAAAAAACCATCTATTTACTTCATGATAATCGACAAACTATACACTATGTACATATTACGTGTAGAGAAAGTAAAAAACCAAAACATGGACAAAGCGTGTGCCTCTTTGTTATGTTTTAGTGGTGTCCTAGAACTACTATTGGCACCCCTACTGGGATACACTGAAAACACGTTACAGGTTTGCACCCGCGTGGAGCAGATTTTTGTCAGCAGAAGAGTTGAAACCAATCGAAATTCACCGTCAGATGGCAGTGCAATGAGCGAACTGGTAAGGTCATGTTGGGAACAATTCTTGAACATTACATGCCGAGAGGTCAAAACACAAACAGTGTAAACCTTATGTGTCAAAATTTGAAAGCAACAATTTTGAGGAAGAGGCGTGGACTGGCGCACTGTTACTGCATGACATAGCGAGGCTAGAGTCACATTAGATACCATCAAAGACCTGAAATTGGTCTGTTTACCGCATATTGGTGCCTTCAGATTATCACACTTTTAGCCCACTGAAACAAGCTCAAGGTTCGCAGATGATCAAGTCTAGGCAGCAGTGTATAACTGGTTATCCAGAACTTCACGTGAAACTGAGAATTATGAGTGGATTACGTTGAAAAAAATCTGATGTGATCCATTCACATGACTGTCTCTACATCTCTGCAACAAATTGCTGTTAAAAAGCTTATGCTTCTATTTACTATATGCCAATCGAGAAAAAATTAGCAGAAATACTATTATAACTTGCTTCCTTGTAAGTAGAAGCGAAATAAGGGAGTGCCATAGGTTAAAGTGATAGTCAAAAGCTGGTTGCTATGTGACCAAAGTTCCTTTGTGTATGGACACGAGTTGACAAATTCCCGTATGAGAACAGTACAAGTTTTTTTTAAAGCTGAAACGAATAATAAGGAATATCTCAAAAAACAATCAACTCCACTAAAAAAGTGTGTATAACATAAATTGTGTGTTTTAACGCGCTCTACATTTTTGGTGTGGTAAGTTTTTGTTCATCTCTTGCGGTTTAGCAGTTAGGAAACATTCCGTAAAATTGATCCAGAATAAAGTAGTCTTCAGAGGCTATTCCCAGAAAATTCAAGATATACATTTTATTTGTCAAGTAAATATCTTTAATCTACGGTATTTTAATCAAAATCGTTAGCCATTTTCGAAAAAAATCAAAATTTTCGAAAAAAGTTCCATGTAAAGGGTAGTTTGGGGTGGGGGGATTTTTCTTAAAATCTTCGTGTCGCATCCCTGGAAAATACTGAACTTAAATAACAAGTTTGGTATTTTACTGACTTTTCGTTTTCGAGTTATCGTGTTCACACACACACATAATGTCATAGCCGGGATTTGAAACACGGATCTCCCAGTCTCTAGCCCGTTACTCTATCACTGTGCCACCATGGCAACATTATCTTTGATCTCATTTGAGGTGCTTACGTCAGCGTGATTAGGCTGATGAGTTTGATAAATAAATGAGACATTTTGCAGGGATTAGCAATGTTGAGCGGAGTCTGCGAAATCCAAGGAATTATTGACACGATTTGTCTTCATTCTGAAACAACAGGTGAATTAATGAGCTGTACCTCCCCCGAGATCAAATATTGGAACACATTATACTGTTTGCCCCATTTGACTGCGGAATTTGTGGTTAGGGCGCACCCGTTTGAACTCGTCGCCACCAAATTTGAAGAGCTCTGGGAAACTTTCTACAAGCTGAGAGCAATTTTAAGGCCACAAGGGTGTTTCTAATTATCTCTTAAAAGTCGCAAATATATGTTTTAGGGTCCCCTGTATCCAAAAAAGCATTTTCAGAAAAAACTCCGTGTGTGTGTCCGTGTGTCTGTGAACACGATAACTCAATAACAAAAAGCCGGTAAAATACCAAACTTGGTATTTAACTTTAGTATCTTTCAGGGATACGACACGAAGCTTTTGAGAAAAATTCCCTCACACGAAACTACGCTTTACATGGAACTTTTTTCGTAAATGTTGACTTTCTCAAAAATGGCTCTAACGATTTTGATTAAAATATCGTATATTAAAGATATTTACCTGACAAATAAAATGTACATCTTGAATTTTCTGGGAATAGCCTCCGAAGACTACTTTACTCTGGATGAATTTTACGGAATTTTTCATCCCTGCTAAACTGTAAAAGATGGACAAAAACTTCCCCACAAAAAATGTAGAGCACGCTAAAACACACAATTTGTTATATACTTGTTTTACTTTCTCTACACGTACTATGCACATAGTGTATACAAAAGGTATTGCACTCAACCCAAAAATTCGATACCGAGATTTCACCGGAAATATGTTTTAGGGTGTCTTATACCTATCCAAAAAAAGTCTTTTCAGAAAAAAGGTCTGTGTGTGTGTGTGAGTGTGTGTGTGTGTGTGTGTGTGAACACGAAAACTCAAAAACGAATAATCATGTTCACAGACACATGGACAAAAATGGACGTTTTTCTAAAAATGCTTTTTACTTTCTCTACACGTACTGTGTACATAGTGTATAGAGAAGATATTGTATTGCACCCAAAATTCGATACCGTGATTTCTCCAGAAATACATGTTTTGACACCCCCTGAATCCCAAAAAAGAAGTATTTTTAGTGCGCGCGTGTGTGCGCGCGCGCTGAAAAACGAAAAGACCGTAAAATACCAAACTTTGTATTTATGATTGATATCTTCCAAGGATGCGACACGAAAATCTTTAAGAAAATCATCCGACCTCTAACTACTATTTACATTGAAAAAAATTCGAAAACTTTGATTTTCTCAAAAATCTTATATTTAAGATATTTACCTGACAAATAAAATGTATACCTTGAATTTTTTGGGAATAGCCCTTGAAGACTACTTTATTCTGGTTGAATTTTACGGAATTTTGCATAAATGGTAAACCGTAAGAGATGGACAAAAACTTACCACACAAAAAATGTAGAGCACATTAAAAAACAATGTATTTTTTTCGTGGAGTTGATCGTTTTTAAGATATTCCTTGTTATTGGTTTCAGTCTTGAAAAACTAATACTTTTCTCATACAGGAATTTGTCAACTCGTGTCCATACAAAGGAACTTCAGTCACATAGCAACCAGCTTTTGACTATCACTTTAACCTATGAAACTCCCTTATTTCGCTCCTACTTACAAGGAAGCAAGTAATAAGACTATTTCTGCTAATGTTTTCTCGATTAGCATGAAGTAGATAGAAGCATAAGCTTTTTAACAATAATTTGTTGCAGAAATTTAGAGAAAGTCATGTGAATGGAACACATCAGATTTTTTTTTAGGTGAAATGTGTGTAGATATAATTGCAGAGGCAGGAAGCTGATGCGAGGAATCAAGTCTATAAAACACACGCCACATAAATAAAGCACTATGTTGTATTGCAGGGGTGACCATTCGACCTGAACACATTTTTCCTCTCTGCCCAACAATCGACAGATTCTCTCTCCCATTGTTCGCATCACTTGCTCACTAACAATTACAAAGATTATTTCGTATGAATTGCCCCGCAAATTGCTTTTGTTTCCAGTTCACTTGCTGCCCGATGCTCGCTTGTTTCGAGACAAGATGCGCCCGTTACCACGCAATAAACCACTCTGCATAAAAACCAAATGTAGCCCTGCCGCTGTATTTCGGTGCGTTCAGCTTCAATAATGTTAATTACAACCAGGGACAACATTTCAAAACACATTCATATTACTTTCTCTACACGTACTGCGTACATAGTGTATAAAGAAAGTATTGTATTCCACCCAAAAACTTTATACCGAGATTTCACCAGAAACACATATTTTGGGGTCCCCTGAGTCCGAAAAAAGCATTTTAAAAAAGGTCCGTGTGAGTGTCTGTGGACGGCTTAGCTCAAAAACGAAAAGACCGTTAAATACCAAACTTTGGTATTTAAGTTTGGTATCTTCCAAGGACGAGACACGCAGATTTTCAAGAAAATTTTAATTTCCTGAAAAACGACCAATGATTTTGATTAAAATATCGTATATTAAAGATATTTACGTGGCAAATAAAATGTATATCTTGAATTTTCTGGGAATAGCCTCTGAACACTACTTTATTCTGGATGAATTTTACATACCTGCTAAACCGTAAGAGATGGACAAAAACTTACCACACAAAACTTGTGAAGCACATTAAAACACACAATTTATCATATATGTTGTTTTTTTTTCTTCTTTTTTTCGTGGAGTTGATCGTTTTTTACATATTCGTTGTTTCTGACTTCAGTTTTGAAAAACTTACACTTTTCTCATACAGGAACTTGTCAACTCCTGTCCATACAAACAAAGGAACTTGCGTCACATAGCAACTACCACTTTAACCTATGCTACTCCCTTATTTCACTTCTACTTACCAGGAAGCAAGTAATAAGACTATTTCTGCTAATGTTTTCTCGATTAGCATGAAGTAAATAGAAGCATTAGCTATTTAACAATAATGTATTGCAGAGATGTAGAGAAAGTCATGTGAATGGAACAGATAAGATGTCTGAAAAACTCGGTATGAAAATGTTGGGTGAAATGCAATACTTTGGTGTACATTGTAAGGTTTGTCCACCCCTGTTAGTTGCCATGGTAACTGTATTTAACTGAAGTTGCACATGTTTGAGAACTACATGTATACTATACCTGAGAAAGCTGGTGTTTCTATGGCAACCAAGTTTTGGAAGGGCCAAAGTGAAAACACGCTTTCTCCATTTGCCCGCCCTTAATGCATTATTAGCGTCCGTTTGTTTTACACGTGACGGGCTTGCTTCAAGTAGACTCCATTTCAGTTTGTGTCGTTCGCAATTTTAATATGTCTTACTTATTTGCTCCGAATTTCGTGCATATTACTTTCTCTACACATAGTGTATAGAGAAGGTACCAAGCTTAAATACCAAGTTTGTTATATAAGGGGTATTTCGTTTTCGGACAAGTTTCTGAACATGTTATTTTTTGTTCAGGGAATCTCAAAACATATTTCCGGTGAAACCTCGATACCTATTGAAGTTTTAGTGGATTACAATAGCTTCTCTACACACTATGTACTTAGTACGTGAAGAGAAAGTAAAAACACACAGAGCGTATCGTAAAAATGCTTTTCTTGCATCCAGGGGACCCTAAAACGCATATTTCCAGTGAAATTTCCCTATCGAATTTTTGGGTGGAATGCAATACCTTCTCTGTGTATTATGTAGAGAAAGCAAAAATAGTTTGTAGAAGAATGAATAGAGAAGGCCTATATTTTTACTTTTTTCTACACGTACTATGTACTTAGTGTTAAGGGAAAGTAATGTATTGCACCCAAAAATTCCATACCGAGATTTCACAGGAAATACATGTTTTGAGAGTCCCTGAATAAAAACTTTCATTTTAGAAAAATGTCCGCGTGCGCGTGTGTGGGGGGCTGCATAGCTCAAAAACGAAAAGACTGTTAAATACCAAACTTAATATTCAAGTTTGGTATCTTTCAAGGATACGACACGAAGATCTTTAAGAAAATCTCCCCACACCCAACTACCCTTTTACATCGAAAATGTTTAGAAAATGTTGATTTTCTCAAAAATAACTAACAGTTTTGATCAAAATCCGGTTTATTTAAGATATTTACCTGACAGATAAAATGTATATATTGAATTTTCTGGGAATAGCCTCTGAAAATTTCTTTATTTTGGACGAATTTTGCGGAATTTTACTTTAACTGCTAAACCGTAAAGAATAGACAAAAACTTACCACACCAAAAATGTACATCACGTCAAAGCACACAATTTATGTGCGCTACATTTTTTTGTTGTGGCGGTAACCGTTTCCGAGGTATTCCTTGTTATTAGTTTCAGTTTTAAGGTACTTATATTTTTCTCAGACAAGATGTCCGCTTTTTACTTTCCCTAACCCGCATGTACAATGAACATAGAGGATGGAGAAGGTATTGTATTCCACCCAAAAATTCGATACCGTGATTTCACCAGAAATATATGTTTTGGGGTGCCCTGAGTCCATGTGTGTGTGTGTGTGTGTGTGTGTGTGGGCAGCTGAGCTAAAAAACTAAAAGGCTGTTAATAACCAAACTTGGCATTTAGGTTTAGTATCTTCCAAGGATGCGACATGAAGATTTTCAAAAACAAACAAAAAAAAAAAATCCTCCCACTACAAACTACCCGTTACATGGAAAAAATTACGAAAATTTTGATTTTCTCAAAATTGGTCTTTTCAATTTTGATTAAAATCCGATTTATTAAACATATTTACATTCGAAACAAAATGTATATCTTGAATTTTCTGGGAATAGCCTCTAAAGACCTCTTTATTCTGAATGAATTTTGCCGAATTTACTTTAACTGGTAGACCGTAAGAGATAGACAAAAACATACTACACAAAAAATACATATCTACTGAAAATAAACAATTTATGTCCTTTACATTTTTGTTGTGGAGGTAACTGTTTCCGAGATATTCATTGTTATTGGTTTCAGTTGTAAGGACGTAATAAGAACATTCTGCTAATGTTTATCTCGATTAGCAGACGTTTGTAGAGCAGCTAGAGAAAGTCGTGCGACTGTTACACAGCAGATTTTTTGTTACAGGCCAGGCAACTTTGTGGCAATGAAACGCGACGTTTCCCTCGACAGAGTTACTAAATCCTAGAGCTTATGTCCGCGTTCAAAAACCCTATATGCTGCAGCTTAGCATATCAGTTTGATATGAAATACGAATTAAGCTAATTAGCAAATTATAATAAAATATTGACATTTGAAACAAGCAAACTGCTGACAGAGACCTCTATAATTCAGTATCAACAAAAATAAATTAACAGCTACACACGCATTCCAGCTGACTGCTTATTGGATGGCGCTAAAACCAGATTTAAAAACGCTATGCTCAACTCTCTACAAATATATACGAGTAATAAATCCAAGTTTCCCTACTGCTCAAATTGAAACCATTAAAACCTTCCCTCGTGAACACCAAAACTAGATACAAAAATCTGATATGTCCCATTCACATGACTTTCTCTACATTGCTTTCTCGTAAGTAGAAGCGAAATAAAGGAGTACCATATGTTAAAGTGATGGTCAAAAGCTGGTTGCTATGTGACAGAAGTTCCTTTGTTTGTATGGACACGAGTTGACATTCCTGTATGAGAAAAGTATAAGTTTTTCAAAGTTGAAACCAAAAACAAGGAATATCACAAAACCATCAACTCCATGGAAAAAATGTACACAACATAAATTGTGTGTGTCAACGTGCTCTACATTTTTTGTGTGTTAAGTTTTTGTCCATCTTTTACGGTTTAGCAGTTATGCAAAATTCCGTAAAATTCATCCAGAATAAAGTAGTCTTCAGAGGCTACCCTGAAAAATCGAGATATACATATTATTTCTCATGTAAATATCTTTAATATACAATACTTTAATCAATATCGTTACAGATTTTTTGAGAAAATGAAAATTTTCCAAAAAAGTTCCATGTAAAGGGTAGTTTGAGATGGGGAGATTTTTCTGAAAATCTTCGTGTCGCATCCCTGGAAGTTACTAAACTTAAATACCAAGTTTGGTATTTTACTGACTTTTCCTTTTTGAGTTATCGTGTTCACAGACACACACACACGGACCTTTTTCTGAAAATACTTTTCTTTTTATACAGGGGCCCCTAAAACCTGTATTTCCAGTGAAATCTCGGTATGGAATTTTTAGGTGCAATACAATACCTTCTCTATACACTATGTACATAGTACGTATAGAGAAAGTAAAAACGTTATGCTGAACTCTTTACAAACGTATGCGAGTAATAAATCCGTAAAGCTTTCCGTCATGAACACGAAAACGTAGATAAAACATCTGAAGTGTTCCATTCACATGACTTTCTCTACATGTTCCTATAAAAGCTTATTCTTGCAGCTACTTTAGGTTAATCGAGAAAAAAATTATCAGAAATGTTCTTATTACTTGTTTCCTTGTAAGTAGAAGCGAAATAAGGGAGTACCATAGGTTAAAGTGATAGTATATAAAAGATGCTCACTCGGTGATACAATTACAATATTTGTGCGGTCAGGAGTACCTATCTAAAAGAAAGACGAATAACGAATTCCAGTTTGAGAAGAGTATAAATGTTGAAAAATATTAAACCAATAACAGTTAATATTTTAATGGTCTCAAATTTAAAATATTTTTCTCAAACTGAAAGAATTCGTCCGTTTCATCTCTTTTTACTTTCTCTACACGTACTATGTGCATACCGAATTTCACAGGAAATATATGTTTTGGAAACCCCTGAATCAAAAAAAAATAAAAAGGCATTTTAAGAAAAACAGCCGTGCACGTTAAAAACCAAACTGGGTATTTCAGTTCAGTATCTTCCAAGGATGCGACACGAACATTTTCAAGAAAATTATCCCACCCCCAACTACCCTTTACCTGGAACTTCTCTCAAAAATTTTGATTTTCTTAAAACTGGCTTTTAACGATTTTGATTAAAATATCGTATATTTAACTGACAAATAAAATGTATATCTTCAATTTCTGTGAACAGCCTCTGAAGACTACTTTATTCTGGATAAATTTTACGGAATTTGCATAACTGCTAAACCGTAAGAGATGGACGAAAGTTTACCACACAAAAAGTAGAGAGCACGTTAAACACACAATTTATGTTATATAGATTTTTTTCGTGGAGTTGGTCGTTTTTAGATATTCCTTGTTTCTGGTTTCAGTTTTGAAAAGTTATACTTTTCTCATACAGGGATTTGTCAACTCGTGTCCACAAAAACAAAGGAACTTCAGTGACATAGCAACCAGCTTTTGACTACCACTTTAACCTATGCTACTCCCTTATTTCGCTTCTACTTACATGGAAGCAAGTAATAAAACTATTTCTACTATTTCTTCCGACTTGGGATACTTAAAGGTAAACACATATTTCTCTAGAGAGTGTAAAAGCGAGCATCATACAGTCTAACGCTGAACAACCTGTGTTAAAATGGAGAAGAATATTTTTGCGGGCAGGTCCCTGGTAACAAAGGCAAGAATCACATTATTTTACCAAATTAAGTTTTGAAAACGAGTTTGCTGAACGGGAATGACATGTAGCGTTTCCCGGATTATCCTCGTGAATCGGGAAAATCTGGACGCTCGCTTGGGTTAATCGTATGAAAAAGTGTAGCGCCTTTGTGCTGATCCTGCGCGGCGTTTCATACCATTTCGGGAATTAAACGTCATTTCCGGTTCATGTGCTGCCCTTTTCAAAAAACCCTAATAGTTGCTGTCTTCTATACTCCTCACAGCGCTACATTCACACAGCTTTCTCTACATCGTAGACAACCCCGCTCTATACCGATATTTCACCGGAAATACATGCTTCAATGACCCCTGAGTATTAAATAAGCATTTTAGAAAATAAGTCCTTAAAAAATCTGATGTTCCTTTCACATGGCCTTCTCTACAAATTATTCTTAAAAATCTAATGCTTCTATTTACTTCTTGCTAATCGTCAAAAAATTAGCAGAAATAGTCTTATTACTTGCTTCCTTGTAAGTAGAAGCGAAATAAGGGAGTACCATAGGTTAAAGTGATAGTCAAAAGCTGGTTGCTAGGTGACTGAAGTTCCTTTGTATGGACACGAGATGACAAATTCCTGTATGAGAAATGTATGTTTTTCGAAGCTGAAACCAAAAACACGAAATATCTCATATACGATCAACTCAACGAAAAAAAAAAAAAAAAACATGTATATAACAAAAATTGTGTTTTTTAATGTGCTCTACATGTTTTGTGTAGTAAGTTTTTGTCTATCTCTTACGGTTTAGCAGTTAGGCAAAATTCATCCAGAATAAAGTAGTCTTCAGAGGCTATTCCCAGAAAATTCAAGATATGCATTTTATTTGCCAGGTAAATATATTTAATATACGATATTTTAATCAAAATCATTAGAGCCATTTTTTAGAAAATCAAAATGTTGGGGTGGGGGTGATTTTTTTTAAAAATCTTCGTGTCGCATCCTTGGAAATAAATAGAAGAATAAGCTTCTTAACAACAATTTGTTACAGAGATGTAGAGAAAGTCCTATGAATGGAACACGTGAGAGTTTTTGTATATTTCTACAGAAGCACAAGATTGTTGATTCAATCGCCTATAGCAACGAAACCACGTGGTGGATATAGCTGAAACTTTAACTGCCATCTAGTAAGAGACAAACTTTTTTCGAGTATCATTTCTGGAATTTTCCAAGCTCTTATTGAACGCACCTAGTAGTTTGATGGCGACGATTTCTTGCAGTTAGGAATTAAAGGAATTGGACTGGAATGAGTATTAAAATTATTATTTTAGAAAATCCCTGTGTGTTTATGTACACCAGAACCCAAAAACGAAGTCGAATAGACACCATTTATTTTCAATAAAATCCCCCACCCAAACTACAGTTTATATGGAACATTTATACACATTTTGTTTTCTTCAAAATGGCTCTAAATTGATTTTGATTTAAATTCTATGCCAGTGCGGTGTGCGACCGTTCTCACGTTCGCCTTGTATTGTCAGTCGGCAGGGCTGGATATAGAGGCCTCTGAGCAAAATTAAGCGGTCTTTAACGCCCAGTATAGAATGGGACGCTGAGAACCACAGCAGTTAAAGAGAGTCCAGAAATAAAATTACATTTCCATTTTGCAGGCCTTGGAATGCAATACACTGGCCACGCGCCAGAATCTAGCTTTGGCTAGCTTCTATAAACTAGTGACACGTCATTCACAGCTGCAAGTCGAGTTAGCGAGTCAGTTTTCGAATGGAGAGTTAGCGCCCAGTGGCGTGCAAGCGGTCAACTGCCACGCGTCGAAGCGCCGAGTGAATTAAAGAATATTTGTAACTATTTTGAGTCAATAAATACATTTTTATAACACCATATTAAAATATTTTCATGATAAAATGTATATTTTAACTTTTTCTGGAATAGCCTCTGACGACCTCTTTATTCTGGATGAATTTTGCATAACTGGTAAAGCGTAATGGATAG
Source organism: Hymenopus coronatus (assembly GCA_030762935.1). NCBI lineage: Eukaryota > Metazoa > Arthropoda > Insecta > Mantodea > Hymenopodidae > Hymenopus > Hymenopus coronatus. The sequence goes on along the minus strand of CM060897.1, from coordinate 8,206,542 downwards.
AGGAAAAAAACCTAATACAGAAAAAATGTAAGATCTGCTTAAACCATACAAATATCACACTTTTCTTATTCGGGAGGTTGTCAACCCCTGGCTACACAAAGAAACGGATTTCAATCACATAGCAACCAGCTTTTAAAACAGTTGACTATCACTTTATCCTAGTGTATTCCCTTCTACTTACAAAGAAGCAAGTAATAAGACAATTTCTGCTAATGTTTAGCTCGATTAGCATGAAGTAGATTGAAGAATAAGCTTTTTTTCTTTCTCTACACGTACTATGTACATAGTGTACACAGAGGGTATTGTATTCCACCCATAAATTCCATATAGAGCTTTCAGGGGAAATACATGTTTTGAGACTTCCTGAATCCAAAAATAAATCATTTTTAGAAAAATATCCGTGTGTGTGTGTGTGTGTGTGTGTGTGTGTGTGTGTGTGTGTGTGTGTGTGTATCTGTGAACACGATAACTCAAAAACGAAAAATCGCTAAAAATACCAAACTTGGTATTTAAGTTTAATATCTTCCAGGAATGCGACACAACGATTTTGAGAAAAATCCCCCCACCCCAAACAAGGAATTTTTTTTGAAAAATTTGATTTTCTTAAAAAATGGCTGTTAACGATTTTGTTTAAAATATCGTATATTAAACTTATTCATCTCACAAATGAAATGTATATCTTGAATTTTCTGCCAATAGCCTCTGAAGATATGTTTATTCTGGATGAATTCTGCGAATTTTGCATAAATAGTAAAGCGTAAGAGATAGACAGAAAGTAACTTTGAAAAAAAAATGTAAGTCTTGTTAAAATACACAATTTATGTAATATACATTTTTTTCGTGGAAATGATCGTTTTTGCTTTCAGCTTTAAAAAAAACTTTTACTTTTGTCATACAGAATTTGTCAATTCCTGTCCATACAAACAAAGGAACTTCAGTTACATAGCAGCCAGCTTTTGACTATCACTTTAACCTATGGTACTCCCTTATTTCGCTAGTACTTACAAGGAAGAAAGTAATAAGACTATTTCTGCTAATGTTTTCTCTATCAGAATTGCTGCAAAGATGTAGAGAAAGTCTTGTGAATGGAAGACATCAGATTTTTTTATTGTGAGTTCCAAAACCAATCTCAAGGGATGTAAAAACACATATTTGTGCTGAAAAGTAAAAATAAACTTTGTTGTTCATTTAAATACTGGAGCATGCAGGAGTTCTAGGGGCGCACTGATCTGAGCCAAGGCGTGGTTTTATTGCTGTGCCGGAGAATTTTCCGGAACGCGGCACACGTAGCAGAACGAAAGGTGGCAGACTATTTCCGGTTGTGTTCTCTGGCAGTTTCCCAAACATCTGCTAGCTTCTGCCAAATCTATCGCCGATTACTGCCACACACTTCCTTCACCCACATTCTTTTGTTTTCTTCACAGTCCGACCATAAAAGCCGCAATAAGAAGAACCTTTTCACAATGTTAAATACACAGCCATCTGTTGGCAGGTTCAGAGGTTTCGGGAATAAATGACGTCATATGAAATCTCGCCTCGACTTCGTTTAGTAAATAAACATTAAATATCCACACAACTATCTTCGGGGCGTATAATAATTATTTTATCAGGACGTTTCAATAAATACCTTGCCAGGAATGTCACCCTTATTAATTTCTCTACACGTACTATATACATAGTGTATAGAGAAAGTACTGCATCCCACCCAAAATTACTTTTTTAGAAAAAGGTCCGTCTATGTGTGTAACTGAAAAAGGAAACATTTGGTAAATTACCAAACTTTGTATTTAACTTTTGGAATCTTCCGAGGATGCGACACAAAGATTTTCAAGAAAGTTCCCCCACTCTCAACCACCCTTTACATCGAAAATTTTGATTTTCTCAAAAATAGTTGTAATGATTTTGATTAAAATCTGTTATATTTACACGACAAATAAAATTTGTATCTTCAATTTTGTGCGAATAGCTTCTAAAGACCTCTTTATTCCGGATGATTATTTTTGAATTTTGCATAACTAGTACACCGTAAGAGATAGACAAAAACTTACTACACAAAAAAAGTGTAGATATCGTTAAAACACATAAATTATGTCATACATTTTTACTTTCTCTATACGTACTATGTACATAGTGTATAGAGAAGGTATTGCACTCCACCAAAAATGTCGATACCGAGATTTCACCGGAAATATGTTTTACGGTCCCTGTATGCAAAAAAAGTATTAAAATAGAAAAAGGTCCGTATGTGTGTCCGTGTGTCTGTGAACACGATAACTCAAAAACGAAAAGTCGGTAAAATACCAAACTTGGTATTTAAGTTTAGTATCTTCCAGGGATGAGACACGAAGATTTTGAGAAAAATCCCCCCACCCCAAACTACCCTTTACATGGAATTTTTTTCGAAAATGGCTCTAACGATTTTGATTAAAATATCGTATATTAAAGATATTTACCTGGCAAATAAAATGCATATTTTGAATTTTCTGGGAATAGCATCTAAAGACTACTTTATTCTGGGTCAATTTAACGGCATTTTGCATAACTGCTAAACCGTAAGGGATGGACAAAAACTTACCACACAACAAATGTGGAGCACCTTAAAACACACAATTTATGTTATATACATTTTTTTCGTGGAGTTGATTGTTTTTCATATATTCCTTGTTTTTGGTTTCAGCTATAAAAACTTATACTTTTCTCATATAGGACTTTGTGAACTCTTGTGCATACAAACAAAGGAATTTCAGTTACCTATGGTACTCCCTTATTTCGCTTCTACTAACAAGGAAACAAATAATAAGACTATTTCTGCTAATTGTTTCTCGATTATATTAAGTAAATAGAATAATTTGTTGCAGAAATGTAGAGAAAGTCATGTGAATGGAACACATAAGATTTTTTTCCCTGGAGCTGACCGTTTTCGACACATTCCATGTTATTGATTTCAACTTTTCTCATACAGGAATTAGTCAACTCCTGCCCATAGAAATGGCCGCGCCGTGGCCGAGTGGTTAGATTATTCGCCTCTCACCTACACGGCCGGGGTTAGATCCTAAGCTACCGCATGTGAGATTTGTGGTGGACAAAGCGGCGCTGGGGCGGGTTTTCTCCGGGTACTCCAGTTTCTCCCGCCATCACATTCCACCGGGGCTCCATAATCATTCATGTATCATCACTGTCACCGCCTGCGGTGCCATAAGTAGTTAAAGTGGGCGTTAAACACTACAAAAAAAAATGTCCATAGAAATAAAGAAACTTCTGTCACATAGCAACCAGCTTTTGACTGTCAATTTAAGTTCTGGTACTCCCTTATTTCGCTTCTACTTACAAGGAAGCAAGTAATAGGACTATTTCTGCTATATGTTTTCTCAATTAGCATGAAATAAATAAAGCATAAGCTTTTGAACAATTTGATGCAGAGATGTAGAGAAAGTCATGTGAATGGAACATCATATTTTTTCAAACACAATTTATTTCTTTGCATAGCTACAGTCAGACCGAAAATAATACGGTTTTAAGTAAATAATGGTGGCGTACTTCACTTTTATTTTGGAACTGGAACAGTCGAAATGCTTATTAAAATATGGATACCTTACCAAATGTACCAAACAAGAGCGGTGTTAAGATCGTGGTGACGTTGGGATCCATATGCGGTGTTTCCTTTGCACCACATTTGGGACGCCTTATGCGGTGAGCGCAGATTGAAGGCGTTGCCAAGACTCACTCCACTACCTATGGGTAGACCCACTTACCTGGTAAAGTGGATCTACTACCGTTGGATTTGCCTCGGTGTTGCTCAGCCTGCACGATGATTGACTCAATCGGGGGTGGTTCAGGGAGTGATCTTAAACTGATTAAAACTTGTGTACTTTCCTGGAGTTTATTTCTAACTAGGAGAAGCGAGATAAGCACTTTTGCTTTACAATAATGCTAACTTGTACACCTGTTACGAATTTTAACACTTGGCTGATCACACGTAACTACAGTTCCTCCTTCTTCCTTAATTCTGCGTTATACTATATGCGTTAGCACGCGTCACTGTCTTTAAATTCGTTACGCGTTACAGTGCCTAAACTTTGTGTGAAAAAGATACGTTCATCCCGACGACCGACAGCGTAACAGCGACAGACAGATATCAACAGACAGACAGCTCGTTTTCACGAACGGAGCACGACGTGACTTCTCGGGCTCTTTATATACAAAAAATACCGTCATGGCGGCCTCTTTCTGATTGGACAGAAAGGCCGCACGGTTGAAGTAAATATTACCAAAGAGTCAATTTTATTATCCCAGGGTGCACTGCAAACTTCACGTGACATGTCTTGTATAATGAAGAATTACCGTCTTCCGAATTTTAGGGTTCACCCCCGTTGTAACTCGATTGTACGTGACTGGACAAAAGAGACCTTTCTAACAAAAGCGCTTCTCTTCCCCTTTGACTCTCTTGGCGCCAACTTTCTTCTCCAGCTGAATTTTCTCAGTTAAACACATACATGTATACTCTTTGAGCTTTACGTTGATGAATAATTAATAACTAAAACTAGTTTTGATAGAGAAGCTAATTAACGGTCTCACAAGACCGCAGTTTTCAACTGCGGGTGTTCATAAAAATCATTAAGGAAGAGAACTGCTCACATCTTACTATTGTTGACAAGGATGTTATATTGTGTGTCATGGTTAAAATTGTCGTCAACCAGTCACATGGATACTTGTTTAACATCCAGTTCAGACTTATCCTACAGTCAACATTTTGGTACATCAACTGTGTCAGTGATCATGCTTGACAACCTGACAACTGAAGAATCTCTAGATCAAGATGTCGCATAGATCAAGATTTATTCAGTGACAACGATTTGGCACAAGAGTTTGTGTGTATAAATTGTATCAGATTGACATCCTCACAACTGAAATATTTCATCAAGATTCCACATATAGTTTTCTCCAAAACATGATGGCCTTCAGGATCGCTCTCCCCTGCCACTGGACAATAAACAATACCGATCAAAAGACGAGCCTGTACTAAAGTTGAGAGGTTACGTAGTAAAAATCTCTGTTTCCTGCAGACTCGAAGACACTGCTTGCAAGTCGAGATTCGCTCCTCAGTTGAAGGAATAGTAAGTGGAAGACTTGGCAACTGCGAGGGTTGGTTTCCAACCGCAAACCACATTAAAAGTCACGCCGAGGGTTATCAAGTTCTGAAAAATATACATACTTGTGTAACATCGAGTCCAAACTTATCCTCCTTCAATATTTACGTAGAGCAGTTGGCGTGAGCAAGATGTCTCAGTGATCATTCTTATCAACCCAAGTATTTAGATCTTCACAAGGCAGGTACTTCTTAGATACCCAGTCCAGACTTATCCTTGTGTCAACCTTTCAGTACAGGAGTTGGGGTATCTAAGTAGCATTAATAACAACTGACTGACGAAACATCTGATCAAGATGCCACATAGGAAATTGATTAACATTCAGACCAGACTTACCCTTCTATCAACTTTTTGGTACAGGAGTTGGGGTATTTAAGTAGCATTAATAACAACTGACTGACGAAACATCTGATCAAGATGTCACATAGAAACTTGATCAACATTTACTCCAGACTTATCCTCTAGTCAACATTTTGGTACAACAGTTCGTGAGCAATGGAAAACAAGCAAATTCTAAACTTACCAATTTGTCGAGCGACGCCCATTTCAGCGAGCGGTGAAGACGACACGCTTTGCTGGTGTTGACAACCTTTACCAAAGGATCCGAATCTTCAGAATCGTCACTAGATTCATCTTCAGCACTTCTCGCATTTTCATTCCACATTTTAATTCACTCGCGCACGAAGTTTTTGGTAGTCAAAGCATTTCAGTGACAAAAGGTGTGGTTGAAGGAAATAGGAAGAATTCTCAAAACCCTGTCGCTTCATGAGACAGCCTATCTGCATTCGTGAAAGAAGTCGTCATGCGCTACAGTTACGAAGTTGACATTTTATATGCACGATTTTGAACACAATTTTACTACGCATTTCAAATTTGGCTGAAGTGGGCACCAAATAAAGCACGAGGTGTGATAAAAAAATAGCAGGAATTTTTAAATTTCGCGAGAGTTATACAACCAATTTAAAAAAAAAGCATCTTGTAGGTACATTGGTTCATGATGTATGTTTCCATTTTCAGCTGTTTTAAATACTTAGTTTATTGTTGATGGTTACAAGGGTTATACATGTTTTCGAAGGCTCAGAGAATTGCAATAAATTTTGCTTGGAGTAAAGTGTTGGAAATGTTGGCTGTGCCTTTTAGCAAGTCTACTATGAGCAAGACGAGGGGTTTCGAGTGGTATCGACGTTTCAAAGAGAGTCGGGAACACTCTGATGATGTCCTAACACATCAAATACTGATGACAATGTGGAAGATACAAATAAATTGTTCTGTCATATGGTTACACAGTAAATGAGGAATACTACCTAGAAGTTTTCATGAAGTAATCCAAATAAAACGACCAGATTTTTCACAAAATCACTCAAGGATAGTGCTCCTGCTCACACCGCAACGCTTGAACGCAAAAACCAGAAACGCCATGTGGCCTCGGCCACCTTATTCGCCGGACATGGCCCCCTGCGACTTCTTTCTATTGCCGAGCATGAAAGGACGTCGTTTAGCCACTATTGGTGGGATAAAACACAATCGCTGAAGTAGCTGAACACCATAAGGACAAGCAAATTACAGAGTTGCTTCCAAGATTGGAAAAAGTGCTGGCACAAGTGTATTATATCCAAGTTTGTTTATTTTGAAGGGCACAAACTTGATCTATATGTATAAATATATAAAAATAAAAATTCCCGTTATTATTTCATCATGCCTCGTATATAAACACACTTCAACATTTTCGAAATATTGGAATCAGGTGTACTATGGTCAGCTGATAAGTCCCGGGCCTCACACCGATATGCTGCCACTAGGGTCTGCTGATAAGACCCGGGCCTCACCCGATATGGTGCCACTAGGGTCAGCTGATAAGTCCAGGGCCTCACGCAGATAAGGCGCCACTAGACCAGTATAATTTAACTAACTTGTATCCATAGTTACAGGTCAATAGCTTCTTTAGTTTTCCAATGACAGCATTTTAAACAAGAAACTTTAGAGTATTCATGAAAATGGAGGATTTGGAAAAACGAACAATGATTAAATACTTCCATTTGAAAGGCTTAACCCCTAAGAAATCAAGGAGGAAATGGACAGTACATTGAAAGACACTGTTCCTTTATATTCATTGATTAAAATATAGGTTGTAGAGTTTAAAATGGGACGTACGAGCACTAGTGATGAGCCTCGCTCTGGACGCCCTGTAGAAGTGACAACTCCAGAGATCATTGAAAAAATTCATCGTTTAGTACTGGAAGACTGCAGATTGAAGTTGTTTGAGATACCAGAGGCTCTGAACATATCAAAGAAACGTGCAGGTAATATTTTAAGTAATGTTTTGGGCTTTCACAAGGTCTGTGCAAGATGGGTGCAGCGTTTGTTGACACCTGATGAACAGTTGCAAAGAAAAGGTGTTTCTGTTAAAAATGTGGAGCTCTACCGTAAAAATCCCAGTGAATTTTTGAGACGGCTTATTAACATGGATGAAACTTGGATACATCACTGCACTTCAGAAAGTAAATCACAGTCAAACCGTGGCTTGCGACAGGTGAACCAAAAAAAAAAAGTCTTATTTCATCACGACAATGCTCCCGCTTATCGTTTAGTCATTGCAACGGAAAAAATGTGCGAATTAAAGTTGGAATTGCTTGAACACCCACCCTATTCGCCAGATCTAGCACCCAGTTCCCAAACCTCAAAAAATGTCTGAGGACGAAGCGACGAGGAGGTAAACAGCTATTTTGAGGATCTTGATAAATCGCACCACAGAGATGGTTTAATTAAATTAGAACGCCGATATGACAAATGTATTAGCCTTTCTGGAGATTATGTTGAGAAATAAAAAGTTTTCATTGAAAGACCCGGGATTTATCAGCCGACTCTCGTATATGTAACTGCCTGAAACAGAAATGTTCTTCTATTCAAATTTTACTGAACACCATCATGATGCAATCCGATTAAGGCCAAACATTTGAAGATGACAGGAAGAGAAGCGAGAACGTCATTCTTGTCAAATAATCCAATGAGTTCCATTCACATGACATTAGACACACACACACAACTTTCCTTATAGCAGGGAATTGTCTTATTACTTGTAAGTAGGAGGGAAATAAGGCAATGCACTGCGATAAAGAGATAGTCAAATTCTTTAAAATCTGAATCTCGATGTGAAGCAAATGAAGTTCGGATCGCTTTGCATGGTCTGCGGTAAAATAGCAGAGGTGAATCGAAACTTCACCTCCCGTTTGAGAAAAATACTTAAAACTTGAAACCAATAACAAGAAATATCTCAGACACCGTTAGCTGTACACAAAAATCTAATTTCTTCCATTCACGTGAATTTCTCTACATCTCTGTAACATATTATTGTTAAGAAGGGAAATAAAGGAGTACCATAGGCTAAAGTGATAGTCACAAGCTGGTTACTATGTGCCTGAACTTCCTTTGCTTGTATGGACACGAGTTGACAAATTCCTATATGAGAAAAGTATAAGTTTATTAAAGCTGAACCCAAAAACAAGGAATATCTCAAAAACGATCAACTCCATGAAAAAAAAAACTTATATAACAAATTGTGTGTTTTAACGTGCTCCACAATTTTAGTGTGGTAAGTGTCCATCTCTTACGGTTTGACAGTTATGCCAAATTCCATAAAATGCATCCAGAATAAAGTAGTGATCAGAGGTTATATCCAGAAAATTCAAAATATACATTTTAGCTTTTATGTAAATATCTTCCATACTGTATTTTAAACAAAATCGTTGGAGACATTTTTGAGAATACAAAATTTTTCAACATTTTCCCATGTAAAGCGTAGAGCATTTTCTTGAAAAACTTCGTGTTGCATCCTAGCAAGATACTAAACATAAATAGTTAGTTTGATTCTCAACGGTCTTTTCGTTTTTGAGCTACGCTGTCCACAGCCACATTCGTGCGCGGACCTTTTTCTAAAAATACTTTCGGACATATGGGACCTCAAAACATAATTACCAGAGAAATCTCGATATAGAATTTTTGAATGGAATAATATACCTTCTCTATCCACAATGTACATACGGACTAGAGAAAGTAATAATCATAAAACCTGGAAGTATAAGAGTGCATGAAATAACAATGCTGCAATGCAGTCTCTTGAATTGTTTATGTATGGCAACAAAGGACTGTTGATATAAAACAAATGATGCAGATAGTCGTGTTCAATCAATTATTCGCACTGTAGTAAATTACTCTTACCCAATTTGTATCCCTCCTTTAATGAATACCAACATTTTTACTTTCTCTACACGTAGTATGTACATAGTGTATAGAGAAGATATTGTACTCCACGCAAAAATTCAATACCGAGATTACACCGGAAATACATGTTTCGGGTCCTTCCTAATCCAAAAACAAAGCATTTTTGGAAAAAGGTCCGTGTGTGTTTGTGTGTCTGTGGACAGCATAGCTCAAAAACGAAAAGACCGTTGAATACCAAACTTGGTATTCAAGTTTGGTATCTTCCAAGAATGCGACACGAAGATTTCCAATAAAATCCCCTCACCCCCAACTACCCTTTACATGGAACATTTTTCGAAAATGTTTATTTTCTCAAAAAATGGCTCTAACGATTTTGATTAAAATATCGTATATTAAAGATATTTACCTGACAAAATGTATATCTTTAATTTTCTGGAAATAGCCTCTGAAGACTAATTTATTCTGGATGAATTTTACGGAATGTTGTATAACTGCTAAACCGTAAGAGATGGACATAAACTTGTCACACAGAAAATGTATGTAACATAAATTGTTTTAACGTGCTCTACATTTTTTTTCGTGGAGTTGATCGTTTTCGAGATATTCCTTGTTTTGGTTTCAGCTTTGAAAAACATACTTTTCTCATACAGGAATTTCTCAACGCGTGTCCATACAAACAAAAAGGAACTTCAGTCACATAGCAACCAGCTTTTGACTTCACTTTAACCTATGCTACTCCCTTATTTCGCTTCTACTTACAAGGAAGCAAGTAATAAGACTATTTCTGCTAAGTTTTTCTCGATTAGCATGAAGTAAATATGTGCATTAGCTTTCTAACAATAATTTGTTGCAGAGATGTAAAGAAAGTCATGTGAATGGAACACATCAGATTTTTTTAAAATAGGGAATTATAAAGTGTGTTTCCGGTATCTCGGTATCGATGTTTTGGATGGAATGCAATATTTTCTGCATCCACTCTGTACATAGTACGTATAGAGAAAGTAAATAGTTAACAAAATGAGTAAGTAAACGCTAGATGGAGGACGGGGGTTGACCAGGATCTAAAAACGAGGGGCTGGGTTTAGCGGGCGCGTATGTGTTGAACACCAATGACGTAAGGTTTATCGTGTGTTTGTATTTATTCCTGTGTGCGAGATATCAGAATTCCGCCGCGAGGGTTCGCTTTGAAAACATCGCTTGTTATACACTACCAACCTGAGGGCATCAAACATGACACGACCATGTAAAGCTTCTCTAATCAATTCTGCGCACATCACCTCTCAAATAGAAACTTTTTACTTTCTCTGCACGTATATACATCGCGCATCGTACGTACAGAAAGTATTGTATTCCAACCAAAAACTCGTTGCCGAGATTTTACTGGGAATACATCTTTCGTGGGCCTTGCATCTCGAGAAGTCGGTCAAATATCAAACTTGGTATTGAAGTTGAATATCTTCCAATAAACTTTCACAATTATAATCACGAGGGCCAACAGGCTATAAATAAATGACAAGTTCTTAGAAACAAATTATGTTTTGAGGTCTCCTGCAAACGTTTGTGTGTGGGGGGGGGGGATGTAAGAGACCGTAAAATACCAACATTGGCATTTAAGTTTAGTATCTCCCAAGGATGACACAAGAAGGTTTTCAAGCAAATCTCCCCACCTTAACTAACCTTTACATGGAGTTTTTTTTTTTTTTTTTTACTTTCTGTACACATACTATGTACATAGTATATAGAGAAGGTATTTCACTGCACCCAAAAATTCAATACCGAGATTTCACCGGAAATATATGTTTTGAGACCCCCTGAATAAAAAAAAAGAGCACTTTTAGAAAAATGTCCCATCTGTGTGTGTGTGTGTGTGTGTCTGTGGGCAGCATAGCTCAAAAACGAAAATACCGTTAAATATCAAACTTGGTATTTAAGTTTGATATTGTCCAAGGATGCGACACAAACATTTTCAAGAAAATCTCCCCACCCCAAACTACCCTTTACTAGGAACTTTTTTCGAAAATGTTTATTTTTTTAAAAATGGCTCTAACGATATTGATTAAAATATCAAATATTAAGGATATTTAGCTGACAAATAAAACGAATATGTTGAATTTTCTGGGAATAGCCTCTGAAGATTAATTTATTCTGGATGAATTTTACAGCATAACTGGTAAACCGTAAGGGATGGACGAAAACTTAAGATACAAAAAAAAATATAGAGCCCGTTAAAAGATACAATTTATGTCATATAAATCTTTTTCTTGGACTTGAGATATTCCTTGGTTTTGGTTTCAGCTTTGAAAACCATACTTTTCTCATACAGAAATTTGTCAACTCGTATCCATGCAAACAAAAGGAACTTTAGTCACATAGCAACCAGCTTTTGACTATCACTTTAACCTATGGTACTCTCTTATTTCGCTTCTACTAACAAGGAAACAAGTAATAAGACTATTTCTGCTAATTTTTTCTCGATTAGATGAAGTAAGTAGAATAATTTGTTGCAGAAATGTAGAGAAAGTCATGTGATTGGAACACATCAGATTTTTTTTTTAAATGTTGTTCTCAAAAGTGATTAGCGATTTACATAGTATATTTACATCAGAAATAAAATGTATATTTTATCATTTTTGTGGAAAAGTATGTGATAATCGTGGAGTAATTTTGCTGAAATAGACAAAAACTTATTGGACATCTCACTAAAACATACTCCTCCCAAGCAAAGGGACTTATTTTCCATCAACCAGTTTTTAAAACATTTCACTGTCACTTTAACTTATGGTACTCCCTTTTTTTCTCCATCAGCACCATATAGTTTCGTTGCAGAACAGATGGAGAAAGTCGTATGAATGGAAGGCACAAGATGTTTTTTAAAATCGGTTTCAGAACTGCGCCGGTTCTTAAACACTTTCACGGTATCAGAAGCGATATCTCAAGGTCTACCTACTGTTATAAATGTTTAACCTCGTTCCTTTCATTTGACTTCGAGTTAGGTCGATATATCCTTCAAAGTCGACATCAGAATGTGCGACCTTGCGTAACTTAAACTACTTTTAGAGGCTGCGGTTACATTTAGCTACTATTCTGTTCCCTTTTGTTTTCTTGTGCATCTAATAACCATTAAAATTATTGTATTATGCTAAAATATCTAATGTGTTCCATTCACATGGTTTTCTCTACACCTCTGCAACAAATTATAGTTAAAAAGCTATGTTTTTATTTACTTCATGCTAATCGAGAAAACATTAGCAGAAATAGTCTTATTACTTGCTTCCTTGTAAGTAGAAGTGAAATAAGGGAGTACCATAGGTTAAAGTGATATTCAAAAACTGGTTGCTGTGTGACTGAAGTTACGTTGTTTGTGTGGACAGGAGTTGACAACTTCCTGTATAGAAAAGTGTAAGTTTTTCAAAGCTGAAACCAAAAACAAGAAATATCACAAAAACGATGAACTCCACGAAAAAAAACCTATGTAACACATTGTGTGTTTTAATGTCCTCTACATGTTTTTGTGTGGTAAGTTTTTGTCCATCTGTTACGGTTTAGCAGTTATGCGAAATTCCGTAAAATTGACCCAGAATAAAGTAGTCTTCAGAGACTATTTCCAGACTTTCAGGATACACATGTTGTTATAACAATATCTTAATGAGAAAATCAAAACCTTTGTGTCGCCTCCTTGGAAGCTAAGGAATCTAAGTGCTACCAACCTTGATATTTAACACCTTTTTTTTTACTTTCTCTACACGTACTATGTACATAGTGTATAGAGAAGGTATTGCACTGCACCCAAAAAAATCGATACAAAGATTTCACCGGAAATATATGTTTTAGGACACCCTGAATAAAAAAAAATAACAACAAATTCTGTAAAAAGGTGTGTGTGTGGGGGGGACAACATAGCTCCACAACGAAAAAACCGTTAAATACCACCCCCAACTACCCTTTTTATAAAACTTTTTTCGAAAATTTGGATTTTCTCAAAAATGGCTCCAACAATTTTGATTAAAATATCGTATATTAAAGATATTTACCTAACAAATAAAATGTATATCTTGAATTTTCTGGAAATAGCCTCTGAAGACTACTTTATTCTGGATGAATTTTACGGAATTTTGCATAACTGCTAAACCGTAACAGATGGACAAAAACTTACCACACAAAAAATGTTGAGCACATTAAAACACACAATTTATGTTACATATGTTTTTTCGTGGAGTTGATCGTTTTTGAGATATTTCTTACTGTTACTTTCAGCTTAGAAAACATTATACTTTTCTGAAACTGGAATTTGTCAACTCGTGTCCATACAAACAAAGGAACTTCAGTGACATAGCAACCAGCTTTTGACTATCACTTTAACCTATGGTACTCCCTTATTTCGCTTCTCCTAACAAGTAAGCAAGTAATAAGAATATTTCTGCTGTTTGTCGATTAGCATGAAGTAAACAGAAGCATTAGCTTTTTAACAATAATTGGTAGCAGAGAAGGCAATAAGAGCAGGTAAACTCGGGTATCACAAATTTGCACTTGCCACTATAACACGCACTAGACGACGGCAGGACCTGCACTAAGTCGCCCAGACGCTACCATCGTTGTAAATATAGCAACACTTTGTCGGCGGCCAACAAATACCAACCTCACTCGCTCCGAGATGAATGAATTCGCTTCAAATCTTCACACACTATTAGCTTCACTTTCTGCTTCCCAAACAACTTGCTATTATCAACACATTGTACCTTTTCTATGTTTCGTTTCTGGTAAACTAACATTTTCCTTGAATTTAGTCTCTAATTATTATCATTATTATTATTATTATCATTATTATTATTATCATTATTATTATTATCATTATTATTATATTATATTATTGTTATTACTGTTATTATATTGTTCTTATTGTTATAATTGCTATTATTATTGTTATCATTGTTATTATTATTATTATTATTATCATTATTATTATATTATATTATTGTTATTATTATTATTATCATTATTATTATATTATATTATTGTTATTACTGTTATCATTATATTGTTGTTATTGTTATAATTGCTATTATTATTGTTATCATTGTTCTTATTATTACTGTTATTATTGTAATTATTATTGGTCTTACTATTATTGTCATTCTCATGATTATTCTTATTATTCACATTATTATTGTTATTATATTTATTATTGTAATTATGATATTTATTATTGTTATATTGATTACTGTTATTATATTTATTATTGTTATTACATTTATTATTGTTTTTTAATTATTATTATTATTATTATTATTGTTTTTATTTTTTTAAAGCTTAACGCCCTTTAACCTGGTTGGTCATATTGTACGATGAATGGAATTGGTGAAATGCTACTCAAATGATCTCGGGGTCCATGGAGCTTAAAGTTACTCGACATTCGTCTTCTCAGAATAAGGGAAAACCCCGAAAAAAAAACCTCCGGGCAACTCACCCTAAGCGAGATTCGAACTCGCGACTGTTGAATGTGAAGCAGACACGCTAATTATTGCAACAAATGCAGAACAGTAAAAGAAGTTTTACAGACTAAAATCTTCACTCGCGACTCAATTTTAATTTGCACTTTCTCTACCCGCACAATGTACATAGTAACTAGAGAAAGTGTTGCATTCCACCCAAAAATTGCACACAGATATTCCACCGGAAATGCACGATTTGAGATCCCCTGAATCAAAATAACTATTTTTAAATAAATGTGTGTGTGTGTGTCTGTGAATGAAACTCGGAAAGGAAAAATCAGTTCGGTATGTAACCATGGTATCTTCCAAGAGCACGACATGAACAATTTCCCCCACCACCCTTTCCAAGGAAAAATGTGACATTTTCCCAAAAGTAAGCACACTGATTTTAATTAAAATACCGTATATTAAACGTTTTACATTACAAATTGTTTATTTTGAAATCTCCGGGGAATAGACTCTCAAGACCTCTTCATTCTGGGTGATTGTTGTATAACTGGCAAACTGAGAGGTAGACAAAACATCTATCCCGTATGTACAACGTACATAGTATTTGGAGAAGGTATTGTATTCCAACCAAAAAATGCTTTTTTGGAAAAAGGTCCGTGTGTTTGTCTGTCTGTGTCTGTGGACAGCATGACAAAAACGAAAAGACTGTTGAATACCAAACTTGGCATTTAAGTTTATCCCCAAGGATGTGACACGAACATTTTCAAGAAAATCCCCCACCCCCAACTACACTTTACATGGAACTTTTTCGAAATTTTTAATTTTCTAAAAATATTTTATTAAAATTTCGTATATTAAGGATATTTATTTATCTGACAAATAAAATGTATAGCTTGAATTTTCCAGCAATAGCCTCTGAAGACTACTTTATTCTGGATGAATTTTACGGAATTTTGCATAATTGCTAAGCTGTAAGAAATGGAGAAAAACTTAACACACAATAAATAGAGTACTTTAAAATACACAATTTATGTTATACGCAATTTTTCGTGGAATTTATAGTTTTTTAGATATTCCTTGTTTTTGAGTTCAGTTTTGAAATAAAATGTTCTCAACGTGAAGTTGTCACATAGCAACAAGCTTTTGATTCCCTTCCTATTTTCCTTCTACTTACAAGGAAGCAAGTAACAAGACCATTTCTGTTAGTGTTTATCTTAATTAGCAAGAAGTAAACAGAAGAAAAAGCTTTTTAACAATAGATGTAGAGAAAGTCGTGTGAATGGAAAGCATCAGTTTTTTTTAGCTGATGACTCCAAAGAAACACTTATAAGCTTTACGACAGTGATCTTAAGGAAAAGTAATGCATTACGGGCCAAATTATGGTAAAAGGTTCAATACTGTTTTAGGGTAACACTTCGTGGCTATAATTTATCAGATAAGAATTATAGTGAATGAGAGTTGAATCAAATTTGAAAGTTATTGAACTAAGCGTTTTCAATGAATCTTAGTTTCCAAAAACAGATTCCTTGACAAATTTACGTCGTAAAGGTCGCATTTCCCTCAATTACTATCGCATAAAGGATGGTGTACCGTTCTGCCCCAGTACACCCCGTGTGCTGCTTCTTCTCGTTGCCGAGCTGGTTTTATACGCCGTGATGAACTCTGCCCTATAATTAAATACTTGTAACAAGCAGTGACTTCCGGAGCAACGGAAATTGTACTTCACAGTGACCGGAAAAAACAGCCCACACTTTCTTTTGTTTAATTCCAACAAAACATAGCTCAAGTGCTTCTCTTTTAATAGCCACTATTCTTCACAAAAATCTGATGCGATCCATTCTCATGACTTTCTCTACATCTCTGCAACAAATTAGCAGAAATAGTCTTATTACTTGCTTCCTTGTAAGTAGAAGCGATATAAGGGAGTACACTAGGTTAAAGTGAATGTCAAAAGCTGGTTGCTAGGTGACTGAAGTCCCTTTGTTTATATGGGCACGAGTTGAGGAATTCCTGTATGACAAAAGTATGTTCTTCAAATCTGAAACTAAAAACAAGGAATATATAAAAAACGACCAACTCCACGAAAAAAATGTATATAACATAAATTGTGTGTTTTAACGTGCTCTTTAGTTTTTTTTTTTTTTTTTTTTTTGGTAAGTTTTTCTCTACCTGTTACGGTTTAGGTGTTATGCAAAATTCAGTAAAATCCATCCAGAATAAAGTAGTCTTCAGAGGCCATTCCCAGAAATTTCAAGATATACATTTTATTTGTCTTTCACATACGATATTTTAATCGAAATCGTTACAGCCATTTTTGAGAAAATCAACATTTTCAAATTTTCTTCCCATAAAGTGTAGTTTGGGATGGAAGGATTTTCTTTGTGTCGCATTCCAGGAAAATACTAAACTTAAATACCAAGTTTGGTATTCTACCGACTTTGTTTTTCAGTTATCGTATTCATAAAGATACACCCACACACAAACCTTTTAGAAAAAACATCTTTGAGGATACAGAGGGCAATAAAACTTTATTTGCGGTGAAATCTCGGTATCAAATTTTTGGGTGGAGTGCAATACCTTCTCTACCGATGAACTATTTAGAGAAAGAAAATAATATAACTATCACTTTATCCATTTGTATTCTTCTTATACGTACAAGAGAATTTGTATCGGAGGTTTGTGTGTTTACATACTAGGGTCGGCTGATAAGTCCCGGGCCTCACACAGATATGGAGCCACTAAGGTCGGCTGATAAGCTACGGGCCTCACACAGATATGGAGCCACTAGGGTCGGCTGATAAGCCCCGGGCCTCACACAGATATGGAGCCACTAAGGTCGGCTGATAAGCTACGGGCCTCACACAGATATGGAGCCACTAGGGTCGGCTGATAAGTCCCGGGCCTCACACAGATATGGCGCCACTAGGGTCGGCTGATAAGTCCCGGGCCTCACACAGATATGGCGCCACTAGGGTCGGCTGATAAGTCCCGGGCCTCACACAGATATGGCACCACTAGGGTCCGCTGATAAGCCCCGGGCCTCACACAGATATGGCGCCACTAGGGTCCGCTGATAAGCCCCGGGCCTCACACATATATGCCGCCACTAGGGTCGGCTGATAAGTCCCGGGCCTCACACAGATATGGCGCCACTAGGGTCCGCTGATAAGCCCCGGGCCTCACACATATATGCCGCCACTAGGGTCGGCTGATAAGTCCCGGGCCTCACACAGATATGGCGCCACTAGGGTCGGCTGATAAGACTCGGGCCTCACACAGATATGCCGCCACTAGGGTTGGCTGATAAGACTCGGGCCTCACACAGATATGGCGCCACTAGGGTCGGCTGATAAGACTCGGGCCTCACACAGATATGCCGCCACTAGGGTTGGCTGATAAGACTCGGGCCTCACACAGATATGGCGCCACTAGGGTCGGCTGATAAGACTCGGGCCTCACACAGATATGGCGCCACTAGGGTTGGCTGATAAGACTCGGGCCTCACACATATATGCCGCCACTAGGGTCGGCTGATAAGTCCCGGGCCTCACACAGATATGGCGCCACTAGGGTCGGCTGATAAGACTCGGGCCTCACACAGATATGCCGCCACTAGGGTCGGCTGATAAGTACCGGGCCTCACACAGATATGGTGCCACTAGGGTCGGCTGATAAGTCCCGGACCTCACACATATATGCCGCCACTAGGGTCGGCTGATAAGTCCCGGGCCTCACACAGATATGGCGCCACTAGGGTCGGCTGATAAGTCCCGGACCTCACACAGATATGGCTCCACTAGGGTTGGCTGATAAGTCCCGGGCCACACACAGATATGGCGCCACTAGACCAGTTAGACGGTACCATCGCATAATATAACTGTAGACTAGCTTGTATCCATAGTTACAGGTCAATAAGTGTTTTAGTTTTCCAATCACAGCATTTTAAACAAGACAACTTTAGTGTTTTCACGAAAATGTAGGATTTGGAAAATCGACCCTTATTAAATACTTCCATTTGAAAGACTTAACGCTTTAAGAAATCAAGGAGGAAATGGACAGTACATTGAAAGACTCTGCCCCTTCATATTCAATGATTAAAAGGTGGGTTGTAGAGTTTAAAATGGGACGTACGAGCACTAGTGATGAGCCTCGCTCTGGACGCCCTGTAGAAGTGACAACTCCAGAGATCATTGAAAAACTTCATCGTTTAGTACTGGAAGACCGCAGATTAAAGTTGTTTCAGATAGCAGAGGCTGTAAACATATCAAAAGTAACGTGTAGGTAATATTTTAAGTAATGTTTTGGGCTTTCAGAAGGTCTGTGCCGCGTTTGTTGACACCTGATCAAAAGTTGCAAAGAAAAACTGTTTCTGTTAAGAATGTGGAGCTCTACCGTAAAAATCCCAGCGAATTTTAGAGACGGCTTATTACCATGTATGAAACTTGGATACATCACTACACTCCAGAAAGTAAATACAGTGAAAGCAGTGGATTGCGCCAGGTGAACCAACTCCAAAAAGGCAAAGAGAATTTTGGCAGCTAACAAGTTTATGGCGAGTGTTTTCTGGGATGCACAGGGAATTATTTTTAATGATTACTTGGAAAAGGGTAAAAGTATCACAGGTGACTACTACGCAAGCTTACTGTAACGTTGAGTGATGAGGTGAAAAGAAAAAGACCCCACTTGGCAAAAAAAAAAAAAAAATAATAATAACAATAATAATAATAATCTCGTTTCATCACGACAATGCTCCGGTACATCGTTCAGTCATTACAATGGGGAAAAGTTGCGAATTAAAGTTGGAATTGCTTGAACATCCACCCTATTCGCCAGATCTAGCACCCAGTGACTACCACCTGTTCCCAAACCTGAATAATTTGTTGGAGGACGAAGATTTCACAGCAACGAGGAGGTCATTGATGCGGTAAACAGCTATTTTGAGGCCCTTGATAAATCGCACTACAGAGATGCTTTAATTAAGCTAGAACACCGATATGACAAATGAATTAGCCTTTCTGGAGATTATGTTGAGAAAAATGTAATGTAATGCTCTTTTCATTGAGAGGCTCGGGACTCATCAGACTCTAGTAGTTAGAAGAATAAGATGTTTAAGATAGCTTGTAGAGCAGTTGAGAAAGCCATGTGAAAGTAACATCAGGTTTCCGGAGTAGTTCAATACCACCTCTACTTATTATAGGTTGAGGGAGTAATAAAAAGAGGAAGATAAGCGTTAACGCGATATTGTAGCACACTCATTTGTTTGCCGGCGTGACGTCATCGCTACCTGTGCCAGCCAGGGTGGATGTAATAAAGTGAAGAAGAACGAGTCTATGAAAGGAAGATTTATGATATACCTTGCACAAAATTACACCAGAGTTTATCTGCAATAAATGCCATCACTTCGATTCTGGTTCACATTTGTAAGTCGTGATGAAGCTTTTTCGTCCATCACCAATTTATCTCTCTTCACTTATGTATACAACTGGCGCAACAGGTCTGGTGGGCACGTGAAAATGATAAAGAGAGCTAGGAAGCGAGTTGTACTTTCAGTTCGCCAATATTTGATAAACATATTCATATCTATACAAATGGCCTACTATATAAACAATGTCAATCGTCTGCCTCCAATTCTTCCTTCGTCTTCGCTCACGTCATCGCTACTTTCTGAACCATTATCCTGCATTACAATTCTTTCTTTTTGATTTTCTACAATTCTTTCTAATGATGTTCAATGTTCTGAACATGTAGACATATATTTTCCCCACTGTGGCCTGCGACAAACGGTTGCACATCTTTTAATTTAAAAGTGATATATTATGTTTTATTTTTCTTTGAGAACTCTGGAAACGGAACTCACTGAAATATCAATTGCCTTGGCTACTCTTGCATTCACTTTCTACAGATACTCTTTTGAAGAACTCGGGGAACAAACATTTTCCTCTTTCATCTCTGCCTCTTGTTTCATCAAATGAGGACATTTGCAATTATTTCTCTGCTCTGACTAAGTAATACCCTGCCACTTAACTTTGAAAGTTAAAAAATAAAATGAACACTATTTACTGCCCACTTTGAATACAAACATATGCGGATACAGACTGTACAAATTTTGCTCGCTGTGACTTTAAGTAAGCAAAGTACCGTATTACAAACTGCGATAAGCTAGGCTCGGCAGCTGAGCTGGCGGTCAGAATTTTTGCACCGGCAAGAGCTCCCTATACCAAACATTTCTCTCACTCCAGAAAATATTCGTATTTCAGTTCAACACTTATACAGGCAAATTAACACACTAGATTCTGATTTCTAATATGTCAAGATAACAAAGAATATAATATATGATTTCTCATAACTAAACACTAACGAACGTTATCAACAACACGAAACCTTATTTACAAGGTTACACTACCTTACTCTGTTTCTCAACGTAATCGTCATTGCTATTTACTGTCACGTGGTACACATGTTATACTCTTCCACCGCTTAACATCTGAGTCAAGATGCTGAGGTTTTTGTTTATTTATCCTGGAGGGAGTTAAGGCCATAACCCATTTTCTTCCTCTTTACCAGGCAACACATTAGTAATTAAATTAATAAAAGAATAAAAAAATCTGATGTGTTCCATTCACATGACTTTCTCTACATCTCTGGTACAAATTATTGTTGGAAAGCTTATTCTTCTATTTACTTCATGCTAATCGAGAAAAAATTAACAGAGACCGTCTTATCACTTGCTTCCTTGTAAACAGAAGCGAAATAAGGGAGTATCATAGGTTAAAGTGATAGTCAAAAGCTAGTTGCTTTGTGACTGAAGTTCCTTTGTTTGCATGGACACGAGTTGACAAATTCCTATATGAGAAATGTATATTTTATAAAGCTGAAACCAAAAACAAGGAATATCTCAAAAACGATCAACTGCACGAAAAAAATGTATCCAACATAAATTGTGTGTTTTAATGTCAGCTACATTTTTTGTCTGGTAAGTTTTTGTCTATCTCTTACGGTATAGTAGGTATGCAAAATGTCGCAAAATTCATCCAGAATAAAGTAGTGTTCAGAGGCTATTCCCAGAAAATTCAAGATATACATGTTATTTGTTAGGTAAATATTCTTAATATACAATATTTTAATCAAAATCGTTAGAGCCATTTTTGAGAAAATTCTTCCAAGTAAAGGGTAGTTGGGGGTGGGGGGATTTTACTCAAAAGTTTCGTGTCGCATCCCTGGAAGATACTAAACTTAAATACCAAGTTTGGTATTCAACGGTATTTTCATTTCTGAGCTATGCTAACCCCCCCCCCACACGCGCGCGCGGCCCTGTTTCTAAAAATGCTTCTTTTGGATACAGGGGACCTTAAAACATGTATTTCCGATGAAATCTCGGTATCGAATTTACAATACCTTCTCCATACACTATGTACATAGCACGTGTAGAGAAAGTAATATAGCCAGCGATTGTCTAGAAGGAAAAGGCTTACCAACAGTGAAAACATTATCAAAATGGATGAGATCCAAATGTTGTGTGTTTATAATAGTTACGAGCACATAATTGTCGTTAGCAGAGGAAGGGAGTATACTGATAATTCAGCACCTGCTTCTGACGTGTTACTAGCAGTTAAACACCGCACCAGTTGAGTAAACACAAATTTACTGTATTGGACTCCAATAAATGCAGACAGATTAATTCGCGTTGCAGTCCGGCTTTACGTGGTAGTGGCACGGTACCTTCGTCATAATAGGAGCGCGGCACCAAACCATTTCAGCTCTTCCATTCACATGACTTTCTCTGCCTGTAACTTTCCTTACAAAAGATTATTCCTTTCTCTAGATCATGATAAATATTATCTTTCTGCTCGCCTCTCTAAGTATAAGGGAAACAAATGAATGCACAGGCTAAAGTGATACTCATATATTTTAAAAGTTGGTTGCTCTGTGGAACAAGTGAAATTCGATTCTGTTTGCTTGCTAAAAGTAAACAAACGAGAGATGTAAAGACGATGCCTAATGCTAAAACTGAAATCAATAACTCGGAATATCTTGAAAACTGTTAAAACTACGAGAAAAAACATGTATGACATAATTTGTGTGTTTTAACGACTTCTACATTTTTACTTTCTCTACACGTACAGTGTGAGTGTGTGTCTATGGGCAGCATAGCTCAAAAACGAAAAGTCCATCAAAAACTAAACTTTATATTTAGGTTTGGTATCTTCTAAGGATGCGACAAGAAGATTTTCAAGATTTTTCCCATTCGCATCCTTAGAAGATACTCAACTTAGTTTAGTACTTTACAGACTTTTTCTTTTTGACTTATCGTGTTCACGGATACATATAGACACAGAGACATGCACTGACATTTTTCTAAAAATGCTTTTTTACTTTCTCTACACATACTATGTACATAGTGTATAGAGAAGCTATTGTATTGCACCCAAAAATTCAATACCGAGATTTCACCCGAAATATATGTTTTAGGGTCCCTGTATACAAAAAAAAAAAAAAAAAAAAAAAAAAAAACACTTTCAGAAAAAGGTCCATGTGTGTACGTCTCAGAACAAGATAACTCAAAAACGAAAAGTCGGTGACACACCAAACTTTATATTTAAGTTTATTATCTTCCAGGGATGCGACACGAAGATTTTGAGGAAAATCCCCCAACCCAAACTACCCTTTACATGGAACTTTTTTCGAAAATTGTGATTTTCTCAAAAATGGCTCTAACGATTTGGATTAAAATATCGTATATTAAAGATATTTACCTGACAACTAAGATATGTATCTTGAATTTTCTGGGAATAGCCTCTGAAAACTACTTTATTCTGGATGACCTTTACGAAATTTTGCATAACTGCTAAACTGTAAGAGATGGTAAAAACCTGTAACAGAAAAAATGTAGAGTACATTAAAGCACACATTTTATGTTACATGCATTTTTTACGTGGAGTTGATCATTTTTGAGATATTCCTTGTTTTCGGTTTCAGCTTTGAAAAACCTTTAATTTTTTCTCATACAGCAATTTGTGAACTCCTGTCTGTACAAACAAAGGAACTTCAGTCACATAGCAACCAGCTTTTGACCATCACTTTAACCTATGGTACTCCCTTATTTCGCTTCTACTTACCAGGAAGCAAGTAATAAGACTATTTCTGTTAATGTTTTCTCGATTAGCATGAAGTAAATGAAGCATAAGCTTTTTAACAATAATTTGTTGTAGAGATGTAGAGAAAGTAATGTGAATGGAACACATCAGATATTTTGTAAGTAGAAGGGGTTAGAAACACTAAAGCGATAGACAAATCTTCTACATGGCTGCCTAGATAGTGTATATGACTCACATTCAAAAGGTCGCCAGTTGGAATCTCGATTAGAGCAAATACCTGGATAAGGTTTTTCTCGGAGTTTTCCCTTATGCTGAGAAGACGAATGTCGAGTAACTTTAAGCTCCATGGACCTCGAGATCATTTCATCAATTTCATTAATTGTCCGATATGACCAACCAGGTTAAAGAACGTTAAGCTACAAAAAATAAAAGAAAATATTTTACAAGCTGGTCGATATGTGAAACAATTGAAATTCGATTATCTTTGCTTCCTAAGAATAAAGAAACGAATGACGAAAATATGATTCCCCACAAAGAAAAGCAGCTAAAACTGAAACCAATAACTCGAAAACTCTTAGCTCTACTCATAAATTGTGCTCTACATATTTTGTGTAGTAGGTTTTTGTCTATCTCTTATGGTTTACTGGTTATACAAAAGCTATACATTTGCTTTGTCATGAAAATATCTCAATCAAAATCGTTAAGAGCCACTTTTGAGAAAATAAAAATTATGTGAAAATGTTGCAGTAAAGTGTAGTTGAGGGGGGGGGGGGGAGTTCCTTGAAAAGCTTTCTATCACACCCTTAGAAATTACTGCCCAGAGACAGACAGACATACAGAGGGCATGTTTCTAAAAATTATACTTTACTTTCTCTAACGTACTATGGACATAGTGTATGCAGAATGTATTATATTGCACCCAAAATTTTAATACCGAGATTTCACCGCAAATATATTTTCAGACTCCCTAAATAAAAAAAAAACAAAATTCGGCGCGTGTGTGAGTGATTGATATACATTTAATATGCGAGATAAATACAATAGCTTTTAATAAAAATCGTTAGGGCCATTTTTAAGAAAATCAAAATGTACATTTTATTTGTGAGGTAAATATCTTTAATGTATGATATTTTCAGCAAAATCGCTTGAGCCATTTTTGAGTAAATCAAAATCTTGGAAAAAAAAAATCCATGTAAAGGTAGGCTTGGGGAGGGAGGGGATTTTTTCTCAAAATCTTCGTGTCGCATCCCTGGAAGATACTAAACTTAAATACTAAGTTTGGCATTTTACAGACTTTTCGTTTTTGAGTTATCGTATTCACCGACACACTTTTGAATATTTTTTTTATACAGGGGGTGGTAAAACCTGAAATTTTGGTATTGAATTTTGCGTGCAATACAATACCTTCTCTAATCACTATGTACATAAGTACGTGCAGAGAAAGTAAAATACATAATTGATTCTTGCAACAACAAAAACTACTACTTAAATCTAGTTTGGAATATCGTTACCGGCGACGAACCTAAGATCTGTTGCTTACAGAAAAGAGACTGTAACATACAACCAAATTTAACAACAATTTCCGTTACTAGTATAAGGAAAGCTGTACTAATGCTTTCCCGCAACTGTTGCTTTTATAGGGCACTCTCAGAACAAAAGACTGGGCGCTCTTTGGAAGAAAAGGACAATATCGTGTAACGGACTACTCCAGATTAACTCCACACAAAGAAAAGAACCGGACAAAGATAATGGTCCAGGCGGACCAATTACACTGCCTGCTGTATTGATGTCCGGGCTGTAGCGGGGATGCGGTTTTATCTTCCTACGCAAATATAACGAAAATGTATTGCGCAATACTCATACCATTTCTCAACGATATAGTTACACCCATTTTAAACACACTAACCAATTCTATAATATTTGCAATGGCAGAGAAAAAAATCTGATGTGTTCCATTCACATGACTTTCTCCACATCTCTTCAGCAAATTATTGTTAAAAAGCTTAAGCGTCTATTTACTTCATGCTAATCGAGAAAAAATTAGCAGAAATAGTCTTATTACTTGATTCCTTAAAAGTAGAAACGAAATAAGGGAGTACCATAGGTAAAAGTGATAGCCAAAAGCTGGTTGCTATGTGACTGAAGTTCCTGTTTGTATTGACAAATTCCTGTATGAGAAAAGTATGTTTTTCAAAGCTGAAACCCATAACAAGGAATATCTCAAAAACGACCAATTCCACAGAAAAAATGTACGCAATATAAATTATGTGTTTTAGCGTGTTCTACATTTTTTGTGTGATAACTTTTTGTCCATTTCTTACGGTTTAGCAGTTATGTAAGATTGCGTAAATTCATCCAGAATAAGTCTTAAGAGGCTATTCCCTGAAAATTCAAGATATACATTTTATTTGTCAGGTAAATATCTTTAATATACGAAATTTTAAACAAAATCGTTAGAGCCATTTTTGAGAAAATAAAAAATTTCGAAAAAAATTCCATATAAAAGGTAGTTTGAGGTGGGGGGGATTTTTTTTTTTTCAAAATCTTCGTCTCGCATCCTTGGAAGATGCTACACTTAAATACCAAGTTCGGTATTTTACCGACTTTTAGTTTTTGAGTTATCGTGTTCACAGTCACACTGACACACACCGACCTTTTTCTAAAATACTTTTTTTTTGGATACAGGGGATCCTAAAAGTATATTTGCGGTGAAATCTCGGTATTGAATTTTTGGGTGCATCACAATACCTTGTCTATACACTATGTACATAGTACGTATAGAGAAAGTAAAAAAGCTTTTTACTCAGTAGAAGAATTCTTTGAATGTAATAACTTTCACATAGATGAGTAATATTTAAGCTAGCTTTGTAAAATGTAGCCATTAATTTATCATAAACAGGCTGTATATAGTTCATTCCTTATGCAAATATATTCAATTGTTTTAAACGGTGTAAATAATGGTATAAAGCTCCAATTTTGTAATGTGATAAATTATGTACTTGACGAGACCAAATGTTGTAAAACAGCTTAAGGGTCAATACACTTTATTCTTATTCTTACTAATAAACATCGTTAGTGATTTTTGAGAAAACCAAACTTTTCGAAAAACTTCCAAGTAGGGACGTTGTTTTAAATTTTCGTGAACCTTTGGATTCAGGGGGTGCAAAAGATATATTTCCGGTGAAATCTCGGTATCAAAATTGTAAGTGGAATATAACACTTCCGCTATACACTATTTATGTACATTATACAAACGTACTAGAGAAAGTAATATGAATGTAACACATCCGACTCGTGTTAAATTACACTTACAAATTGGCATGACTTTGAAACGTGCAGTTGTAGAGGAAGGTGCACTACCATTAGGTTGGCAGCCCTGCATGCTAATATCAGCTGGTTAGAGAAGTGTTTCTGTGATGCGGCGTCACTATCCGTGCTGCATTCTCCCTATATATTAGTTTGTATGTAGGACGTGCGAGAGCTGTTTTTATCAACCTCCGATAGGCTATAAATAAGACAAGTTCATAGAAAACAATTATTTTATTACTAAAAGTTTTGGTTACTTTTCAACGTAATCACCGAGAAGATTGAGACATTTATCGTACCTGTGTACAAACTTTGCAATACCCGCTTCAAAAAATGTTGCCGCCAATGATTTCAAATGAGCATTGACGTTGTTTTGAAGATCTTCGTACTTTACGACGTTTGCGGAGAGCCATTCAAAACAAACGAAGAGGAATTGTGTTGATCCATGACAACGCTCGTCCACACAACCCATCGGCCCTTGAACAATTTCAATGCGGCATTTTAGATCATCCGCCGTACAGTCCTGACCTGGCACCCACCGACTTTCACCTTTTCCCTGAACTGAAGAACTGGCTAGGAGGGCAGCACTTTCAAACCAACAAACGGCCCTTGTACATGGGCTGTACAGAAGATATTGTATTCCACCAAAATATTTATCACAAAATTACACTGGGAAGATGTGCTTTGAAAAACCAATAATAATAATAATAATAATAATAATAATAATAATGTTTTTCATAGTCGGCTTACCCTCCCCGTATTTAAGACTGACTTACAAGCGGATTTTCTAGGGTTCAGAAACCTGTCGGAGAGCCAATGGAACGGAACCACAGAATGGGGAACCTGGAACAAGTGGTCGGCGTAGCATGAGGGTGAGGAAAACAAAATAGATGATAGGAAATATGATGGCGAAATTGGGGAATGTGTGGCGGAGGAAACCGAAGGACACCACAAATGCCACATGCGGGCGCTTGGGATCGAACCCGGGCCATTTAGATGGGAGGCGAGCGGTCTAAACAACAATAATGTGTGTGTGGATAGCATAGCCCAAAAATGGAAAGTCCTTAAATACGAAACTAGGTAGTTGCGTTTAGTATCTCCCAAGGATGCGACATCAACATGTTCAAGAAAAACCTTATCCAGGTAAGTCACCCTAAGCGAGATTCGAACTCGGGGCCTGTTGAATATGAGGCAGACACGCTACCGAGACGGGCACTACTTCTCTTCTACTTAAAAGGAAGCACGTAATAAGACCAATTATGCTAATATTTACCTGTTTATGTGGATAAAGAATAAACTTTTGCAACAATAGTCTTTACAGACTAGGTAGAGAATGTCATATGAATAGAACACCTCACATTTTATAACGTTGGTGTGGTGTCAAGTCATTTTCGAGATATTTAATTTTCTTAAATGGGAAGGCATTATCAGGTTTTTCTGGTGATGAAGTAAATAACTATCGTTTTATCCTGCAGTAGGTAACGGCAGTTATGTGCATTAAGAACGGTTTTTACAACTCACGGCATGTATGTATGTATTTCTCGTTGCAGCAGTGAAGTTCGGTCTGATGTCCGCGCGCTTGCAGCAGCAGGAAATATTCGAGATGTGGCAAATAAAAGCCAGCAGGCGTGTGATGAAGAGAAGGCGTGGCTTTTGTTTGGCCCGATGTGCTTTTGTCTGCCATTGTCAGGGTTTCGCTTCAAACCTCGGTACACTGTTTTGTTTGCTTTCTAATTGATCTGGGTCCAGCGCATTGGTAAAAATCTTTGCTTTACTCATTTCGACTGGAGCACTGTAAAAACCTCGCTAATAGGGAGTGCGGAAAAAACTCACTAGTGGCAACGTACTTACAAAATGTTTCAGCTTTTTATACGTTACATTAAGCGGGAAATCTGATGGTCCATTGACACAAATTTCTCTACATCAAATTATTGTTACAAAACTTATTCTTATCGAGATAAACGTTAGCAAAAATGTTCTTTATACTTGCTTTCTTGTAAGTAGAACGTAAATGTTGGAATATATTAGGATAAGCCGACAGACCAATGTTTTAAAAACGTGCTTGCCATGGGGTTGAAATCCGTTTCTTTGCATTGTAAAGAGTTCACAAGTTCCCGTTTGAGAAACCAATAACAATGAATATCTGAAAAGGCCAACTCCACGAAAAAAAGTATATGATATAAGTTTGTTTTAAGAGACGTACATACATTTTTTGTGTGGTAGGTTTTTGACTGTCCCTTATGGTTTATCAGTAATGTCAAATTCAGAAAATTCATCCAGAATGAACAGGTCTACAGAAGTTATTTCCAAAAAAGTTCAAGATATACACTGTATTTGATGTAGATACCTTTAATGTGTGGTTATTTTAACCAAAATTGTTAGCCATTTTTGAGAAAATCAAAATTGTCGAAAATGGTGTATATAAAGGGTTAGTTGGGGAGGGGGGGATTTTCTTGAAAATCCTTGCATCTTTGGGAGATACTTAAGTTAAAAACCGACTTTTCCACATACAAGGACATATTTTCAAATCTTTTTATTCAAGAAGTCTGAAAACATGTATTTCCGGTGAAATCTCTATCAAATTTTTGGGTGCAATACAATACCGTCTCTACACATTATGTATATAGTGCGTGTAGACGAATTTTCATTAAAATAACCATATGTTTAGATCTTTTCACGACAAATACAATGTATTTACCTACATTAATTTGAATTTTCTGGGAATAGCCACTGAAGCATGTAGCTACTCTCCATTCTGGATCACGTTTGTAAACCGTATGAAATACCTTAACTGCATAAAACATGTTAAATAACACACCTTATGTTATATACGTTTTTACTTTCTCTGCACGTACTATGTACATAATGTATAGTAAAAGTATTCACTCCACCCAAAAATTCAATACCAAGATTTCACTGGAAATACGTGTTTTGGGACTCCCTAAATAAAAAAATAGAAAAAGGTTCGCGTGTGTGTCTGGGCAGCACAGCTCAAAAAACGAAAAGACCGTTAATTACCAAACTTTGTGTTTAAGCATTTAAGTCTGGTATCTTCCTAAGGATGCGACTCGAGGATTTTCAAGAAAATCCAACCACCACAAACTACCCTTTACATGGAAATTTTTGTTTTTCTCAAAAATGGCCATAACGATTTTGATTAAAATATCCTAATGTATATCTCGAGTTTTCTGGGAATAGCCTCTAAAGACCCTTTTATTCTGAATGAATTTTGAATAACAGTTAAACCGTAAGAAATAGACGAAAACTACTACACGAAAAATGTATATGCCGTCAAAACATAGTATTTCCATCCTTTGTATTTTCATTGTATAGGTAACCATTTCCGACATATTCCTTGTTACTGATTTATATTTTAAAACACTCGTACTTTTGCAAACAGGAAGTCATACGTGTTTTTTTTTAGTTTCACTCCTGACCATGCAAAGAAGCGAATTTTAATTATAATCACAAAGCAACAGCTTTAAAACATTTGACTATCACTTTAACCTATGGTACTCCCTTATTTCCCTTCTTCTTACAAGGAAGCAAGTAATAAGACTATATCTGTTAATGTTTATGTTGATTATGGGGAAGCCATGTGGAGATTAGGCAGTGTGGTGGACACATGTCAGCTGACCCTTACTCTAGGCCAGTGCCAAAGTGAGGCCAACGAACCAACGCGTCTCTTGCCAACAAACATGTGTTTAGTTCCACACCTGGCTTCGTGGCCGTTGTCAACTGTCAACTGTTTACATTGTTACTCCGTAACAACTATTGTAACACAACATTATTCTTCTGTTTACTTCAAGCCAATCGATAAAAATTAGCAGAACTAGTCTTATTATTTGTTTCCCTGTAAGTAACTTGGGTTGAATAAGATAGTCAAATGTTTTAAAAGCTGGTCCTATGTGAAATAATTGAAGTTCAGTTCGCTTTGCATGGCGTGCACTAACGCAGCAGAGATGAAACGTCACTTCTCATTTGAAAAAAAAGTTTTAAGTAGTGTAAAAGTGAAACAAACATCTTTAATATACCATATTTCAATCAAAATCGTAAGTCATTTTTGAGAAAATCAACATTTTCAATTTTTTTTTCCTGTAGAGGGTAGTTTGGGGTGAGGGGATTAAAATGTTCGTGTAGCATCCCTGGAGGACACTAAGC
Source organism: Hymenopus coronatus (assembly GCA_030762935.1). NCBI lineage: Eukaryota > Metazoa > Arthropoda > Insecta > Mantodea > Hymenopodidae > Hymenopus > Hymenopus coronatus. The sequence goes on along the minus strand of CM060897.1, from coordinate 8,175,177 downwards.
TTAACAAGTTTGGTATTTTACGGACTTTTCGTTTTTGAGTTATCGTGTTCACAGACACACGCACACGGACCTTTTTCTGAAAATACTTTTTTAATACAGGGGACCCTAAAACGTCTATTTCCGGTGAAGTCTCGGTATCGAATTTTTGGGTGGAGTGCAATACCTTCTCCATACACCATGTACATAGTATGTGTAGAGAAAGTAAACAGGGGTGAAAATAATCATTATTTGTGTTTCGTATATATGAAATGAGTGCCATAACCTCAAATAAAATAACGTTTGTTTTCATTTCATGTATTAATTATTAAAAGCTGAAATAAAATAATTGTTCCCTATTTCTATTGTTGCTATCGATATTCGTACATTGGGTGTAGACACGGTCGGCCATGTCATAATGCAGGAGGCAGTGAAGAAAGAAAAACATTGTATACATAAAGATGGGCTCATGTACCATTTGAGAACTTACGTAAGTATTATGATAGAATCTACCTTCTTATATATTATAAATAATTAATAGGCTATTTATCTTATCAAATAGAACGCTTGCTAACTCAAGGCTCATCAACGCTCCAAGATTGGCCTGGACTGCTCTATTCCTCTTTAATTCTCAGCTCCTATATGGTCCACAACAAATAAAACTGCAAGTTGTACAAAACAAGTTTCTCCGCAGAGCTACAAATGCACGGATTCAACAACGTTACTGGTGCTCAAGCATTTAACCTGCATATCAAAACTGCACACAAAAGGCTTAAAAAAGAAAAAAAAAAAAAAAAAAACTACCACAACATTTCTTAACAACTGACGCAGAGGACTCCTGTTAATATTTATTCATAAATGTCATAATCCTGCACTTTATTATTGTTATACATTCATTCAATTGTAACATTTATTTGTAAAGTTATATTACTAATAACTATTTCTATTTATGTTAGAGGAACCAACCACAAATGTTAATGTATTTAAGGTTTTTGTCAGCTATGGCCTGTATAGGGTGAATGCTGATCTGCCAACAACAACATTTAACTCGTGTTTTCGTCTCTTAGACAAGATGAAAACGTTTCTGGTGTTACTGTAAACTGAGGTGGCACATAAACAAGACAAACGTGTAGTGTAGGTCTATGGGAAAAGTTCCTAGAGCCAATTTCCATTACGTTTTGAGACACGGAATATTGGTCACCCTTGTTGTTGCGTCCTTCAGTGTATTGAACTCGTATTAGAATATTTCAAACATCCTGCAAAATGGATGTCCCATCATCATTTATCTGAAGCACAGAGTTTATAACTGTGGAAAGTCTCACAGCTGACGAAACATGGATGTGAGTTTGGCCCAGAAAGAAAACACCAGTGGTTGAGGATATTAACACCAACTTTAAAAGAGCCTACTACACACAACGAAGTTAAAGACGGCTATATGAATGAAACAAATAAATATCAGTGTCCCAGATGACCAACCTCCCGTCAAGGTCTAGACAGCAACAAGTGCTGGAAACAAAATGGTTGCTTCTTTCTTCTTCACAAGTGTTCAAGCAACTGTTACATTCACTGTTAAGTTTTCTTTCCAAGAAAAGCGTCCAAAGGGGCATTTTGTTCCATTGTAACAAATTAAGATTCTGCAAGAAACTGGGCAAAACTATTGACTCATCCACCCTACAGTCCCGATCTGACACCAAGTGATTTCTTCCCAACCGCCTTCAAACTCACCGATATTCTAGATATGCTGGTGCAGCATAGGATGAGTGTTGAAAACTAAGTGGCAAGGATGTTTACAGAAGTGCTCCCAGAGGATAGAGCGTTGCATACAGTGCCAGGGAGATACTTTGAGAAACTGGGATACATAAAACATTTCTAAGTGTGTTCATTATTTGCTGTGATCCTGGTATAGAGCTGAAAAGGTCGATTACTTTCCGAGCAGCCCTGGTATTAACACATTTGCTATCTCAATAGCTATCTAGTGATCCTGGCATAGAGCTGAAAAGGTCCATTACTTTCCGAGCAGCCCTGGTATTACCACATTTAGCTGTCTCAATAGTTATCTAGTGACCCTGGTATAGAGCTGAAAATGTCCATTACTTTCCGAGCAGCACTGGTATTAACACATTTGCTGTCTCGATAGTTATCTAGTGATCCTGATATAGAACTGAAAGGTGGATTACTTTCCGAGCAGCCCTGGTATTAACTCATTTGCTGTCTCAATAGTTATCTAATGATCCTGGTATAGAGTTTAAAGGTCGGTTACTTTCCGAGCAGCCCTGGTATTGACACATTTGCTACTTGAATAGTTATCTAGTATGCTAGTATATGGCTTAAAAGATCGATTACTTTCCGAGCAGCCCTGGCATTAGAGACACATTTGCTGTATCAATAGTTATCTAGTGATCCTGGTATAGAGCTGAAAAGGTCTGTTACTTTCCGATCAGCCCTGGTATTAATACATTTGCTGTCTCGATATTTATTTAATGATCCTGGTATAGAACTGAAAGAGTCGATAACTTTCCGAGCAGTCCTGGCATTAGAGAAACATGGCCTCACACTGTGGATGACGTTAAACACGCCCAAATGTCATTACGTCACACTTACCGATTCACCAAATGGCCCCGGCTCCTTCATTCCATTTCTCGTGTCAGGTCGGCCACCTGCAATACAATATAACATTAACAAACACTCCACCTTGCTCCAGTATTTATCTTCCTAATTTCTCTTTATTAGTTTAATTATTAATGGGAAACAATAATACCAATACACAATTAGGTGTTTACCACGACGAAATTTGAATTGATAACATTACTATTACAGAATAATTTTTGAGGGGGGGAGGGGAAATTAAAAACTTTTCCAGGTATAGAATAGTTAGTATAGGGTGGGTTTTCTTGACAATTCGGCTCAACTATTAAACCAGCAATGCAACCAATCTCGGTCATCTCACTAGAGCGATATTGTCGAAACATCTGTTCGCAGCTGATGTTAATTTCCTTGACATCTTGTCGCACCTGACGTTCGTTTGTTTAATCTCCTGTTTTGGTTATTGGTAACAAGGTGACAATCAGTTCCACAATTGTACCTTCAATTAATTCGGTGACAATGTTTATTTAAAGTTTTATCCAGTTTATAATGCATTTAGTTAAAAAAAAAAAGGAGTGAAAATAATCATTATTTGTATTTCTTGTGTATGAGATGAGCGCAATAACCTCAAATAAAATAACATTTGTTTCCATTTGATGTATTAGTGTATTCCCTTATTTACTTTCTACTAACAAGGAAGCAAGTGAAAAGATTATTTCTGTCAATGTTTATCTAGATTAGCATGAAGTAGATAGAAGCATATGCTTATTAACTATAAGGTGTTAGACATTGTTTTCTAGATTCAGGGGGCCCCGAAACATATTTGCGGTGAAATATTGGCATCGAATTTTTGGGTGCAATACAAGGGTGGCAGATGAGTCCCGGGCCTCACACGAATATGGCGCCACTAGGCCAGCTAGACGGTAGTTTAGCTCTAGACTAGCTTGTATCCATAGTTACAGGTCAATAGCTTCTTTAGTTTTCCAATCACAGCATTTTAAACAAGACAACTTTAGAGTTTTCACGTAAATGGAGCATTTGGAAAAACGAGCACTGATTAAATACTTCCATTTGAAAGGTTTAACACCTAAAGAAATCAAGGAGGAAATGGACAGTACATTGAAAGACTCTGCCCCTTCATATTCAATGATTAAAAGGTGGGTTGCACAGTTTAAAATGGGACGTACGAGCACTAGTGATGAGCCTCGCTCTGGACGCCCTGTACAAGTGACAACTCCATTCATCATTGAAAAAATCCATCGTTTAGTACTGGAAGACCACAGATTAAAGTTGTTTGAGATAGCAGAGGCTGTAAACATATCAAAAGTAACGTGTAGGTAATGTTTTAAGTAATGCTTTGGGCTTTCACAAGGTCTGTGCAAGGTGGGTGTCGTGTTTGTTGCACCTGATCAAAAATTTGCAAAGAAAAACGGTTTCTGTTAAGAATGTGGAAATCTACGGTAAAAATGCCAGAGAATTTTTGAGGCGGCTTATTACCATGGATGAAACTTAGATACATCAGTAACCTCCAGAAAGTAAATCACAGTCAAAACAGTGGATTGCGCCAGGAGAACCAACTACAAAAAAGGTAAAGTCAATTTTCTCAGCTAACAAGGTTATGGCGGGTTTTTTTCTGGGAGGAACAGGGAATTATTTATATTAATTACTTGGAAAAGGGTAAAAGTATCACTGGTGACTACTACGCAGGCTTGCTGCAACGTTTGAGAGATGAGGAGGCAAAAAAAAAATCTTGTTTCATCACAACAATACTCCGGCACATCGTTCAGTCATTGCAATAGGACAAACAGTGCGAATTAAAGTTGGTATTGCTTGAACATGCACCCTACTCACCAGATCTAGCACCCAGCGATTACCACCTGTTCCCAAACCTCAAACAATGTCTTGGAGGTCAAAATTTCACAGCCACGAGGAGGTCATTGATGCGGTAAACAGCTATTTTAAGGACCTTGATAAATCGCACTACAGAGATGCTTTAATTAAATTAGAACGACGATATGAGAGATTAGCTTTTCTGGAGATTATGTTGAGAAATAAAGCCAAAACAAAAAAAAAACTTTTTTACTTTCTCCACTCATACTATGTACACCCAAAAAATTCGATACCGAGATTTCACCGGAAATACATGTTTTTGGGTCCCCTGTATCCAAAAAAATATTTTCAGAAAAAGGTCCGTGTGTGTGAACACGGTAACTCAAACACGAATACTCGGTAAAATACCAAATTTGGTATTTAAGTTAAGTATCTTACAGGGATGCGACAAGAAGATTTTGAGAAATATCCCCCCACCCCCAACTATCCTTTACATGAAACTTTTTTCGAAAACCTTGATTTTCTAAAAAATGGCTCTAACAATTTTTATTAAAATATCTTATTTTAAGGATATTTACTCGACAAATAAAATGTTTACCTTGAATTTTCTGGGAATATCCTCTGAGGACCTCTTTAGTTTGGATGCTTTTTATTGAATTTTACATAACTGCTAAAGCTTAAGAGATATACAAAAACTTACTACACAAAAAAGTAGAGCACGTTAAAACACACGATTTATGTAATATACATTTTTTTCGTGGAGTTGGTCGTTTTTTAGATATGCCTTGATATTGGTTTCAGTTTTAAAATCTTATACTTTTCTCATACAGGTATTTGTGAACTCGTGTCCATACAAACAAAGGAACTTCAGTCACATAGCAACCAGCTTTTGACTATCACTTTAACCTATGGTACTCGCTTATTTCACTTCTACTTACAAGGAAGCAAGTAATAAGACTTTTTTTTTCTCTGATTAGCAAGAAGTAAATAGAAGCATAAGGTTTTTAACAATTATTTGTTGCAGAGATCAGATTTTTTTAAATGTTGTTTTCATTGAGAGGGTGGATACCTTCTGTAGCAGTTATATATAGACAGTACGTGTAGAGAAAATAAAAAGTTATATGAATGTAACACACTTGTTTATTGAGACAGAGCTAAAGATCACACAAACTAGAATTTGAAAATTGAGAGACGTGTCAGAGAGCGCGGGTGAGTAAAGACAGGAGTTGGTGTCGGAGAAGTATTCACCCCAATAGTGACATGCTACCTCACCTCAGTCTGTCTTATAATTGTATACAACCCACCAGTCAATATAGCTATAAGTACCTGTTACGTTCACATCATTTTCTCTACCCTGTGCCCTTTATTACTCACTATATAAATTATGTTTTACTTTCTCTATACGTACTATGTATATAGTGTACAAAGAAGGTATTGTACTGCACCCAAAAATTCCATACCGAGATTTCACCGGAAACACATGCTTTAGGTCCCCCTAAAAATAAAAAAAAATAAATTTTTGAAAGAAGGTCAGTGTGTGTGTGTGTGTGTGTGTGTGTGTGTGTGTGTGTGTGTGTGTGTGTCTGTGGACAGCATACTTCAAAAACGAAAAGACCGTTAAATACCAAACTTGGTATTTAAGTTTGCTATCTTAAGAGGATGTAACACGAAGCTTTTCAACAAAATCCCCCCAACCCCGACTACCCTTTACATATAACTTTTTTCTAAAATTTTGAATTTCTCAAAATTGGCTGTAACGATTATGCTTAAAATCTCTTATATTTAACGTATATACCTGACAAATAAAATGTATATCTTGCATTTTCTGGGAATAGCCTCTGGACTACTTTATTCTGGATGAATTTTACGGAATTTTGCATAACTGGTAAACCGTAACAAATAGACACATACTTAATACACAAAAAATGTAGAGCACGTTAAAACACACAATTTATGTTGTATACATTTTTTTGTGCAGTTGATAGTTTCGATTAGCATGAAGTAAATAGAAACATAAGCTTTTCAACATTTGTTGCAGAGATGTAGAGAAAGTCATGTGAATGGAACACATCAGACTTTTTTAGACAGCTGATGCTAAAAGTACGTCTTGTACCAGATGGCAGTTGTGTTAAACCACAAATTCTGTCAATCGAGATAAACATTATCAGAAATAGTCTTATTACTTGCTTGCTTGCTTGTAAGTAGAAGTGAAATAAGGGAGTACCATAGGTTAAAGTGATAGTCAAAAGCTGGTTGCTATGTGACTGAAGTTCCTTTGTTTGTATGGACACCAGTTGACAAATTCCTGTATGACTAGACTAAAATTTTTAAAGCTGAAACCAAAAACAATGTATATCTCAAAAACGATCAACTCCACGAAAAAAAAAAATTGATGTGTTACACACACATGACTTTCTCTTAACTACTCTACAAACATCTTACAAAAGATAATTCTTCTTTCAATACCATGCTAATCGAGATAAACATTAGCAAAATTTTATTACTTAGTTCCTTATAAGTAGAATGGAACTAAGGGAAGGCACTAGGCTAAAGTGATAGTTTTAAAAGCTCTCGGTATGCGATTGTCATTGCAAATCGCTTCTTTGCTTGGTCAGGAGCAGAACAAAAGAAAAACGGACACTTCCTGTCTGAGAAAAGATAGAGTACTTCACAATTGAAACTAATAAGAAGGAATACCTCGAAAACGGTATGTTTGAGGGAAAAAATTTATATGGCATAACAATATCTGCATTTTTTATACAGTAAGTTTTTGTCTATCTTTTACGGTTTACTAGTTATGCCAAATTAAACAAAATTCATCCGGAATAAACAGGTCTTTAGAAGCTATTCCCAGAAAGTTCAAGATATGCATTTTATTTGTGATAGAAATGGCTTTAATATGTGGTATTTTAATCAAAATCGTTAGATCCATCATTAAGAAAATCAAGATTTTCAAAAAATTTTCCATGTAAGGGTAGTTGGGGGTGGGGGGATTTTCTTGAAAATCTTCGAGTCGCATCCTTGGAAAATACCAAACTTAAATACCAAGTTTGGTATTCAACGGTATTTTCGTTTTTGAGCTATGATGTCCACACACACGGACCTTTTGCTAAAAGTTTCTTTTTATTCATGTGGTGTCAAAACATTTATTTTAGGTGAAATCTCGGTATTGAATTTTTGGGTGCAATACAATACATTTTGTATATAGTACGTGTAGAGAAAGTAAAAGTGATGCCCCAGAGTTTAACCACGATCAAATGTTGATCATGTTTCGGTGATTTTCGATTTGATACGGAATTTAACCACTGGAGTTGTATCCTTGGAAGATACATAAATAACCGACTTAAATATTTACTGCTTCAAGTTCATGGTCTAATATTACACCCTGGCAGAAGAATTCAATAAAATACTTGCATATTTATGAAAGAGGTAGCGATGTTTTGTTTATTTACTTGCCTGGCTTCTAAAGATGAAGAAATGAAATTCCTTTCCTCTCACTGCATATTAAACAAAAGCTAGGAGATCATAAAACACGTCCCTTCTGTTGATAAAGAAGATGAATTATCGGGCGCTATCTTCCCTCAGGAACATTAACCTTATTAAAATTCTCCCTCCCCCCCTCGTACAGATAATCGTACACTTTCTTATTCACATTCATTTGTTATGGTGCATTCAACCTGCTTCAAGTCATCTGACTAATAAGTCTATGGCATTTTCGAATTGAACCTACAACAGGTAGCGAAGTATTGTATTCCACTCCAAAAAGTTGTATTGACATTTCACAGAAAATACACATTTTACGGTCCCCTGTATAAAAAAATCTAATGTGTTCCAATCACATGCCTTTCTCTACACCTCTGCATCAAATTATTGTTAAAACGCTTATACTTCTGTTTACTTCATGCTAATTGAGAAAAAATAACAGAAATAGTCTTATTACTTGCTTCCTTGTAAGTAGAAGCGAAATAAGAGAGTAGCATAGGTTAAAGTGATAGTCAAAAGCTGGTTGCTATGTCACTGAAGTTCCTTTCTATGGACACGAGTTGGCAAATTCCTGTATTAGAAAAGTAGTTTTTCATACCTGAAACCATAAACAAGGAATATCTCAAAAACGATCAACTTCACGAAAAAAAAATCATACAACATAAATGCTGTGTTTTAACGTCCTCTACATTTTATGTGTGGTAAGTTTTTGTTTCTCTCTTAAGATTTAGCAGTTATGCAAAATTCCGTAAAATTCATCCAGAATAAAGTGGTCTTCAGAGGCTATTCCCAGAAAATGCAAGATATACATTTTATTTGGAAGGTAAATATCCTTAATATATATTTTAATCAAAATCGTTACAGCCATTTTTAAAAAAATCAAAATTTTCGAAAAAACTTCCACGTAAAGGGTAGTAGGGGGTGGGGAGATTTTTTTGAAAATAGTCGCATCCTTGGAAGATACCAAACTTAAATACCAAGTTTGGTATTCAACGGTCTTTTCGCTTTTGAGCTATGCTGTCCACAGACAGAGACACGCGCGCGCGTAAAAATGCTTTTTCTGGACTCAGGGGGTCCTAAAATGTGTATTTCCGGAGAAATTTCGGTGTCGAATTTTTGGATGGAATACAATACTTCCTCTATACACTATGTACATAGTACGTGTAGAGAAAGTAAAAAATGAACTTTAGAAAAAGGTCCGTGTCTGTCGGTGAAGATGATAACTCAAAAACGAATAGTCGAGAAAACGCTCAACTTGGTATTCAATTTTAACATCCCTCAGGGATGCGACACGAAGGTTTTTAAGAAAATCTTCCCAACACATAGTACCCTTTACATGAACAATTTTTTTTTTTTATAATTTTGTTTTCTTAGAACTGGCTACTGGTTTTGGTAAAATTTCGTACATTAAAGATATTTACCGACAAATAAAATGTGTATCTTGAATTTTCTGGGAATAGCCTCTGAAGACTACTTTGTTCTGGATGAATTTTACGAAATTTAACATAACTGATAGACCGTAGGAGATTGACAAAAGTTTACCTAACATAAATGCAGACAAAACACACGATTTATGTAATATACATTTTTTTCGTGGAGTTGGTCGTTTTTTAGATATGCCTTGATATTGGTTTCAGTTTTAAAATCTTATACTTTTCTCATACAGGTATTTGTCAACTCGTGTCCATACAAACAAAGGAACTTCAGTCACATAGCAACCAGCTTTTGACTATCACTTCAACCTATGGTACTGCCTTATTTCGCTTCTACTTACAAGGAAGCAAGTGATAAGTAGAAGCGTTTTAACAAAAACATTCCGGTGTTGAATTCTGAATGGATATACTAGAGATAGTTGGGGTATAGATTTTCTATACGCGCTATTTTTATGTTTAGCGAGTGCTGGAGCGAACAAATCCAAGTTCTCGCGGATTTATCAATTATTTCGCATCGCGGAGTGACTTTAATCTAGAATACCGCGAGTTCGCTTCCACGTCACTGCATTTAGAGAGAAAACAAAAGCCATATCGTGGGAAAGCTAAGCAGCTTGCAGGTTGACAAACTTCTGCAAAAACTCACCTTGCGGTATTCCGTCTTTGAGAAAGATCTCAACTATTTCATCGTAGGTTTGCAGAGCACTTCGTTCTAAAATAGGTTCAGTCCGATGTCGTTTTGTATAGCGGCTGAGACCATATATGACTGAAAAATCTGATGTGTTCCATTCACATGACTTTCTCTACATCTCTGCTACAAAATACTTTTAAAAAGCTTATGTTTCTATTTACTTTATGCTAATCGAGAAAAAATTAGCAGAAATAATCATATAACTTACATCCTTGTAAGTAGAAGAGAAATAAGGCAGTACCATAGGTTAAAATGATAGTCAAAAGCTGGTTGCTATGTGACTGAAGTTCCTATGTTTGTATGGACACGAGTTGACAAATCCGTGTATGAGAGAAGTATAATTTTTTTTAAAACTGAAACCAATAACAAGGAATATCTAAAAAACAATCAACTCCACGAAAAAAATTAAATAACATAAATTGTTTGTTTTACTGTGCTCTACATTTTTTGTCTGGTAAGTTTTTGTCTATCCTTTACGGTTTATCAGTTATGCAAAATTCCGTAAAGTTCATTCAGAATAAAGTAGTCTTCAGAGGCAATTTCCAGAAAATTCAAGATATACATTTTATTTGTAATGTTAATATATTTAATATACTATTATTTTAATCAAGCGCGTAAGAGTCATTTTTGAGAAAGTTAAAATTTTCGAAAAAAGTTTCATGTAAAGGGTAGTAGGGGGGGGGTTCTCAAAATCTTCGTGTCAAATCCTTGGAAGATACCAAACTTAAATACCAAGTTTGGTATTCCACGGTCTTTTCGTTTCTGAGCTATGCTGTCCACAGACACACACACGCGGAACTGTTTCTCAAAATGCTTTTTTTTGTATTCAGGGGGACCCAAAACATATATTTCCGGTGAAATCTCAGCATCAAAATTTTGGGTGGAATGCAATACCTTGTCTATACACTATGTATATAGTACATGTAGAGAAAGTAAAAATACATTCATAAGTTTAAAATTTCTAGAAACCTAAACCAAAGAAGACTCGGAAAAATTCAAAACAAAGATGTGTTGTGAGCTTGGATCAACCTATTTGACCCCAATTTTTATCTTTTATTTTCTCTACAAGGACTTTTCTCTAATATATAGAGAACGTACTGTATTGCACCCAAAAATTCCATACCGAGTGTTTTAGGACCCATATGTTTTAGGACCCCCTGAATAAAAAAAACTCATTTCTATAAAAAGGTCCGAGTGTGTGTGTGTGTGTGTGTGTGTGTGTGAGCAGCATAGCTCCACAACGAAACGACCGTTAAATACCACCCCCAACTACCCTTTAAATGGAATTTTTTTCGATATTTTGATTTTGTCCAAAATGGCTCTTACGATTTTGATTAAAATAATAGTATATAATCACCCTGAATACAAAAAAAAAAATTCTTAGTAAAATGTCAGCGCGCGTGTGTGTGGACAGCATAGCTTAAAAACGAAAAGACCGTTAAATACCAAACTTGGTATTTAGGTTTGGTATCTTCCAAGGATTTAACACGAAGATTTTGAAGGAAATCACACCACTCCCAACTACCCTTTACATGGGAAAATTTTCGAAAACTTTGATTTTCTCAAAAATGGCTCTAACGATTTTGATTAAAATATCGTATATTAAAGATATTTACCTGAGAAATAAAATGTATATCTTGAATTTTCTGGGAATAGCCTCTGAAGACTACTTTATTCTGAATGAATTTTACGGAATTTTGCATAACTGCTATATCGTAACAGGAATTTGTCAACTCCTGTCCAAGTTCAGTGACATGGCTACCAGTTTTTTACTATCACTTTAACCTATGGTACTCCCTTATTTCGCTTTTACTTACAAGGAGCAAGTAATAAGACTATTTCTACTAATTTTTTCTCAATTAGCAAGAAGTAAATAAAAGAATTAGCTTTTTAACACAATTTGTTACAGACTGTAGAGAAAGTCATGTGAATGGAACACAAAAGATTTTTCTAATTTTGTTTTAAATCAGTGAGAATCAAAACGGACATTTCCGGCGAAACGTCAACGTTTAAGTGTATCTGGAAAAGAAAGCAAAAGTACTATAAAGAAATGTATTTAATAATAATAATAATAATAATAATAATAATAATAATAATAATAATAATAATAATAATAATTCATAAAATGCATTTAACGTGTTGTAAATGTCCCATAGGACGTTCGTCGAGGAACAAGAGGAAATAAACCTTGGCATTTAAAACAAGTGAAAGGCAAATTGCGGGAAAAGAATGCAATGAAGACCCAGTTTAATCTTCTGTTCTGAATCGAAGTGATGAACCTATAGTTAGGGTTTCCTGAACTAAACATCTAATGTGTTCCATTCACATGACTTTCTCTACATCGCTGTAACAAATTATTGTTATGCTCCTATTTACTTCATGTATCGAGATAAACGTTGTCTTATAACTTGCTTCCTTGTAAGTTTAAGGGAAATTCGGGAATGATATTCAAATGTTTTAAAAGTTGGTTAGCATGTCGTTGAAATCCGTTTCTTTGCAAGGGCTGGCAGGAGTTTACAACTTTACGTGTGAAAAAAAGTTTTAAGTATTTTACATCTGAAACAATCAACAAGGAATATCTCAGAAATGTTCAATTCCACGAAAAAAAAAAGTATCTATATGATATAAATTGTGTGTTTTAACGTGATATACATTTTTTGTGTGGTAAGTTGTTGTCTATCTCTTGCGCTTTATCAGTTAAGGATACTCATTTATGAAAATTGATCAAAAAGTGCAAATAATTAAAAATAAAATGTGTTTTGGCTAATGAAATAATGTAATGCTTGTGGTTCATTTTCCTGTTGTTTTTATTGCCATGCGGCGCTTTAAACCGTATCACGTGACGACTTAAATGGATGACTGCAAGTGGGTGTGGTGCTTTAAACTTTTCACTATGGTGAAAAATTGCTAAAAATCCGAAAGTTGGTTTTCACCAATAACACTTGCCCTTAAATATGTCTATTTCAAGTTGAAAGTACAATAAAATGCACTTATAAAAAGAATTGGCATATGATTTTTGTTACAAATGAAAATTACCTGATATATTGCACAATCAATATAACAATAAATATAAATTATAGTAAAATAATATTTAAAGGTTTAAAATTGTATTTCCAAATTTTATTTAATAACATGAAACAAATGTACCATTATTAATTCAAAATCTTCTCGGGCTTCTAACCAGGTAAAAACCAAGGTGTCAAGCCAAGTTTTTACCTGGTTAGAAGCCCGAGAAGATTTTGAATTAATACGTCGCCAGGAAAGCTTCAGTTCTTATTTTAAATGTACAATATGTTTGGTTTTCCTAAAAAACAATTGATGCATCGTTCACAACTTCTGATTAATTGGCATAATAAAAATACTTTGTTTTTTAAATCGAAAAGATTAAAGAAACTCGAATCCTATGGATAATTGTATCGCAGCAGTATGCAAAACAATTTTCAAAAAGATTGCTTGAAAAATGCCAGATTTGGAAATTTCAGTTTAGGCTACAAAATTGAACCAGAATAAAGTAGTCTTCAGAGGCATACCTAGAAAATTCAAGATATACATTTTATTTGCAATATAAATATCTTTAATATACGGCATTTTAATCAAAATCGTTAACAGCCATTTTTGAGAAAATCAAAATTTCCGAAATTTTTCCTATGTAAAGGGTAGTTTGAGATGGGGAGATTTTTCTCAAAATCTTTGTGTCACATCCCTGGAAGATACCAAAATTAAATACCAAGTTTGGTATTTAACGGTCTTTTCGTTTTTGAGCTATGCTGCCACAGACACGCGCACCTTTTCCAAAAATGTTTTTTTTTTATTCACGGGGACCCAAAAGATGTATTTCCGATGAAATCTCGGTATGGAATTTTTGGGTGCAATACAATACTTTCTCTATACGCTAAGTATAGAAGATTCAGTTATCTGCGCAAGACAGTAAAGGTGGCTAAACGTATTGGCACTTCTCACTTGATTGGTCAGACATATTCGTTCTGAGGCTTCTAATGTTCCCGTTGCCATGGTTACCAAACACTTTGCGAGTTTCCATGGCAACACACCAAACTTACTTTCTGTCTGTCACGTTCCCTCTTAACAAATTGCAAGCCCGTTCGGGCCCGGGGAGAATGAAATAGCTTTCCATTTTGTTTCAACGCCCCCCGAGCCTGTAACCCTGGATTTTCTTATTTCCTGCAGATTTATCACACTCTACGTCAGTGAAGGGATGACAGTTGCGAGTTTTCCTCAACTTGATGGGTCTGGGATCGGAGCCCGGTCACTCAAGCGTTACTGCGGCTTTTCTCATACTCATGTGTTCCATTCACATGACTTTCTCTACATCTACAACAAATTATTGTTGGAAACCTTATGCTTCTATTTACTTCATTCTAATCGAGAAAAAATTAGCACGGACACTTGCTTCCTGTATGAGAAAAGTACTTTTTAAAAGTGAAACCAAAAACAAGGAATATCTAAAAAAACAATCAACTCTACGAAATATATATATATATAATACATTGTGTGTTTTAACGTGCTCTACATTTTTGTGTGGTACGTTTTTGTCCATCTCTTACGGTTTAGCAACTATGCAAAATTTCGTAACATTCATCCAGAATAAAGTAGTCTTCACAGGCTATTCCCAGAAAATTCAAAATATACATTTTATTTGTCAGGTAAATATCTTTAATATACGGTATTTTAATCAAATTCGTTGGAGCCATTTTTGAGAAAGTCAAAAATTTTCGAAAAAAGTTCCATGTAAAGCATAGTTGAGGGTGGGTGGATTTTGTTGAAAATCTTCAGGTCGCATCCTTGGAAAATACCAAACTTAAACCCCAAGTTTAGTATTGAATAGTGTTTTCGTTTTACAGCTATGCTGTCCACAGACACACACACACGCGGAGTTTTTCCCAAAAATGTTTTGTTTAGTTATTTTTTTGGATTCAGGGGGACCAAAACATGTATTTCCGGCGAAATCTTTTTTGGGTGCAATACAATACTTTCTCTATACACTATGTGTATTGCACGTATAGAGAAAGTAACAGGTGAAGACGGCTGAAAAGTTTGACTTATTTTGACAAAGTGAGGTGTTAGAATTGACATGTGTTTTATGGGTCACTGAGAAATGAAGGTATGAAGACACAGGTGCTGGAGTCAGATGTTCGATCCCCGCTGGTGGTCGAGCGAGTACCTTGACTCCTAGGCCAAAGTGTTGCCCGAGGAAGATCAACCTGTTCTGCAGGTTCCGCAAGGACGGGCGTGCACCTGCCGACACAACATCCCAGTGCTGCCAACGTGGAGGGGTGAATGAATGGGCAAACACACCATCTTCATACAAACTCCTGCATTCCCATTTTAATCACCATATATATATTGCAAAAAAATATCTGTTCAATTCACATCATATTCTCTACTTATATGTAACAAATTATTGTAAAAGAGGTTTATGGTTCTATTTACGTCATGCTAATCGAGAAAAAATTAGCAGAAATAGTCTTATTACTTGCTTCCTTGTAAGTAGAAGCGAAATAAGGGAGTACCATAGGTTAAAGTGATAGTCAAAAGCTGGTTGCTACGTGACTGAAGTTGTATGGACACGAGTTGACAAATTCCTGTATGAGAGAAGTATAAGTTTCTCAAAGCTGAAACTAAAAACAAGGAATACCTCAAAAACGATCAACTCCACGAAAAAAATGTGTGTTACACAAATTGTGTATTTTAACGTGCTCTATGTTTTTTGTGTGGTAAGTTTTTGTCCATTTCTTACGGTTTAGCAGTTACGCAAAATTACGTAAAATTGATCCAGAGTAAAGTAGTCTTTAGAAGTTATTCCTAGAAAATTCAAGATGTACATTTTATTTGTCAGGTAAATATCTTTAATATACGATATTTTAATCAAAAGCGTTAGAGCCATTTTTGAGAAAATTAAAATTTTCGGAAATGTTTCCATGTAAAGGGTAGTTTGGGGTGGGGGGATTGTCTTGAAAATCTTAGTGTCGCATTTAAGGGTCTTTTCGTTTTTGAGCTATGCTACCCAGAGACACACACTCGCACGCACACACAGGGACTTTTTTCTGAAAATGCTTTTTTTGGATTCAGGGGGACCCAAAACATCTATTTCCGGTGAAATCTCGGTATCGAATTTTGGGTGGAATGCAATACCTTCTCTAAACACTGTGCATAATACATGTAGAGAACGTAAACATGTTTTTTTTTTTTTATTCAGGGGGACCGAAAACATGTATTTCCGGTGAAATCTCGGTATCGAATTTTTGGGTGCATTACAATACCTTCTCTATACACTATGTATATAGTACGTGTAGAGAAAGTAAAAACAATTAAACCAATGCCAATTGACCATAACAGTTGGCTATACTATGAATCCTGGGACTTAAAGTACTTACAACATTGTAAGTCACCATTTGGGTTGTCATCTCAAAATAAATTGAGATCACCAGGAAACATGAGAGTCAGTTGAGAAATTCAGTGTTATGTCAGCATGTTGCCATGGTAGCTCAGTGGTAGAGCAACCAGCTAGAGATCCGTGGTTCAAATCCCGGCTATAACATTGAATTTTTCAGTCTGACTCTACCTATCCAACTCCTATCCTACACACGGTTAAGATTTCGCGCTTTGGTGCTTCGTAGCGCTGGGGATCGTGGGTTCGAGTCCCGCCTTGGGCATGGGTGTTATATGTTTGTGTATATGTGTGTGTTCTTAAAATAAGAAAACAGTAATAATACGGCAAAACAAGGTAAATAAAAGTAGGGTACACAGTGCCGGAGTCCCGATCAGACTCCGGTACTACATTTAAAAAAGAAAAGTTGAATTTTCAAGTTGACATCAAAGGTGGTGCAGTGGGCAAGTGGTTAGACCGCTGGCCTCCCATATGGGTGGCCTGGGTTCGATGCCAAGCACCCGTATTTGGACCAAGCGGCGTTTGGGTGGGTTTTCTTCGGGTCCTCCGAATTCCCCCCGCCACTCATTCCACCCATTACTCCATCATCACCTTTCTTATCAATTTCGCTTGCATATCATATCACCTACTTATGCTTAGCTACCCGCCGACCACTTGTTGCAGGTTCTCCATTCTGAGGTGTCCTGCTGTTGTCTCCCCGACAGTCTTGTAAGTCCTAGGGGGGGGGGGGTCTGTACTAAATATAGAGAGAATAAGCCGACAACGAAAAAACTTGAAAGCAATAACAAGGAATATCTCGGAAACGTATATTACAAACTGTGTGTTTTAATGAGATCTACATTTCTTGTGCGGTAAGTTTTTATTTGCACAATAGTCATCCAGAATTTCTTCAGAGGCTACTCCCAGAAAATTCATCTTAAATATTTCGTTTCTCATGAAAATACTGTAATTTAATCAAAACCATTAGTGTGTGTGTGGTTTTTTTTGTGTGAAAATCAAAATTTTCGAAAAATGTAGCATGAAATGAAAAATAAAAGGGCGTTTTATTCATGGACGCTCTTTAACTGGTGTGGTTCTCAGCGTCCCATTCATTATGGCTTCATTTTGCTCCGACGCCTCTTTATCAGGCTTTGGGTTCTTATACGTGCCATATGTCTACGGCACGGGACCAACGGCTTTACCTCCCGTCCTCTGCTGGGTTTGAACCCGCGACCTTGGGTATATGAATTAGCATGGTAACCATTACACCATGGAGTTTAAGGTGGAGGGATTTTATTTAAAATCTTGGTACCGCACGCTTGGAATATACTGAACTTAAATACCAACTTTGGTCATGCTGTCCACAGGCATACACAGACCTTTTTATTTTTGATTAAGGAAGCCCAAAAACATATACGGTGAAATTTCGGTAACGAATTTTGGGTGGAATACAACATCTTCTCTACCTACTGTAAGCATAGTACATGCGTACTAGAGAAAGTAAAAATCTGATGTGTACCATTCACATGACTTTCTCTATATCTCTGCAACAAATTATTCTTAAAAAGCTTATATTTCTATTTACTTTATATTAATCAGAAAAAAATAGTAGAAATAGTCTTATTACTCGCTTCCTTGCAAGTAGAAGCGAAATAAGGGACAACTGTAGGTTAAAGTGATAGTCAAATGCTGGTTGCTATGTCAATGAAGTTCCTTTGTTTATATGGATAGGAGTTGACAAGTTCCAGTATGAGAAAAGTATACGTTTTTCATAGCAGAAACCAAAAATAAGGAATGTCACAAAAACGACGAACTCCACGAAAAAAATGTATATAACATAAATTGTGTGTTTTAATGTGCTCTACATTTTTTGTGTAGTAAGTTTTTGTCCATCTCTTACGGTTTACCAGTTATTCAAAATTCAATAAAATTCATCCAGAATAAAGTACTCTTCAGAGGCTATTCCCAGAAAATTCAAGATATACATTTCATTTGGCAGGTAAATATGTTAAATATACGAAATTTTAATCAAAATCGTTAGAACCATTTTTGAGAAAATAAAAATTTTTGAAAAATGTTCCATGTAAAGGGTAGTTGGGGGTTGGGGGATTTTTCTCAAAATCTTCGTGTCGCATCCCAGGAAGATACTAAACTTAAATACCAAGTTTGGTATTTTACCGACTTTTCGTTTTTGAGTTATTGTGCTCACAGACACACGGACACACACACACACACACACGGACGTTTTTGTGAAAATGCTTTTTTTGGATATTGGGGACCCTAAAACATATATTTCCGGTGAAATCTCGATACCGAATTTTTGGTGGAGTGCA
This sequence comes from Hymenopus coronatus, assembly GCA_030762935.1. Lineage (NCBI taxonomy): Eukaryota > Metazoa > Arthropoda > Insecta > Mantodea > Hymenopodidae > Hymenopus > Hymenopus coronatus. The sequence continues at coordinate 8,156,466 of CM060897.1, read as the reverse complement.
ATACTTTCTCTATACACTATGTGCAAAGTGCGTATGGAGAAAGTAAAAATGCATTAATTTTTACAAAATACTTGGCGACATTTGACAGATGTAAAACATAGAAGATATATATAACATTTTTGTTGTCAGGTCTCGAAACGTGCATTTCCGGTAATGGATGGGTGGAGCCAGTCGCCGGATGTGTTCCTTTTTCCTGGGCGTTGCTCTCTAATTACGTCACAAAGCCATCACTGCAATTCCGTGGCGATACGCAAGAAGCTTATCTTTGTGAGCAATAAATAATTAGCCAGCTGTTTTGCTCTTTAATCCTGAGCATTGTAAAACCTGTTGCGAGCATTCACAAGCACTTCTAAACCCACCACAAGTTACTACTGCGTACGTTAACGGTGGATACTTCACTGCCAAATGTTTTGAGGTCCCCATAATAAAAACAAGGCTTTTCTAGCGCGTATAATAGATAAAGTATTATATTCCATTAAAAATTTTGATACCGAGATTTCACCACAAATACATGTTATGGGTCCCCCTGAATCAAAAAAAAGCATTTTCAGAAAAAGGCCCGTATGTGTGTGTCCGTAGACAGCATAGCTCAAAAACGAAAACACCGTTGAATACCAAAATTGGTATTTAAGTTTAGTATCTTCCAAGGATGCGACATGAAAATACCCCCACCCCTAACTACGCTTTACATGGAACTTATTTCGAAAATTTTGAATTTCTTAAAATTGGCTGTAACGATTTTGATTAAAGTATTGTATATTAAAGATATTTACCTGACAAATAAAATGTATATCTTGAATTTTCTGGGAATAGTCTCTGAAGACTACTTTGTTCTGGATCAATTTTACGGAATTTTGCATAACTGCTAAACTGTAAGAGATAGACAAAAACTTACCCCACAAAAAATGTAGAGCACATTAAAGCACACAATTTATATAATATAATTTTTTTCGTGGAATTGATCGTTTTTTTAGATATTCCTTGTTTTTGGTTTCAGCTTTGAAAAGCATACTTTTCTTGTACAGGAATTTGTCAACTCCCGTTCGTATAAACAAAGAAACCTCAGTCACATAGCAACGAGCTTTTGACTATCACTTTAGCCTCGATATTCCCTTATTTCGCTTCTACTTACAAGGAAGCAAGTAACAAGACTATTTCTGTTAATTTTTTTCTCGATTACCATGAAGTAAATAGAAGCATAAACTTTTTAACAATAATTTGTTACAGAGACGTAGAGAAAGTCATGAGAATGAAATACAACAGATTTTTTTGGTTCTATTTTTTACGGTTTACCAGTTAGAAAAAGTCCATCCAGAATGAACACGTCTCCATTCTGTTTTTTTTTTTTTTTTTTTTTTTTTTTATCAAAATTGTTTAAGAGCCATTTTTGAGAAAAACTTAATGTTTGAAATATTTTCGTTTCGCGTCCTTGGAAGATGGTAAACTTATACAGCAATTTCGGAATGTAACGTTCTTTTCGTTTTTGAGCTATGCTGTACACACACACCTTTATCTAAATTGCTTTTTAACTTTCTCTAACCCCGTATGTACAATGTACATAGGGATAGAGAATTATTGTATTCCACACAAAAATTCCATGTCTAGATTTCACCGGATATACGTGTTTCAAGGCCCCCAGAGTCCAAAAAAAGCATTTTCAGAAAAAGGTCCGCGCGCGCGTGTGTCTGTGGACAGCATAGGACAAAAACGAAAAGACTGTTAAATACCAAACTTGGTATTTAAGTTTGGTATCTTCCAAGGATGCGACACGAAAATGTTCAAGAAAATACCCCCACCCCTAACTACCCTTTACATGGAAAACTTTTCGAAAATTTTATTTTTCTTAAAAATGGCTCTAACGATTTTGATTAAAATACGACATATTAAAGCCATTTCTATCACAAATAAAATGTATATCTTGAATTTTCTGGGTAAGGCTTCTAAGTACCTGTTTAATCTGGGTGAATTTTCATTATTTGGAATAACTATTAAATCATAAGAGGTAACACAAAAACTTACTTTACAGAAATTGTAGATATTGTTAAAGTACAAAAGTTTTGTCATTTACATGTTATTCATGGAGCTTACCGTTTTCAAGATATTCCTTGTTATTAGTTTCAGTTGTGAAAAACTAGTACCTTTCTCATACAGGAATTTGTCAACTGCTGTCCATACAAACAAAGGAACATTAATCACATAGAAACCAGTTTTTGACTATCACTTTAGCGTATGGTTTTCCCTTATTTCGCTTCTACTTACAACGAAGCAAGTAATAAGAGCATTTCTTATTAGTTTTTCTCGATTAGCATAAAGTAAAAAGAAGAATAAGCTTTTTAGCAATAATTTGTTACAAAGATGTAGAGAAAGTAATGTGAAAGGAAAACATTCAGATTTTAACTAAGGTGACCTCAAAACAGTTGCGGTGAATCTCGGTATCGAATTTTTGGATGCATTACAATATCTACTTCATGAACGTTCTACATATGCGCTAAGAAAGTAAAACTATATAGTATTCCGAGGTACGTCACGTGACACTGCAGTAACAAATTTTGAGTGGAATGCAATACAATAGATTAGAGAAGGAAACATGAATGACGTTGATTGACTGGGCATGCGTGCGAAGACGGGCCTTGACATGCAACTCGGGCATTCTTTCCCACCAACTCGCGTGAGAAACATTCCTGCGCCGCTAGGTATCGGCATCAGGTTGTGTTTAGGTACTTCGAGGGTATTTCTCATATACGCGGGCGCCTCAGCAAGTGCCCGGATAGAAATGAAAGTGCCATTTTACTTTCTCTACACGTACTATGTACAATGTATAGAGAAGGTATTGTATTGCACCCAAAACGTCGATACCGAGATTTCACCGGAAATACATGTTTTGGGTCCCCCTAAATCCAAAATAAAAAAAAATAATAAAGGTTTTAAAAAAAGGTCCGTGTGTGTGTGTCTGTGGAGAGCATAGCTCAAAAACGAAACGTCCGTTAAAAACAAAATTTGGCATTTAGGTTTGGTATCTATCAAGGACACGAAGATTTTCAATAAAATCCCCCCACCCCCAACTACCCTTTACATAGAACTTTTTTCGAAAGTTTTGATTTTCTAAAAAATGACTAACGATTTTGATTAAAATATGGTATATTAAAGATATTTACCTGACAAATAAAATGTATTTCTTGAATTTCCTGGGAATAGCCTCTGAAGACTACTTTATTCTGGCTGAATTTTACGGAATTTTGAATAACTGCTAAACCGTAAGAAATGGATAAAAACTTACTACACAGAAAATGTAGAGCACGTTAAAACACACAAGCTATGTTATACAGATTTTTTTTTTTTTCTGGAGGTGATCGTTTTTAAGGTATTCGTTGTTTTTAGTTTCATCTTTGAAAATCTTACACTTTTCTCATAAAGGACTTTTGACTGTCACTTTAACCTGTGGTACTCCCTTATTTCGCTCCTACTTACAAGGAAGCAAGTAATAAGAATATTTCTGCTATGTTTTTCTCGATTAGCATGAAGTAAATAGAAGCATGGGCTTTTTAACAATAATTTGTTGCAGAGGTGTAGAGAAAGTCATGTGAATGGAACACTACAGATGTCGAGCCGCGCCCTAATCTGCCGTGCCTCTTCAGGACCCACCATTCATTAAAAGTTTTCAAATCTGTCGTTTGGAGTCCAACACACAATCAAGAGTTATTTATGATCGGAAACGCGTCTGGGATTTCCGATAATGATGACGGACACCACCTCCGAAAACTTTACATCCATCAAAATGTAGTCCGTGTGTGGGTAAGCCTTCTCTACGTCACTGCAACAAATTGTTGTTAAAAAGCTTGTGCTTCTATTTACTTCTTGCTAATCGAGAAAAAAATAGCAGAAATAGTCTTATTATTTGCTTCGTTGTAAGTAGAAGCGAAATAAGGGAGTACCATAGGTTAAAATGATAGTCAAAAGCTGGTTGCTATGTGACTGAAGTTCCTTTGTTTGTATGGACACGAGTTGACAAATTCCTGTATGAGAAAACTATAAGTTTTCAAAGCTGAAACCAAAAACAAGGAATATCTGAAAAACGATCAACTCCACGAAAAAATCCTCATGCGTTACACTCACATGACTTTCTCTAGCTACTCTACAAACAAACTTCTTACAAAAGATGATTCTTCTTTCAACTCCATGCTAATCGAGATAAACATTAGCAGAATTTTATTACTTACGACCTTATAAGTAGAATGTAACTAAGGGAATGCACAATGCTAAAGTGATAAGTCATATGCTTTAAAAGCGGTCGTTATGCGATTGTCATTGCAAATAGCGCCTTTGCCTGGCCGGGAGTAGAACAAAAGAAAAACTGAAAATTCCGTCTGAGAAAAGAATAACGACTTCACAATTGAAACTAATAACAAGGAATACCTCGAAAACGGTAAACTCCACGAAAAAAAAAATGTATATGGCATATCTTGTGTATTTTAACAAGCTCTACATTTTTTGTATAGTAAGTTTTTGTTTATCTGTTTCGGTTTACTACTTAAGACAAATAAAGAAAAAACCATCCAGAATAAACAGGTCTTTAGAAGCTATGCCCAAAAAATTCAAGATATACATTTTATTTTTGATAGATATGGCTTTAATGTGTGGGATTTTAATCAAAATCGTTAGAGCCCTTTTCAAGAAAAACAAAATTTTCGAAAATGTGTCCATGTAAAGTAGTTGGGAGTGGGGGGATTTTCTTGAAAATCTTCGTGTTGCATCCTTGGAAGATACTAAACTTAAATACGAAGTTTGGTATTTAACCGTCTTTTCGTTTTAGAGCTATGCTGTCCACAGACACACACACGCGAACCTTTTTCTAAAAATACTTTTTTGGATTCAGGGGGACCTAAAGATGTATTTCCGGTGAAATCTCGACAATGAATTTTTGGGTGTAATACAATACTTCTCTATTCTTATGTACATTGTACATACGGGGCTAGAGAAAATAAAATTTTGGAAAGGGAATTCTTTATTTCTTCAGAATCATGACGTAATTTAACACGTTGCTATGTGAGAATACATAAGGACGTGTTATTTCCTTCATACGAACATAAACAGAATAGAAAGGTATCAATTAATGGTGTGCTTTTGAAACGGAATAGATAAATAGTATTAATTAATTTAAAACAAATGAAAGGTTGAAGACGCAGCAAGAGATGTAGTGCGTGTAACGAGGAATATCACGGTCTGCCTGCGAGAGAAAGCGATCTTGTCCTAGAATAATGAGGCCGCGCATGCGTGTGAAAATGTAGCAAATTGCTTGAGAAACCGGAAACTGTGTGCACCTATTTAGAAACGTGCAAGTACATCGACTTCCGCATCTCGTACGCTAGTCTTAACATTTCATTCAAGAAATAAATATACCCTATTGTTAAAGAGCTTATGCTTCTATTTACTTCATGCTAATCGAGAAAAAGTTAGCAGAAATAGTCTTATTACTTGTTTCCTTGTAAGTAGAAGCGAAATAAGGGAGTATCATAGGTTAAAGTGATCGTCAAAAGCTGGTTGCTATGTGACTGAAGTTCCTCTGTTTGTATGGACACCAGTTGACAAATTCCTGTATGAGAAAAGTGTAAGTTTTTCAAAGCTGAAACCAAAAAACAATGAATACTCAAAAACGATCAATCCACGAAAAAAGTGTATATAACCTAAATTGTGTTTTAACGTGCTCTACATTTTTTGTATGGTAACTTTTTGTCCATCTCTTACGGTTTAGTAGTTATGCAAATACCGTAAAATTCATTGAGAATAAAGTAGTCTTGAGAGGCTATTCCCAGAAAATTCAAGATATACATTTTATTTTGCAGTTAAATATCTTTAATGTACGATATTTTCACCAAAATGGTTAGAGAAACTTTCGAGAAAATCGAAATTTTCTAAAAAAGCTCCATGTAAAGGGTAGTTAGGGCGGGAGGGATTTTCTTGAAAACTTCGTGTTTGGCATTCAACGGACTTTTCGTTTTTGACCTATGCTCTCCTCAGACAAACACAGATCTATTTTCCAAAAATGATTTTTACTTTCTCTACACGTACTATGTACAGGGTATAGAAAGGTATTGTTATTAACCCAGAAATTCAATACAGAATTTTCATCGGAAGTACAGTGAAAAAAGGTAAAAGTTTCGCGCGCGCGCGCGCGTGTGTATCTGTGCAGCATAGCTCAAAAACAAAAAGACCGTTAAATACCAAACTTGGTATTTAAGTTTAGTATCTTCCAAGTATGCGACACGAAGATTTTCAAGAAAAATCGTCCCACACTCAACTACCATTTAAATAGAACATTTTTCCAAAATGTTGACTTTCTCAAAAATGGTCTAACGATTTTGATTAAAATATCGATAATAAATATATTTACATGACAAATGAAATGTATATCATGAATTTTCTGGGAATAGCCTCTGAGGACTACTTTATTCTGGATGAATTTTACGATATTTGCTTAACTGCTAAACCGTATGAGGACAAAAACTTACCACACAAAAACATGTAGAGCACGTTAAAATACACAATTTATGTTATATGCGTTTTTTTGAGTTTTTCATTTTAAAGATATTCCTTGTTATTGGTTTCAACTTTGAAAAACTTATACAGGAATTTGTCAACTCGTGTCCATACAAACAAAGGAACTTCAGTCACATAGCAACCAGCTTTTGACTATCACTTTAACCTATGGTACCCCCTTATTTCACTTCTACTTACAAGGAAGCAAGTAATAAGACTATTTCTGATAATTTTTTCTCGATTAGCATGAAGTAAATAGAAGCATGTTTTCTAACATTAATTTGTTACAGAGATGTAGAGAAAGTAAAACAGTACCCAGTCTTCTTTTGCAACACATAAAATGTTATCGAAGTTTTGAAAGCTTGGGTTGACGAGGAAATCCGTTAGAGCCGACAGAGAGTTTCAAGGTAAATGACCAGGAGGAGGTGAAAGTTGTACTGGTTTTGGGGGTCAAGGTACACTTCCCTCAAAGCGGATTACACCGCGCCACAACAAAAGACGCTGATGGACTTACATCTCTCCTCTTTTGTTCCACGGCTTTTCAAATATTTACTAGCACTGGGGGCTTAGTGCTGGCTTCAGCGTGTTCGCTAGCTCATCAACTCAAACTGTGAACTTCATTGATCATTTCCTCTGTAATAAGGGAATACACTAGCATAAAACGATAGTCAAATCTGGTTGCTCTTTGTTTGTATGGACACGAGTTGACAAATTCCTGTATCAGAAAAGAATTAGTTTTTCAAACCTGAAACCAAAAACAAGGAATATCTTAAAAATGACAAACTCCACGACAAAAATATATATAACATAAATTACGTCTTTCAATGTGCTCTACATTTTTTGTGTGGTAAGTTTTTGTCCATCTCTTACGGTTTAGTAGTTATACAAAATTCCGTAAAATTCATCCAGAATAAAGTAGTTTTCGAGGGCTATTCTCAGAAAATGTAAGATATACATTTTATTTGTCAAGTGAATAACTTAAATGTAACCGATTTTAATCAAAATCCTTAGAGCCATTCTTCAGAAAACTAAAACGATAAAACATTTTTCCAGGTAAAGGTTAGTTAGGAGGGGGTATTTTGTTGAATATCTTCGTGTCGCATCCTTGAAAGATAGTAAATTTAAATATTAAGTTTGGTGTTTAAAGGACTTTTAGTTTTGAGCTATGCTGCCTCTAGAGAGAGAGAGAGAGAGAGAGAGAGAGAGAGAGAGAGAGAGGAAGGGAGGGAGGGAGAGAGTCACACACATGTGCGCGGGCATTTTTCCAAAAATGTTTTTTATTCGGGCGGTCTCAAAACATGTACCGTGTGTTTCAAAACGACAGCAAACGAAGATGTGGATCTTGTTGGTCATACTGTACGTGATACGTGAATATAATTTACAGCTCTAAATTCGGCACGTACAAAAACTGTCATAAAATCACCATGGATTAGGCAGTCGTACAAAACCATATGGTACGTACATGGTCCACTACAAGAGAGATGCCGGTTGGTAGCGAAGGTCCCAGTCGCGTGGTGTAGGAGTGGTTTGATCGACACGCCCGCGCGGCACAGGTCACATTAGTAATGGAAAACGTAGCATGTCATGTGTTTCGTATAACACGTTTTCTGAGGTTGTTTACGTGGCCTGTGACAACCGTCGTTCCTTCACTGCCTAATCCCAAATAAAACTTTAAATAGAAGAGTTTGAAAGTTGCGATATCACATTTCGGACAAGTCGAAATGTAAAGCCGATGATGTGCCACGGTCACATATTTTGTTCCAATACTCTTCAAACTACAAATTGGATCGTGGGAGATTGTATACAATTTCCGTCCTACTTTTTGGTCCAATTCCAATCTGCTACAGCAGGATACAGCGGTTTCTAATTTTTGGTCCAAACGTATGAAATCAACCAATGAGCGACCTGGTGGTAATGACGTAATAAGATGGCAGCTAGCGCTGGGTCTTCCTTCCCGCCAACGTGATTGTGTGAAACTTGTAGACTTTGTCCTAAATAATAGGCTTATAGCAGCTGAGCTATTGTTGAAATAGACATGGCAGAGATTTATGAGACAATGACTCGGGTATTTATAACCCCTGCAAATGTATTTTATCGGGTCCTACCTTCCTTTCTCGACAAAACGCTACCTTTGATTTGCTGGTATGGAATGCCTCATATTTGTGTCTTGGCGAGTGATTTTTGCCTCAGCAACTTTCCAAACAAATTGTCGTCCATTACAATAATTTAGAAACGAGTTCATTTTGCAGCATATGTAGTCCACCTCTTCCTTGGCCTGCCATGGTCTAGTCTTTCTATTATAACATGCTCTTGCAATGGATACATAAACTAACAGCGAACGTAAATCATTGTGGATCAGCAACCTCCACCATTTTCTAACAGCCGTGCATGCGAGAAATATTTGGACCAATACACACTCCCGTGGGAATGGTACGGAGAAATTCCACACAACGTTCGCGTTGTATAAAAAAATTTAATGTGTTCCATTCACATGACTTTCTCTACATCTCTGCAACACATTGTTAGAGCTTATGGTTCTATTAACTTCATGTTAATCGAGAAAAAAAAATAGCAGAAATAGTCTTATTACTTGCTTCCGTGTAAGTAGAAGCGAAATAAGGGAGTACCATAGGTTAAAGTGATAGTCAAAGGCTGGTTGCTATGTGACTGAAGTTCCTTTGTTTATATGGACAGGTGTTGACAGATTCCTGTATGAGAAAAGTTTTTTTTTAAAGCTGAAACCAATAACAAGGAATATCTCAAACACGATCAACTCCACGAAAAAAATGTATGACATAAATTGTGTGTTTTAATGTGATCTGCACTTCTTACGGTTTACCAGTTATGCAAACTTCAGTATATCATCCAGAATTTTGAGGCTATTCCCAGAAAATTGATGGTATACAATTTACTTGGCAAGTTATTATCTTAAATAATCAAAACCTTACAGCCATTTTTCAAAAATCAAAATTTACGAAATTTTTTCCATGTAAAAGGTAGTTGAGGTGGGGGATTTTCTTGAAAATATTCGTGTCGCATCCTTGGAGGATACGAAACTTAAATATCAAGTTTAATTTTAAATGGTCTTTTTGTTTTTGAGGTATGCTGCCCACAGACACACACACACACACGGACATTTTTCTATAAATACTTTTTTTGGACTCAGGGGGTCTCAAAACATATTTTCGGTGAAATCTCGGTATTGAATTTTTGGGTGCAATGTAATACCTTCTCTATACACTATGTACAGAGAAAGTAAAAATGTTGGACCAAATTTTGACCATGGGATATCGGCTTAAGCTAATCGACAGGTATCTTCGTTTGGAAACAGCCGGTGAAATCTCGGTATGGGTTTTTTGAGCGCTATACACGTGTAGAGAAAGTAATTAAAGTGTATAAAAGAATAAGTTTAGAGAGACAAAGGAGAGTCAGGTGTGGACCGATATTGATTCCCATTAGAATTTTAAATCCGCGCCGGCTCGTTATTCGCAGCACGCTGTGGTAATATTCATGCAGATTTTAATGAAGCGCTAACAGCACTTGTTTTTTCCTTTGTGTGCAGAAGACATTAACTCCAGTCATGTCCCAGACCTGCCTTTATTACTGTCGCCTTTCTCTTTATTCTAATCAATTATATTCCTTCTTCCTCTTTCACACTAATTATATTTGTATTCCCCACAAAAATTCGATACCGAGATTTTACTCGAAATGCATGTTTTCAGACTCCCTGAATCCTATTAAAGTATTTTAAGAAAAATCTGATGTGTTCCATTCACATGACTTTGTCTACATCTCTTCAACAAATTATTGCTAAAAAGTTTATGTACTTCTATTTACTTCATGCTAATCGATGAAAAATTAGCAGAAATAGTCTTATTACTTGATTCCTTGTAAGTAGAAGCGAAATAAGGGAGTGCCATAGATTAAAGTGACAGTCAAAAGCTGGTTGCTATGTCACTGAAGTTCCTTTGTTTGTATGGACACGAGTTGACAAATTCCTGTATGAGAAAAGTATACGTTTTTCAATGCTGAAACCAAAAACAAGGAATATCTAAAAAATGATTAACTCTAAGAAAAATGCGTATAACAAATTAGGTGTTTTAACGAGATCAACGTTTTTTATCACCTAAGTTTTTGTCTATCACTTACGGTTTAGCAGTTATGCAAAATTCCGCAAAAATTATCCAGAATAAAGATCTCTTCAGAGGCTATTCCGAGAACATTTAAAATATAAATTTAATTTTAATGTAAATATCTCTAATATGCTATATTTTAAGCAAAATCGTTAGAACCATTATTGGGAAAATGAACTTTTTTTTAAAAAAAATGTTCCACGTAAAGGACAGCTGGGGGTGCGGGAATTTGCCTGAAAATCTTCGTGTTATATCCTTTGAAAATACTGAATTTAAATTCAAGGGCCGTTTTTTTTTTTCAACCTCCAATAGGCTATAAATAAAAGACAAGTTCATAGAATACAATTATTTTATTACTAAAAGTTTTGGTTACTTTTCAACATAATCACCGAAAATATTGAGACATTTATCGTACCTGTGTACAAGCTTTGCAATACCCGCTTCAAAAAATGTTGCCGCCAATAATTTCAAATGAGCATTGACGTTGTTTTGAAGATCTTCGTACTTTACGACGTTTGTGGAGAGCCACTGCTGACTTGAGGAATTGTGTTGATCCATGACAACGCTCGTCCACACAACCCATCGGCTCCTTGAACAATTTCAATGGGACATTTTCGATCATCAGCCGTACAGTCCTGACCTGGCACCCAGCGACTTTCTCCTTTTCCCTGAACTGAAGAAGTGGCTAGGAGGGCAGCACTTTCAAACCAACCAAGATATTTAACCTGACAAATAATATGTATATCTTGAATTTTCTGGGAATGGCCTCTGAAAACTTTTTTATTTTGGATAAAATTTACGGAATTTTGCATAACTGGTAAACCATAAGAGATAGACAAAAGTTTACTAAACAAAAAATGTAGATATCATTAAAACACGCTTTTTTCGTGGAGTTGTCCGTTTTCGAGGTATTTCTTGTTATTGGTATCAGTTTTAAAATACTTAAAACTTTTCTCATACAGGAAGTTGTCAAATCCTGGCCACGCAAAGAAACGGATTTCAATTCCATAGCAACCACATGTTAAAACTTTTGACTATCACTTTAGCCTAGTATATTGCCTGTTTATTTAATATTCTGATTAGGAAGTGCAGTGATGTGAAGATTTTTGGGGGTGGTATACAGTGCTTGCGCTACTTGTAGAGAAATAAACTGGAATATGTGCTGGTTACGAATGACAGGCACGCAAAGGAAATTCCCGTGCTAAGGTCGCAGCATTCCATTCTCAAGGCTATAGATGGTCAGTTGTTTTGAAACAAAAACCGTCCGGAAGTAGCTGCTTCCATTCATAGCTGCAGACTTTCTCATAGGTCATATGTTGTTAACATAGGTTATGTCCCCTATCTGCTTTAAAAACATGTGATGTGCTCCATTCACATCACTTTTTCTACACCTCTATAACAAATATTATTACTAGTATAGGATGGTTCCACCACTTCTATATGTGGACACTTTTGTTATTTCGTCATTAGAGCCGCATTGTCTGTTATAAACATTTAGGGCCCTAAGCTGCAAAGTGTAGCCGAGGGATCTGTGAAACTAAAACGCCAGTGATCCCAAGAAGAATCAACATTTCGGCAATCTGGCAACTTTCACATCTGAACAGCTTAATGTTGTCAACACTTTCAAGTATGGATCGCCAGTAAACGTCTTAAGACCGTTTGTGTGTGTGTGTGTGTGTGCGCGCGCGCGCCCGCGCACCTCCGTATGTATGGTGGAACCATCGTATAGCTTTACCCAAATTATTGTTAAAAACCTTGTGCTTCTAACTACTTCATCCTAAAATATTAGCAGAAATTGTCTTATTTCTTGCTTTCTTGTAAGTAGAAGGGAAATAAGGGAAGTACACTAGGATAAACTAACAGTCAAAAGCTGGTTAATATGTTTCTATGGACGGCAGTTGACAAATTCCTGTAAGAGAAAACTATACGGGTTTTTTTTTTTTTTTTCCAAAGCTGAAACCAATAACAAGGAATATCTCAAAAACGATCAACTCCACGAAAAAAATGTATATCACATAAATTGTGTGTTTTAACGTGCTCTACTTTTTTTGTCCATCTCTTACAGTTTAGCAGTTATGCAAAATTCATCCAGAATAAAGTAGTCTTCAGAAGCTATTCCCAGAAAATTCAAGATGTACATTTTATTTGTGATGGAAATGGCTTTGATATGAGCTATTTTAATCAAATAGAGTCCTCTTTGAGAGAAAGACAATTTTCGAACAATTTTCCATGTAAATGGTAGCTGGTGAAATCTTCGTGTCGCATCCTTGGAAGATACCAAATTTAAATACCTAGTTTGGTATTTAATGGTCTTTTTGTTTTTGAGTTTGCTGTTCAGACACACACGCGGACCTTTTTCTAAAAATGCTTTTTTTGGATACAGGAGACCCTAAACCATATTTCCGATGAAATCTCGGTATCAAATTTTTGGGTGGAGAGCAATACCTACGTACCATGTACTATGTAGAGAATGTAAAACTGCTTGTGGATAAAACGTGTATTTTCAAAGAAATCTGAGTATCTATAGAATGTTACTTCTCTGTAAGTTAGATAAACAGCAAGACATAGGTTCGCGAGGTGTTGAGAGTTTGGTTAAGGACCGACCTTTGCATTTAAAGTACCTCTTCACAACAAAGTCGCATGAATATCCAATAGCACAGAATCTGTACACCGCAAGGCATGCCGGGTAACCGTGATTCATCATCACCGTCTATTGTTATCGGCTGCATGCATTTGGGAAATCTTCACACTTCACATAAAAGTAAGACGTTCTGGGAAAATAATCAAGACTTAGCTTGTACTTCTTCAGTGGTGGCTCGTGCATGTTCAGTGTCGGCTAGTGTGGGAATGCTTGCTCGTTGAGATGGAAGCCTTCTCTGAGCAGTCTCAGGTGGCTGGAGTTCTCACCAGAGGAAGGCTTCTTTGAGCGGTCTCAATTCATTCGGCTGTCTCATTATTTATTTCCTTATAAGTAGAAAAAAATGAAATGAAATGGCCTGTTATTTATGGATGCTCTTTAACTGCTTTGGTTCTCAGCGTCCCATTCTATATTGGGCGTGAAAGATCGCTTAATTTTGCTCAGAGGCCTCTCTTATCAGGCTTGAGGTTCTTTTACGTGCCGTAAATCTACGACACGGGACCCACAGCTTTACTTCCCTTCCGAAGGAAGCCATGCTAAGGATTTTTACGCCCGAAAAAATCCATCGTCCTCTGCCGGGTTTGAACCCGCCCTTGGGTATATGAAGTTAGCATGTTAACCATTACACCACGGAGGGCGACTCCTTATAAGTAGAAGGGAAACAAAGCAAACACTGGGTTAAAATCAGAATTTTACCTTCTCCAGCAAATATGTACATCGTACCTAGTAGCTAGAGAAGGTATATCACTCCACACAAAAATTCAAAACAAATATTCCACCGGAAAGATATGTTTTGAGGACCCCTCTGTATGTGTATGTGGAAGTCCGTTAAACACCAAATTTGGTATTTAAGTTGACGATATTCTAGGATAGAACATGAATATATTCAGGCGAATCCTCTCACCCCAAGCTGCATTTTACATGGAACATTTTTCGAAATTTTAGATTTTCTAAAAAATTACTCTTAACGATTTTGATTGAAATGCCGTATATTAAAGATATTTACATAGAATATGAAAAGTAAACTCTTTTAAAACATATAATTATGCGAATAATTCAAGTAAAAACCCGGAGGTACCGGGTTCGCTTCCCGGCTGGGACGGGGAATTTTTCTTTAGCCAGAATTATTCCATATCCCCCACAGAGTCTGGAAGTATGAATGTGATAGTGAATGGGTGTGTGTTTGAGGAAAATAAAACGTTTTAAACCCAATGTAAAGAACAGACAACGAGCTTTAAGAGCAAAGCCACCGATATGACCTTAGATGTTAAAGGGGGCTGTATAAATGAAACAATTAAATAAAAAAACAAAAAATCAAGTAAAACAGAACAGATGAAACAAAACGTTACTTGCAGTCTGAGAAAAGTTACGTATTTTACATTTGAAACCATAACAAGACATATCTCGGAAATGGCCAGCTCTACAAAAACTGTTCTAATGGCAAACTGTGCGTTTCAACGAGATCTGCATTTTCTGAGCAGAAAGTATATGTCTTATCACTTACGGTTTATACAAACTTCAGTAAAAGTCATCCAGAATGAAGGGGTATTTTGAGGCTATTCCCAGTAAATTCAAGATGTACATGTAAATATCTTAAATATCCGAGATTTGAATCAAAATCGTTAGAGCCATTTTTAAGAAAATCAACAGTTTTTTCCATGTAAAGGGTAGTTGGGGGTGGGGGGATTTTCTTGAAAATCTTCGTGTCGCATCCTTGAGGATACCAAACTTAAATACCAAGTTTGGTTTATAACGCTTTTTCATTTTTTAGTTATGCTGCCCACAGCACACAGGGACATTTTTCTAAAAATGCTTTTTTGTATTCGGGGGCCTCAAAACATGTATTTCCGGTGAAATCTCGGTATGGAATTTTTAGGTGCATTACAATACCTTCTCTATACACTATGCACATAGTACGTATAGAGAAAATAAACTACATATAAACTACATAGTAGTTTGGAGTGGGGACAGCGGATTTTTAAGAAAACCTTTCGTGTCGCATCCTTGAAATCTAAGTTTAAATACCAAGCGTGGTATTTAATGGTCTTGTCCTTTTAAGCTATGCTGTACACGCGCGCACAGACCTTTATCTAAAATGCTTCTTTGGAGACCTTTAAA
The DNA here is from genome assembly GCA_030762935.1 of Hymenopus coronatus. Lineage (NCBI taxonomy): Eukaryota > Metazoa > Arthropoda > Insecta > Mantodea > Hymenopodidae > Hymenopus > Hymenopus coronatus. The sequence continues at coordinate 8,141,043 of CM060897.1, read as the reverse complement.
CTTATATTTTCGGTGAAATCTCGACAGGAATGCAGCGTCTTCTCTTCCTACTATGTACATAGTACGTGTAGAGAGAGAAAAAATCTGATGTGTTACACTCACATGACTTTCTCTACCTACTCTGCAAACAAACTTCTTACAAAAGATAATTCTTCTTTCAACACCACGCTAATTGAGATAAACATTAGCAGAATTTTGTTACTTAGTTCCTTATAAATAGACTGGAACTAAGGGAATGCACTAGGCTAAAGTGATAGTCAAATGTTTTAAAAACTGTCGTTACGCAATTGTCATTGCAAATCGCTTCTTTGCTTGGTCAGGAGTAGAACAAAAGAAAAACGGACACTTCCGTCTGAGAAAAGTTGAAGTACTTCACAATTGAAATTAATAACAAGGAATATCTCGGAAACGGTTACCTCCACAACAAAAACGTAAAGGACATAAACTGTGTGTTTTGACGAGACCTGCATATTTTGTAAAGTAAGCTTTTCTCTATCTCTTACGTTTACTAGTTATACCAAATCAAGCAAAAGTCGTCCAGAATAAAGAGGTCTTTAGAAGCTATTCCCAGAAAATTCAAGATATACATTTTATTTGTCATGGAAATGGCTTTAATATGTAGTATTTTAATCAAAATAGTTACAGCCATTTTTAAGAAAAACATTTTCGAAATTTTTTCCACGTAAAGGGTATTTAGGGGTGAGGGGATTTTCTTGAAAAGCTTCGTGTCGCATCCTCGGAAGATATCAAACAAAATAAGATATTGAAATGTTTATTTGGGTTAACGGGAGCCGGTGATATTTGACGACGCCGAGGTGAAGCTATTGCTATAAATCCGGTCTTATCTCTGATTTTTGGCACGGCGTCCTGCCAAATGGCCTGTAAACGCTGATAATGACACAACCTTATTAATTTGATCTGTTTGCGATATCGGAATAAAGTCAACCTTGGCCTAATGCAGCAAGGCTGCCAACTTGGTAACTTGTCTGGCTCTCGTTCTGTAATGTCTTCCACTGGAATCTAATATCAACTGATAAATTAGTATATGAACAGCTGAGCTGCACTCACAATACTTTCTTTATCCACCAATTATTCTCTAGCCCGTATGTGCAATGTACAGTGAATAGAAAAAGTAGTGCATTTCACACAAAAATTCGACACCGAGGTTTCACCGGAAATATACGTTTCGGGGTGCCTTGAGTCCCAAAAAAGCATTTTCATAAAAATGTCTGTGTGTGTGTGTGTGTGTGTGTGTGTGTGTGGACAGCTTAGCTCAAAAACGATAAGTCGGTTAAATACCAAACTTGGTAAGTAAGTTTGGTACATTTTAAGAAAATCCCCCCACGCCAAACTACCCTTTACATGGAACAAATGCCTCTAACGATTTCCATTAAAATGCTCTTTAAGATATTTTTATGAAGAACGAAATGTATATCTTGAATTTTCTGAGAATAGCCTTCCAAGACCTCTTCATTCTGCAAGAATTTTGTATAACTGGCAAACCAAAAATCTACACAAGATATATAGATATCATTAAAACACACAATTAATGTTCTATAATTTATTTTATGTTTTTTGTAGAGCTAACCGTTTTCGAGACATTCCGCAGTACTGGACCCAATTTTAAATCACTTACATTTTTCTCGAATGGAAATATACTTTTCTTCTCGTTTGTTTATTCTTGGCAAGCAAAAAAAAAAAAAAAAAAAGAATTTTAATTGTTTCACATAGCGATCGGCTTTTATAGGACGAGACTATCGCTTTAGCCCGTGTACTTTTTTTTTTATTTCCCTTCTACTTACAAGGAAGCTAGTCATAAGGGAATTTCTGCTAATTTTTATCTTTATTAGCATGAAGTAGATATATACGTACTTTATGTTAATATAGATAAAGTATACATAATGAACTTCGTTACACATTACAAAGGAATAAAGTGGTAGGTCTTTGAAAATCTGATGACTTTCTTTACCTCTTCGAACAACCTATTCCTACAAAAGCTTATTGTTCTATCTACTTCAAGCGAATCAAGATAAACAATAACAGAAATTGTCTTACTACTTGCTTCCCTGTAATTAGAAGACAAATAAAAAATGGAAATGGCGTGTTATTTATGGATGCTCTTCAACTGCTGTGCTTCTCAGCGTCCCATTCTATATTGGGCGTGAAAGACCGCTTAATTTTGCTCAGAGGCCTCTCTATCAGGCTTGAGGTTCTTTTACGTGCCGTAAATCTACAACACGGGACCAACGGCTTTACTTCCCTTCCGAAGGAAGCCATACTAAGGATTTTTACGCCCGAAAAAATCCATCGTCCTCTGCCGGGTTTGAACCCGCGACCTTGGGTATATGTAGTCAGCATGGTAACCATTACACCACGGAGGGCGACAAAGACAAATAAGGGACTAAACTAGGCTAAAGTGATAGTCAAATCTTTAAAAGCTGGTTGTCATGTGGATAAAATTTACAACTTGCTGTATGAGAAAAGTTGAAGTATTTTAAATCTGAAATAAATAACAAGGAATATTTCAGAAATTGTCAACTCCACAAACAAAAAAACATATGACAAACTGTATGTTTTACCCTGAGCTACATTTTTTGAGTTGTTTTTATGTGCCTCTTACGGTTTACCAGTTATACAAAATTCATTCAGAATAAAGATGTATTTAGAGACGAAAATTAAAGAAACACATTTTATTTGCCATATAAATATTTTTATATACAATATTTTAATCAAAATCGTTAGACCCATTTTTTAGAAAATCAACATTTTCGAAAAAAGTTCCATGTAAAGAGTAGTTGGGGTGGGAGAATTTTCTTGAAAATCTTCGTGTCGCATCCTTGGAAGATATCAAACTTAAATACCAAGTTCGGTATTCAACGGTCTTTTCGTTTTTGAGCTATGCTGTCCACAGCCTCGCATACAGGTACCTTTTTCAAAAAGTGTTTTTTTTTTTTTTTTTTTTTTTTTCAGGGGGTTCAAAAGCGTGTATTTCAGGTTGAAATCTCGGTATCGAATTTTAGAGTGGAGTGCAATACCTTCTCTTTATACTATGTACATAGTACGTGTAGAGAAAGCAAAAATGATATATAATAGATGAAATTTGCAATGCTTGTTTTTGCAAATAAATTGGAAGTTGGAATCTGTTACCAAGGTGCCGGGGTAGCATATTCGGATTTTATTTATTTAGTTAGTTAGTACGTGTGCGGAAAGTAAGTGTTAAAAATAAAGGTATTGTGTCCCATTGTCTTATTAAAGACAGTTTCATTGGTCGTACGATCCATAAATAAACATCAAGGTATACAAGTTACGGGGGGTCGAAATGCCAAAGTTCAAGTCTGACCAATTATCTCAGCAAGTATTTAAGATAATGGGCTAAAACTTTCAAGGTATATTCACCAATAACTTCACTGTTGATTCATGAAAAATAGAATACATCTGTTTATTAGAAGGAAAGGTACGCTTTGTTTAAAAAGCTCTTAAATTGGTATTGAACAATTATGATTGTTAAATTTTAACAAAAATAACTAATCAACATACATAAAACACTTTCTCGTTAAAATGAAGCCTATTTAGGTATAAATGTCATCCCTTAGTAACAATTAGTTCCTGAGATAATGGGGCATTTGAATGGAAAATGTTACTTCTTCAGAACCTGCTTTCAAACATTAAAGTTAACCTAATTTTCCAAACACAACTTCCGGGTACTTTGAAACTCTCACATGAAAGAAAGGCGGGTCGGATGCCAATGCTGCAAATAGCTAAAGTAAAACTTTCCGGTCAAAATAAAAAATATGATGTGCTCCATTCACATGACTTTCTCTATATCTCTGTAAATTATTATTGTTAATAAGCTTATATTTTATTTATTTCATGCTAATCGAGAAAAATTAGTATAAATAGTTTTATTTCTTGCTTTATTGTAAGTAGAAGCGAAATAAGAGAGTACCATAGGTTAAAGGGAAAGCCAAAAGCTGGTTGCTATGTGACTGATGTTCCTTTGTTTGTATGTATGGACAAGAGTTAACAAATTCCTGTATGAGAAAAGTATAAGTTTTTCAAAGCCGAAACCAAGAAAAAGGAATATCTCAAAAACAATCAACTCCACGAAAAAAATGTATGTAACATAAATTGTGTGTTTTAACGTGCTCTACATTTTTGTGGGTTAAGTTTTTGTCCCTCTCTTACGGTTTAGTAGTTATGAAAAATTCATCCAGAATAAAGTAGCTTCAGAGGCTATTTCCAGAAAATTCAAGATATACATTTTATTTGTCAGATAAATAGCTTTAATATACGACATTTTAATCAAAATCGTTAAAGCCATTTTTGAGAAAATCAAAATTTTCGAAAAAAGTTCCATGTAAAGGGTAGTTGGGGGTGGGGGAATTTTTCTCAAAATCTTCGTGTGGCATCCCTGGAAGATACTAAACTTAAATACCAACTTTGGTATTTTACCGACTTTTCATTTTTGAGTTATCGTGTTCACAGACACACGGACACACACACGGACCTTTTTCTGAAAAAACTTTTTTTGGATACAGGGGACCCTAAAACATATATTTCCGGTGAAATCTAGGTATCGAATTGTTTGGTTACATTCTCTATACGCTATGTACATAGTGCCTATAGAGAAAGTGAAAATCAGCAGAAATAGTCTTATTACTTGCTTCCTTGTAAGTAGAAAACGAAATAAGGGAGTACCATAGGTTAAAGTGATAGTTAAAAGCTGGTTGCTATGTGACTGAAGTTCCTTTGTTTGTATGGGCACGAGTTGACAAATTCCTGTATGAAAAAAATATGTTTTTCAAAGCTGAAACGAAAAACCATGAATATCTTAAAAATGATCAATTCCACGAAAAAAATGTAAATGACATAAATTGAGCGTTTTATCATAAGCTACATTTTCTGTGTGGTAAGTTTTTGTCCATCTCTTACGCTTTAGCAGTTATGCAAAATTCCTTAAAATTCATCCAGAATAAAGTAGTCTTGAGAGGCTATTCCCAAAAAATTCAAGATATACATTTTATTTGTCAGGTACATATCTTTAATATACGATATTTTAATCAAAATCGTTAGCCATTTTAAGAAAATCGAAATTTTTTGCATGTAAAGGGTAGTTTGGGGTGGGGGGATTTTCTTGAAAATCTTCGTGTCGCATCCTTGGAAGATACCAAACTTAAATACCAAGTTTGGGCTTTAACGGCCTTCTCGTTTTTGAACTATGCTGTCCACACACACACGGACCTTTTTGTAAAAATGCTTTTTTTGGACTCAGGGGTCCTAAAACATGCATTTCCGGTGAAATCTCGGTGTCGAATTTTTGGATGGAATACAATACTTTCTCTATACACTATGTACATAGTACGTATAGAGAAAGTAAAAATATGTCTTCTCTAACACTAACATTTACAAAGTTGTTGATGTTTTACCAAAAGGCTACTAAACAGGATTATTTTCAACAATAGCTTTAAACTATTTACAATTAGAGTGCCTCTATGAAAGTTATTCCAAAAAGAGTGGGAGACTCCAAATATTCATAAGCAATTAAAACATGAAAATGGGAAAAAATTATGAAAATCCCATTTTGACTCCCCTTGATTTCTGAAAGTGTTCTAGTTGTACTAGAGACAGCTTTATCCACTTGCCCCTTCAAATGTAAACCCCTGACTACGCCCTAATCCCTCTAAACATTCCCTTTACAAGTCAAGCTTCAACGTGACATTTGGTGGAGCCGCCGGGCCAGTATCACCGAGACAATATAATGTAAGTTACGAAGTCACTCCAAAGGTTTGGACACTGAAAGTAATAAAATATTAAAAGTTTAGTTCAGATAATTGCATTGCTTTACAATATTTTCCATTGTATTCTATACACCGTCTCATCCTTCCAAATTATAACTTTCTCTACACGTTCTATGTACATAGTGTATAGAGAAGGTATTGCACTCCACCAAAAAATTCGATACCAATTTCACTGCAAATATATGTTTTAGGGTCCCCTGTATCCAAAAAGTGTGTCTGTGAATACAACTCAAACACGAACAGTCGGTAAAATACCAAACTTGGTATTTAAGTTTAGTATCTTCCAGGGATGCGACACGAAGCTTTTGAGAAAAAATCCCCCACCCCAAACTACCCTTAACATGGAACGTTTATCGAAAAGTTTGAAGGCTTTTGTTAGTTCCCTGAATTTGCAGTTGTTGATGGAGTTGATTGTTTCTTACGAACCAAGGAAAATTTGAATGAATTTATTTTGTAGAACCTTGCACCACCCACAGTGATTTATTCCAGTCCAAGTTTGGAACGTCTGTTTACCAACGGATATAACTTGGTTATTTCAGAAGAAGCGAGTGAGACTGTGCATTCCAGGTCAGCTTTGTGTCTAGCAGGCCTCCAAGATTTTCTCCCATAATTTCACTTTAAAATCATTAAAGATCACAGTATGAGGTCTGTTCAAAAAGTTCCGGAATATTTGTAATTTCGCGCCAATAGAGTATTGCAGCGAAATGCGGTTGGCATCCCTGCACACGTCTGCGTTTGATGTATAACTGCCGAAAGTTCCATTGTTTTATCGTTCAGTGTTGTATTGAGTAGAATGTTGTGTCGCGAATTTGGAGATGGCAGAGTTAGAGGAGCAACGAGTCTGCATTAAATTTTGGCGTGAAACTCAAGAAAGCCTTTGCTGAGACACACCAAATGATGCAGGACGCGTGCTTAAGCCGTACTCGGAGTTACGAATGTTCACGCGGTTTAAAAACGGCCGGGCGGAAGTTAAAGATGACGCCCTTCGACGTCTATCGACGACTCTCATGTGAGGAACGTCACGAAATTGTGCGTGACAATCGAAGACCGACTGTCCGAAAGATTGCAGAAGAATGTAACATTTCAGTTGGATCATGTCATGAAATCCTGACACATCGTGTTGCCGCCAAGTTCGTCCCACAGCTCTTGAGTCAAGACCAGAAAGATCTGTGAAGAGCTTTTAAGGAACAAGAGAATCACAACTGGTGATGAGATGTGGGTCTACAGTTATGATGTTGAGACCAAGGTTCAGTCTTCACAAAGACTCTCCAAGACCAGGTCAAAGCCATGCTGATAGTTTTCTTTGACCTTGAAGGATTTGTTCACCATGAATTCGTGTCAGATGGACAAACTGTTAATCGATGGTACTATTGGGACGTGTTGCGACGCCTGCGAGAAAATGTGAGAAGAAAAGGGCCTGAAATGTGGCAAGACAAGTCATGGCTCTTGCATCACGGTAAGGCACCCGCACATTCATACCTGTTGGTGCGTGACTATTGCACAAAAAACGATATCACTGTGCTGCCTCATCCTCCGTACTCTCCAGATCTGGCCCCTTCGGACTTTTTTTTATTTCCAAAGTTGAAACCCCCGTTGAAGGGACGAAGATTTGCAACGATAGATGAGATAAAAGAAACTTCGCAAACGCGCTTCGCGCGATCCAGAAAGACGTGTACCAAGACTGCTTCCGAAAGTGGAAACGGCGTTGGGAGCGGTGCATTAATTGTGGAGGAGAGTATTTCGAAGGAGACCATGCACAATAAGAAAAGGTAAGCGTAGAAACATTTTGTGGACAAAGTTGCCGAACTTTCTGAACATACCTCGTACACTCACACGCGATGCTGATGATGCACATTGTTGCAGCGCGACCAGACTTGACCATCTTGCTATCTCAACTTCAATCTCAAGAGAGGAAAACTTGCCACAACTCAGGGTTGTTCATTCTCAAAAGTTTTTGGAGTGACCCACGTATACATTTTAAGCTATACATAATTATGGAAATCAGCAATTTCATCAATGTGTACCGCCAAGAGGGGTTATCAACCAGCTCAGGAGAGTTGCACAGGTGATTTAGTATAGCTTACCAACAAATAAATCACTCGGCACTTGACTATGCAGGTGATATTTTCAAAGATTGCACGCCCTGCAATACAAGCTGAAACACTCAGTTACCTTTCTTTACAAGAAACATGAAACCAACGGGGTGTCATCTTCCACACCTGTGTTTTGGTATCGGGTATGACGTACTGTCATGCTTCTCGCACACAACTGCCAAAAAAAAAACTCGTTTTAAACACAAATCTTTTAACATAGGAATGCGTCATTGCCAACTTCTTGTAATTGAAAACCATAAAACATCCCTTGTAAAACAAAGATAATTTTACAATGACGTAAAATACAAATGCGTAACATTGGATTGTTTTTTCACACAAGCCGTGTGTAGGACAGGACCATTATAGTTGGCTAAACTATGAATCCTGGGACTTAAAGTACTTACAACATAGTAAGCCGCCATTGGGGTTATCATCTCAAAATAACTTGAGATCACTTTATGGTTTACCGGGAATCATGAGAGTCAGTAGAGAAATCCAAAGTTATGTCGGCATGTTGCCAAGGTAGCTCAGTGACAGAGCAACCGGCTAGAGACCGGGAGATACGTGCTTCAAATCCCGGCTATGGCATTGAATTCTTCCGTCTGACTCTACCTATCCAAATGTTTTAACATGTTCAGAACTGCAAAGCTAAAAATTCTATGTAAAATAAACTGTATTCTATTTTATAAGAACCACTGACCTTTCGTCACGCTCAAAATCTTCCTGCTGCCACAACAAATATGTAGTAAAGAAAAGAACACCACTTCCTATGACATGCAGTCATTTCTTTTAAATTCATAGTATCAGCTATAATCAAAAAGTGGTAAACTTATATAGCCAGCCTAGAACGCGAATAAACATGCCATTTACATCAGCAAATTGATGTGCATTACTGAATATCCCCGCCCTGGTCATTACAGGCGGCCTCCCGAGCGTTTTATTACTAAGGGAACCGATAGCGGGATACATGCGAATACCAGTTGCATACCTACCGAGTAGAGACCGACCTGCACGCGCCGCATGTAAACAACCTGTAGTAACGCGTTGGGGAACGAGGCTCGACGCAGCAGTGTACCATGTTGTATATTACAATACTGTTTTACAGGTAATATATACCTTTGATTATAGTACATGCTCTATAATCAAGATTGTAAAACCTCTTGCTTCAAATGAATTGCTTGAAGATTTGCAATTCACACAGAAACCACAACATAGATATGTCTACGACAATAACACATATTTGGAAACATGGAACGTTGAAATGCCTCGAGCCCTGAAAGCTGTTGATGAACTTGTGGAAGCAATTAATCTGAGACCCGTTTTACATCGGGTGAAAAATAAGACAGTATTTGGAAGGAAAACAATGTCGCATTTTCAATAATACGTGAAATACGAAATGTGTTACGAGGTCTTGTCTTAATTGCTGAAGCAGCATGTTAGCCAATAGTCGTTCTGTTCCATTCACATCTTGTGATGTGGAGCGAAGTTTTCCTCAATATAAAGCAATTTACGTGCCAGTAAGAGACGATTCACATTTGAGACGTTACGAATGTATGTTGCTTGTGAGAAAACGAAACAGATAATGATGACTGCGCAACAGCAATTGAATTGTTAGTACCCGTAAATCAGAGGGTATGAATCGCCTTCCACTGGAAGTGGAAACATGGCAGTCTACTACTCCCCTGTATTGTCAACACATCACAACTATATACCATGCTGTCCCCAAGTTATTGTAATACAGTGAAGATGGACCAAAATCATTATGGATACACATCCAAATAGACTCTGGTCTATCCATAATAACCTATTTCGTGAATTTTATTATATACTATTCTTGTTTATGTTATTTAATTTGAAACTTGGAAGATATCCGCTCGTAATTTACAGATCTAGAAACACGTGCCAACTTATTCCGTTATGAATACGACTTCTTCCCTTGCGCTTTTATCTCACTCTGAATGTCTTCGGAAAATAGCTTTTTGAAAAAAGATATAGTAAACAAACATTTTAAAGGCAATTTTATTTTTACAGGAAAGAGCATATCTTGAACTAGTTTTACTTTCTCTACACGTACTGTGTACATAGAAGATATTGTATTGCACCCAAAAATTAGATACCGATTTCACTGGAAAATAGAAATTTTAGGGTCCCCTGTATCGAAAAAAATAGAAAAAGGTGTGTGGGTGAACACGATAACTGAAAAACGAAAAGTCGCTAAAACACCAAGGATGCCGCACGAAGACTTTGAGGAAAATCCCCCACCCCAAACTACCCTTAACATAGACATTTTTTATTTTTTCTCAAATTGCTTTAATTAGTTTCACTAAAATGACGTATATTACAGCTATTTACACACCAAATAAAATGTATATCTTGACTTTTCTGGGAATAATCTCTGAAGACCTCTTTATTCTGGATGGATTTTGCATAACTAGTAAACCGCAAGAGACAGACAAAAACTTACTACAAAAGAATGTAGATCTCGTTAAAACACAATTTATGTCATATAATTTTTTTTCGAGGAGTAAACCATTTGTTAGATATGCCTTGTTATTGGTTTCAGTTTTAAAATACTTTGTCAACTCCTGGTTGTGCAAGGAAAAGAATTCCAACCACATGGCAACCAGCTTTTAAAAGATGTGACTATCACTTTAGCCTAGTGCATTATGTTATTTCCCTTCTACTTACAGCAAAGCATTTCTGTTAACGTTTAGATGATTACCATGAAGGAGAAAGAAGAATAAGCTGTTTAACAATAATTAGTAAAGCCGATGATGTCCCGCGGTCAAATATTTTGTTCCAATACTCTTCAAACTAAAATTGGATTGTGGGACGTTGTATACAATTTCCGTCCTATTTTTTGGTCCAATTCCAATCTGCTACAGCAGGATACAGCGGTTTCTAATTTTTGGTCCAAACGTATGAAATCAACCAATGAGCGACCTGGTGGTAATGACGTAATAAGATGGCAGCTAGCGCTGGGTCTTCCTTCCCGCCAACGTGATTGTGTGAAACTTGTAGACTTTGTCCTAAATAATAGGCTTATAGCAGCTGAGCTATTGTTGAAATAGACATGGCAGAGATTTATGAGACAATGACTCGGGTATTTATAACCCCTGCAAATGTATTTTATCGGGTCCTACCTTCCTTTCTCGACAAAACGCTACCTTTGATTTGCTGGTATGGAATGCCTCATATTTGTGTCTTGGCGAGTGATTTTTGCCTCAGCAACTTTCCAAACAAATTGTCGTCCATTACAATAATTTAGAAACGAGTTCATTTTGCAGCATATGTAGTCCACCTCTTCCTTGGCCTGCCATGGTCTAGTCTTTCTATTATAACATGCTCTTGCAATGGATACATAAACTAACAGCGAACGTAAATCATTGTGGATCAGCAACCTCCACCATTTTCTATCAGCCGTGCATGCGAGAAATATTTGGACCAATACACACTCCCGTGGGAATGGTACGGAGAAATTGCACACAACGTTCACGTTGTATAAAAAAAAATCTGGACCAAATTTTGACCGTGGCAAAGTCATGTGAATGGAACACAGATATTTTTTGTCGCTAGCTGCACTTACAGAAAGCGGAAGGAAGGAAGGAACTTTGTGACATGTCACGGGCATGGCAGAGAGCAATAAAAGTGTATTCTTGGGTGTATCGATCTGTGCCACATTTTAATATCACTGGCCTATTGTCACGCCTGCAGTTGCCATAGTAACTGTTTATTGCGACATAAAACACAGACCAGTTCCAAGTCAAACAGATGGTCAGAGCCAAGCTTCTCCACTGCCGTCAAACTAATATTGATCTCAAATACTTGATATGTAAGTTAATCGTTGGTAATGTAATTTGCAATCCTTTTATTAGTTACCATGGCAACAAGCACTGTAAGAGTTTCAGAGGTCAACAATACTTTCACTACAATTAGGAACTATCATGTGCTACTTCAAGTAAACTATCTATTGCAAAATTCATTAATAAAATGCTTTGTAGGCTTTCATTTGTTAGTATCGAGAATTCATTTTACTTTCTCTACACTATGTAAATGGTGTATAAAGAAAATCCCTCCACCCCTAGCTGCCCTTTACATTGAAAAGTTTTAAAAAAAAATGGTTTTTCTTAAAAATGGCTCTTAACGATTTTGATTAAAATAGCACATATTAAAACCATTTCTATCACAAATAAAATGTATTTTTTTAATTTTCTGGGAATAGCTTCTAAGGACCTGTTTATTCGGCATGAATTTGGCAAAACTAGCAAAACGTTAGAGATGGACAAAAACTTTCCATACAAAAAATGTAGGTCTTGTTAATGCTCGTTATGTCATATACATTTTTTTTTCGTGGAGCTTGCCGTTTTCATGGTATTCCTTGTTATTAGTTTCAATTGTGAAGTAGTTACACTTTTCTCAGACGGAGTGTCCGTTTTTCTTTTGTTCTACTTCTGGCCAAACAAAGAAACGATTTGCGATGACAATCGCATAACTTCAGATTTTAAAACATTTGACTATCACTTTAGCCTAGTGCATTCCCTTAGTTACAGTCTACTTATAAGGAACTAAGCAATTAAATTCTGCTAATGTTTATCTCGATTAAAGTGGTGTTGAAAGAAGAATTATCTTTTGTAAGAAGCTTGTTTGTAGAGTAGCTAGAGAAAGTCATGTGAGTGTAACACATAAGATTTTTTAACTTTCTCTAATGTACTATGTACATTGTGTATAGAGAAGGTAATGCACTCCAAAAAATTCTATACCGAGATTTCACCGGAAATATGTTTATATAAAGCATTCTCACAAAAAGGTCCAGTGGTGTGTGTGTGTGTCTGTGAACACGATAAGTCAAAAACGAAAAGTCGGTAAAATACCATACTTGGTATTCAAGTATCTTCCAGGGATGCGACACGAAGATTTTGAGTAAAATCTCCCACCCCAAACTACTCTTTACATGGAACTTTTTTTTTCCAAAATTTTGATTTCCTTGAAAATGGCTTTAACGATTTTGATTAAAATATTGTGTATTAAAGATATTTACCTGAAAAATAAAATGTATGTCTAGAATTTTCTGGGAATAGCCTCTGAAGACTACTTTATTCTGGACGAATTTTACGGAATTTTGCATAACTGCTAAACCGTAAGCAACAGACAAAAACTTACCACACAACAAATGTAGAGCACTTTAAAACACACAATTTATGTTGTATACATTTTTTTCGTGGAGGCGATTCTTTTTTATATATTCCTTGTTTTTGGTTTCAACTATAAAAAACTTATACTTTTCTCATACAGGAATTTGTGAGCTCGTGTCCATAGAAACAAAGGAACTTCAGTCACATAGCAACCAGCTTTTGACTATCACTTTAACCTATGGTACTCCCTTATTTCACTTCTACTTACAAGGAAGCAAGTAATAAGAGTATTTCTGCTAATTTTTTCTCGATTAGCGTGAAGTAAATAGAAGCATAATCTTTTTAACAATAATTTGTTGCAGAGATGTAGAGAAAGTCATGGGAATGTAACAATTCAGTTTTTTTCTTAATGTTCAATAAAATATTGAAAAGCAATTTTGATTTATTGTTGTTTTTTTACAAGTATTTCAAAAAGAAAGTGCCTAACCACGAACTGTAAGTTATTTATCAGATCTCGTATTCGCAATATACGTACATTCTCGATCTGATAAGTATAACTTACAGTTGTTTGTACGCAATATACTATTGTTGTGATAACGCAGTTCTTGTGTTCCACATTACAAAAAGCATCTGATGTATTACACTCACATGACTTTCCTAGCCGTTATTAATACTTACAGTACAATTAGCAAATGTCATGTGCTACTTCAAGAAAACAATCTATTGCAAAATTTACTAACAAAAAAACTGTATAAGAAGGCTTTGTCCATATAATTTAGATATAGCCTTTCATTTGTACAAATCGAGGATTCATTTTTTCTTAATGCTCAAAAATATATTGAATAAAAATTGATTTATTATTGATTTTTAACAGTTTTTTTCAAGTATTTCAAAAAAGAATTGGCTAACCACGAACTGTAAGTTACTTATCAGATCTCGTATTCCCAATACACATTCTCGAGCTGATAAGTATAACTTACAGCTCTTAGTACGCAATACACATTGCTTGCTTTCTTGTAAGTAGAAGGCAAATAACTAGGATAAAGTGATAGTCAACTGTTTTAAAAGCTGGTTGTCAAGTGGTTGAAATTCGTTTCTTTGAATTGCCAGAAGTTGACAAATTCCCATATGTGAAAAGTTTAACGTGTTTTAAAACTGAAACCAAAAACAAGAAGATGTACACATAAGTGTTTGTGTATCTCTTACAGTTTGATAGTACGCAAAATGCATCCAGAATAAAGTAGTCTTCAGAGGCTATTGCCAGAAAATTCAAGACATACATTTTATTTGTCAGGTAAATATCTTTAGTATACGGTAGAATAACTTTTCAGAAACCGGAAAATGGTCCATGTAAAAGATAATTTTGACAATTTTGCTCCACTATTGAAGCGGCAAAGCAGTGACCGAGATTTGGTAATGTCAACCAATCGCGGCCATCTGACTGGAGCGATATTGTCGAAACATCTTGTTATAGCTGATGTTCATTTCTTTGAAATCTGGTGGCTTGTTTAATTTCCTGTCTTGGTTATTGGTAACAGGTGACAGGCAACCTTCACTTTTAATAACTGTCAGTTCCACAATTGTACTTTCAATTAATTCAGTTATTCAGTTCATAATTTATTTAATTAAAAAAGGAGTGACAATAAGCATTATTTGTATTTCTAATGTATGAGACAAGTGAAATAACCTCAAATAAAATAACGTTTGTTTCTATTTCACGTATTAGTTATTAAAAGCTGAAATAAAGTAATTGTTACTTATTTCAATTGTTGCTACCGATATTTGTGCATTAGGTGTAGACACGGTCGGCCATATCATAATTCAGGTGGCAGTGAAGGAAAAAAAAAAAAAAACAAAAAAAAAACACGTTGTATAAATAAAGATGGTCTCATTTGAGAACTGATGTTAAGTATTACAACGTTAACCTTCCTATGTTATATTATCAAATACAACTCGTGTTTCATCTCTTAGGACCGACAAGATGAAAACACTCGTGCTATTGTTATGAAATGTTCCGTTTCGCATCCTTGGAAGATACAAACCAAGTTTGGCATTTAACGGTCTTTCCGTTTTGAGCTATGCTGTCCATCTCGGTATCGAAATTTTGGGTGGAATGCAATACTTGCTGTGGGTGTCAAGACTGAAGAAGACGCCAGCAGTAGCAGCGGCCGGATGGCCAGGTCTCAGGTTGCAGAAACACGGAGGAGCGACGTTGCCAGATCGTGTCCCACTTTGTTTTTGTGCTGGGTCACATTCAAACCTTCCTCTCTCGTAACGGACCAGCGAGTGACGTTCTTCTTACCTTATTCAAATCTTACAAGATGCGGAAACATCGCTCGTCACTTCCAACAACTTCTACAAATGCTGATGGACCTACAATTATTGGTAAATCAAATCTCATGCCTTTCTCTACATCTTGTAACAAATGATTGTTAAAAAGCATATTCCTCTGTCTACTTCATGCTAATCGAGATAAACATTAACACAAATTGTCTTATTACTTGCTTCCTTGTAAGTAGAAGGGATATAAGCGAATATACAGGGCTAGTTCAGTCAAATGTTTTAAAATGTGGTTGCTATGAGATTGAAATCCGTTTCTTTGCGTTGCCAAGAGTTGAAATATTCCAGTATGAGAAAAAACCGATAGTCAAATGTTTTAAAATGTGGTTGCTATGAGATTGAAATCCGTTTCTTTGCGTGGCCAGGAGTTGAAATGTTCCAATATGAGAAAAAATCGACAGTCAAATGTTTTAAAATGTGGTTGCTATGGGATTGAAATCCGTTTCTTTGCGTGGCCAAGAGTTGAAATATTCCAGTATGAGAAAAAACCGATAGTCAAATGTTTTAAAATGTGGTTGCTATGGGATTGAAATCCGTTTCTTTGCGTGGTCAAGAGTTGAAATATTCTAGTATGAGAAAAAAGCGATAGTCAAATGTTTTAAAATGTGGTTGCTATGGGATTGAAATCAGTTTCTTTGCGTGGCCATGAGTTGACAAGTTCCCGTGTGAGAAAAGTTTAAGTATTTTAAAACTGACACCAATAACAAGGAATATCTCGAAAACGCTCAACTCCACGAAATATAAATTATAGTATGTGTATGTGTGGCAATTTTTTTTAATGAGATCTACGTTTTTAGTGCACTAAGTTTTTGTCTACCTCTTGCGGTTTGCCAGTTATTCCAAAATCCGCAAAATTAATTCAGAGGACATTCCTAGAAAATTCAAGATATGCATGTTGTCATGTATATAACAGATTTGAATCAAAATCGTTAGCCATGTTTCAGAAAACTAAAATTTTCGAAATTGCTTCCATGTAAAGGGTAGTTGGGGGTGGAGCGATTTTCTTGAAAATCGTCGTGTCGCATGCTGGGAGGATACCAAACTTGGTATTTAATGGACTTTTTGTTTGTCCATAGACAAACCCGACCTTTAACGCCCGCTTTAACTACAAATGGTATCGCAGGCGATGACACTGATAATACATGGAATGAAGATGGAGCTCCGGTGGAATGCGATGGCTGGGGAAACCGGAGAACCCAGAGGAAACCCGCCCCTATGTAGCTTTGTCCACACAAATTCCAATGAAATTTAATTATTAATGAACTCCATGAAGAATTTAAACCTTTAATTGGGAATTAGCAAAGGATCTACTTTCATTTTCATTTCCGTCTTTTCCACTACTTTATATAATAATTTTATAGGTATATTCCCATATATTTTTATGCAGTCGCTTGGGATCAAACCCGGGTTGTGTAAATGAGAGGCGAGTCGTATAACCACTCTGGTTTCTTCTTTCTGGAAATTTGAGTTTACAAGAGTGAGGTTAAGTATGGACATTTGTTACTTTCTCTACACGTACTATGTACATAGTGTATTGCATTCCACCCAAAAATTCAATACCGAGATTTCACCGGAAATACACGTTTTGGGTCCCCCAAAAAAAGCATTTTTAAAAAAAAGGCCCGCGCGCGCGCGTGTGTGTGTGGGGAGAGCATAGCTCAAAAACGAAAAAACCGTTGAACACCAAACTGCTATTTAAATTTGGTATCTTTTAAGGATGCGACACAAATGTTCAAGAAAAATCCCCCACCCCCAACTACCCTTTACATGGAACTTTTTTTCGAAAATTTTGATTTTCTCAAAAATGACTAACGATTTTGATTCAAATATCATATACTTAAGATATTTACCTGACAAATAAAGAGTATGTCTTGAATTTTCTGGGAATAGCTTCTGAAGATTACTTTATTCTGCATGAATTTTACGCGATTTTGCATAACTGCTAAACAGTAAGAGATAGACAAAAACTTGCACACAAAAAATGTAGAGTACATTTAAACACACAACTTCTGTTATATAATGTTTTTTTCTTGGAGTTGATCGTTTTTTAGATATTTCTTGTTTTTGGTTTCAGCTTTAAAAAAGTTAATACTTTTCTCATACAGGAATCTGTCAACTCGTGTCCATACAAACAGAGGAACTTCAGTCACATAGTAACCAGCGTTTGACTGTCACTTTAACCTATGGTACTCCCTTATTTCGCTTCTACTTACAAGTAAGCAAGCAATAAGACTAGTTCTGCTAATTTTTTCTCGATTAGCATGGAGTAAATAGAAGCATAAGCTTTTTAACAATAATTTGTTGCAGATATGTAGAGAAAGTCATGAGAATGGAACACATCAGATTTTATTTAGTTAACCTTGCAAATGATTTGGAACGTAGTTTGTATTATATTTATGTAGTGTAAATTGAAACATTGGCAAACGTGTGGAAAGTGGCTAGTGAGGCGTCTAATGGCATTTTCCGCACTGTTTTCAGTTGGAAAACACGTAAATCTGGTTGCAGCGTGAAACCAATTTAATAATTAACGTGTGCAAAGGCATTAAACATTCAAATTACCGACCAAAGCTAATTATAAACGTATTTATAAAGCGAATCTAGCAACACAACACCAGTTCTAAACTAAATACAAAGGAACAACCTGTATCTCCAGATATCATATCAGCGCTATATCCAGTTTTTGAAACCGAGCGAGCGAGCGAGCGACCCCATAAATCTCATTTGTGACGTTTCAATTCGCTTTTCTCGATCCACCCTTCGACTTCAAGGCTTCTCTCGCTATTTCCCTAAAATAATATCTTTTTAATGTTTTCTGCCACAAATGTACCTTACCTCAAGTTTTTGTATGAAAGCTTTTTTACTATGGATGTTTTAACACGGTGCAGCACATGTACAACATAGAACAACGCATTACTCTTATACGATGGTTACACCACTTGGTGGCATTACTTCAATACGTGGCTACTTTTGTTATCCTGTCGTTAGAGCCGCTTTGTACTTAATGGTCTGCTATAAAGGTTTAAGGCCCTAAGCCGCAAAGCGTAGCCGAGGGATCTGTGAAGCAAAATATCACAATAAAAAGTTCAAAATGTCGGTAATCCGGCGACTTACACATCTGAACAACTTAATGTTTTCAACACTTTCAAACATGGATCGCCAGAAAAAGTCTTAAGATCGTTTGTGTGCGTGTAATCATCGTATAGCTTTACCATCAACGCTTTTAGCATTTTAGTAGACTTTCTTCCAATTTGTATTTCACTAAAATTAGGCTAACTATAGCTGTTTTATATTGTAAATATGTATTAATATTTTTGCTATAAAATTATAGTGTTTTTAAACAAAAACAGCAAAATCCGTGCAACTACAGTCAAATGTAACCCATCCACATCCAAGCGTGTTATCACACCAGTCATTTTACTTGGGTCCTCCCCATCCTTTACCACAGACACGTGGTCGATAAAAGTTGGAGCTCTCGTTATATTACTTATGATAACATTTATACGTAAAACGTTCTTTGAGATGGGGGTTTTCTGTTACACCTTTACCTCGAATTCTTACTGAACTTAGATATCCAGTTTGGTAGTTAATTTTTCGTTCTTTACTTTCTCTACACGTGATATGTACATAGTGTATAGATAAGGTATTGCACTACACCAAAAAATTCGATACCGAGATTTCACCGGAAATATATGTTTTAGGGTCCACTGTATCCAAAAAAAAGTTTTTTCAGAAAAAGGTCCGTGTGTGTGTGTGTGTGTGTGTGTGTGTGTGTGTGTGTCTGTGAACACGATAACTCAAAAACGAAAAGTCGGTAAAATACCAAAGTTGGTATTTAAGTTTAGTATCTTCCAGATATGCGACACGAAGATTTTGAGAAAACTCTCCCACCCCAGACTACCCTTTACATGGAACTTTTTTCGAAAATTTTGATTTTCTCAAAAAATGACTACCGATTTTGATTAAAATATCGTATATTAAAGACATTTACCTGACAAATAAAATGCATATCTTGAATTTTCTGGGAAAACCCTCTAAAGCCCTCTTTATTCTGGATGATTTTTATTGAAATTTGCATAACTGGTAAACCGTAAGAGATAGACAAAACTTACTGCACAAAAAATGTAGATTACTTTAAAACACACAATTTATGTCATGTATATTTTGTTCGTGGAGTTGATCGTTTTTTTAGATATTCCTTGTTATTGGTTTCAGCTTTAAAATACTTAAAACTTTTCTTATACGGGAACTTGTCAACGATTGGCCACGCAAAGAAACGTTTTCAATTCCATACAACCACGTTTTAAAACATTTGTCTGTTGGTTAAGCGTATTATTGTAATAAGCCCGTTTCTGCTAATATTTTAGTAGTAAGTAGCTAGAAGAATAAATTTATTAAGAATAATTTGTTACAGAGACGTAGAGAAAGTCAAGTGAATGGAGCTCATCAGATTTTTTCTTTTTACCGTTTTCGCCACAAATTTACCTACCTGACTTCACGTTTTAACCCATAGGTAATTTGGATGGTGTAGCACATATACAACAAGGATAATGGCATTACTGTCATACGATGGTTACACCACTTGCCATTATTGCGTTACTCAGATATTAGAGCTGCTTTGTAGTTACTTACTGGTCTATTATAAACAATTAAGGCCTTAAGCCGCAAAGCGATGCCCAAGGTGGAGGGCCGTAAGAGATCTGTGAAACTAAAACCCCAATGATCGCAAGCAGAAGTCAAAACTACGGCAATCTGAACAACTTAATGTTTCAAATATGCATCGCCAGTAAAAGTCACTTAAGAACAGTTGTCCGTATGCTGCAACCATCGTATAGCTTTACATCATCGCCTTTAGCATTTTAAGTACACTTTTTCCACATTTCTATTTCAGCAATAAAATTAGGCTAACTATAGCTCTTTTATATTGTAAAATTATTCATATTTTTACAATAAAATTGTAGTGCTTTTAAATACAAAAGAGCAAAATACATGCAACTGCAGTTAAATGTAACCCGTCAACATCCAAGCGTATTACCACACCAGTTATTTTACATGGGCCATCCCCATCCTTTACCACAGGCACATTGTCGATAAAAGTTGGAGCTCTCGTTACATCACTTATGATAAAATTTATACGTAAAACGTTATTTGGGGTGGGGGTTTTCTTGTAAACCTTTACCTCGCATTCTTACCGAACTTAAATATGGTTTGGTAGTTAAACAACTTTTGGTTTTTGGTTATTCTTTGACAGACGAACGCATATGAACCATTTTTAAGGGATTTCTGTTGAAATTCGACACTTTTTAGTGGAACGCAATTCTTCCTCTAAGTACTGTAGGTAGCAGAGAAGGTATTAAAATATCGAAGAGTTTCTGGGAGTACTCCGGATTGGTTTGACTAACGTTTCCAAGAACGACCAACTGAATGTCTCGACATAGATACCTGCGCGATGACGTCACTGTGTGACAAGCTGTGGAGAGGAACCAGTTCTCTCAGATTGTTCAAATTGTAACTAAATACTACACAAGAGATGCTGGCTTACAAAACACTCGGAATGTTTTGACTCAATTTTTTTTTTTTTTTTATCTTTTTTCTACATAGAACATGGTACACAAAAATTCGATACAGAGATTTCATCGGATATACACGTTTTAGGCTTCCGTGTATCAAAATAAAAAGCATTCTTAAAAAAAGTTCGTGTGTTTGTGAACACGATAACTCAAAAATCTGATGTGTTCCATTCACATGACTTTCTCTACATCTCAGCAACAAATTAGTGTTAAAAACCTTATGCTACTATTTAGTTCACGCTAATCGAGAAAAAGTTAGCAGAAATAGTCTTATTACTTGTTTTCTTGTAAGTAGAAGTGAAATAAGAGAGTACCATAGGTTAAAGTGATAGTCAAAAGCTGGTTGCTATGTGAAGTTCGTTTGCTTGTATGGACAGGAGTTGACAAATTCCTGAATGAGAAAAGTATAAGTTTTTCAAAGCTGAAACCAAAAACAAGGAATATCTCAAAAACGATCAACTCTACGAAAAAATGTATGCAACATAAATTGTGTGTTTTAATGTGCTCTACATTTTTTGTATAGTAAGTTTTTATCTATCTCTTAGGGTTTAGCAGTTATGCAAAATTCGGTAAAATTCATCCACAATAAAGTAGTCTTCAGAGGCTATTCCCAGAAAAGTCAAGATATACACATTATTTGTCAGGTAAATATCTGTAATATACATTACAATAAAAATTGTTAGAGCCGTGTTTTAGTTAATCAAAATTTTCGAAAATTCTTCCATGTAAAGGGTAGTTGGGGTGGGGGTATTTCCTTGAAAGTCTTCCGTGTTACATCTTCGGAAGATACCAAATCTAAATACCAATGAAGTACGTTTTATTTGCCATCCAGCTCAAAATCCTTACAACAATTTCTTTTCATACGAAAAGGCTCATGCAAGGGGAAAATTCCGTACCATTAATTGTGCGAGCTGCCTGCAACATTACCAAATTCGATATGTATGCTAATTATTATCATGGCCATCTGAATGATTCGCACGGTTACAGCTGGTAATGAAGTCATTTCGTTATACAGCTGTTCCGTCAAGTTTGTCAACCATTATACACAACCCCGAATTGTATTGTAATTATAAACATATATCAACTTAAAAAGAAGAAGAAAACTGAATATAAACCTCCAATATGTTTTATATGGTTATTAAAAACGGAGTGAGAAAGCTATCTCATGTGACACTTTCACATGCCTTTCGCTACACAAAAACACGTGATATTTCTATTCTCGTTTTTAATCACGATATATGCTTTACCTAGCTATTGATACAAATAACGCAAGAAAGTATTCAAATGTTTACTCGTGGTAACAAGCTCTCGCGATGGAAACAGTAAAAATCTGATGATTCCATTCACATGACTTTCTCTACAAACAATTCTCTGTAACAAATTATATTCTTTTTTATACTTCATGCTCGTCAAGATAAAAAGTACCAGAAATTCACCCTATTACTTGCTTCATTGTAAGTAGAAGGGAAAACATATTATGTGCTCCATTCACATGACTTTCTCTACATCTCTGCAATAAATTACAGTTAAAAAGCTTATGTTTTTATTTACTTCATGCTAATCGAGAAAAAATCAATAACAAGGAATGACTGCCTCCGGGGTCGAATGGTCAGCCAGCTGACTTCTCACCCGGTGGTCCCGAGTTCGATTCTCGGCTGAGGCGGGGAATCTTTCTTTAACCAAAATTATTCCCTATCCCCCACAGAGTCTGGAAGTGTGTATATGAGTGTGAATGTGTGCGTGTTTGTGGAAATTAAATGATTTAAAACCCAACGTAAACCTACAGACGAGTTGTTTCCAATTCGAAGCCCCCGATATGACCTTAGATGTTAAATGGGGCTATATAAATGAAACAATAAAAAAAAATAAAAAAATAACAATGAATATCTCAAAAACGATCAACTCCACGAAAAAATGTATGACATAAATTGTGTGTTTTATCGTGATCTACATTTTTTGTGTGGTAAGTTTTTGTCTATCTCTTATCATTTACCAGTTATATAAAATGCAATAAAATTCATCCAGAATAAAGTAGTCTTCAAGGCTATTCTCAGAAAATTCGAAATCTACATTTTATTTGTCAGGTAAATATCTTTAATATACTATATATTAATCAAAATCGTTAGAGCCATTTTTGTTAAAATAAAAATGTTCGAATCTTTTTCCTTGTAAAGGGTAGTTGGGGGTGGGGGAATTTTCTTGAAAATCTTCGTGTTGCATCCTTGGAAGATACATTACTTAAATATCAACTTTGGTGTTTAAGCGACTTTTCGTTTTTGAGTTATGCTGCCTACAGACAGACAGATCGACATGCATGTAAAAATGTTTTACTTTCTCTACACGTATTATGTACATAGTGTATAGAGAAGGTATTGTATTGCACCCAACATTCCATACCGAGATTCACAGGAAATACATGATTTGGGTCCCCCTGAATCCACAAAAAAAGGGCATTTTGGAGTATAGCTCAAAAACGGTTAATTAACAAACTTGGTATCTTCACACGATACGACACGAAGATTTTCAAGAAAAGCCCCCAACTACCATTTACGTGGAACTTTTTTCTCTTAAATTTTCTGGGAATAGCCTCTGAAGACCTCTTAATCTGGATCATTTTTTCGGAATTTTTCATAACTGATAAACCGTATGAGATGAACAAAAACTAACTTAACAGAAAATGTAGAGCTCGTAAAACCAAATTTATATTATATACATTTTTTTCGTGGAGTTGGTCGTTTTTGAGATAATATATATATATATATTGTTTTTTTTTTGTTTTGTTTTTTGTTTCAGCTTTAAAAAACGTACAGGAATTTGTCAGCTCCTGTGCATACAAACAAAGGAACATCAGTCACATAGCAACCAGCTTTTGGCTTTCACTTTAACCTATGGTACTCCCTTATTTCGCTTCTACTTACAAGGAAGCAAGTAATAAGACTATTTCTGCTAATGTTTTCTCGATTAGCGTGAAGTAAATACAAAAATTCTGATGTGTTCCATTCACATGACTTTCTCTATATCTCTGTAAATTATTATTGTTAATAAGCTTATCTTTTATTTATTTCATGCTAATCGAGAAAATTAACAGAAATAGTCTTATTTGTTGCTTTATTGTAAGTAGAAGCGAAATAAGGGAGTACCATAGGTTAAAGTGAAAGCCAAAAGCTGGTTGCTATGTGACTGATGTTCCTTTGTTTGTGTGGATAGGAGTTGACAAATTCCTGTAAGAGAAAACTATTAAGTTTTTCAAAGCTGAAACCAAGGAAAAGGAATATCTCAAAAACGATCAACTTCACGAAAAAAATGTGTATAACATATATTGTGTGTTTTAACGTGCTCTACATTTTTCTAGGTTAAGTTTTTGTCCATCTCTTACGGTTTAGTAGTTATGTAAAATTCATCCAGAATAAAGTAGTCTTCAGAGGCTATTCCCAGAAAATTCAAAATATACATTTTATTTGTCATGAAAATAACTTTAATATACGATATTTTAATCAAAATCGTTAGAGCCATTTTTTAGAAAATAAAAATTTTCGAAAAAAGTTCCATGTCAAGGGTAGTTTGAGGTGGGGGGATTTTTCTCAAAATCTTCGTGTCGCATCCCTGGAAGATACTAAACTTAAATACCAAGTTTGGTATTTTACCGACTTTTCGTTTTTGAGTTATCGTGTTCACAGACACACGGACATACACACACACGGACCTTTTTCTGAAAATACCTTTTTTGGATACAGGGGACCCTAAAACATATATTTCCGGTGAAATCTCGGTATCGAATTTTTTGGTGGAGTGCAATACATTCTCTATACACTATGTATATAGTGCGTATAGAGAAAGTAAAAATAGCCTTATTAACAATAATATGTTGCAGAGATGTAGAGAAAGTAATTTATTTCCGTTGAAATCTCGATGTCGAATTTTTGGGTGGAATACAAATACCTGCTGTATGCATAACGTGAGTATGACATAGAAAAAAGGAATGTGATTATGCCCGGGTTGTTTCCGCCGGAAGTAATCGTTTCCAGATGCGGTGTATTCTTGAAATGGCGTTGAGGAAGAGATCCGTCACTGGTAAACCCAGGACAGCGACGTGTGCATAACAATTATGTGGGCGGTTAGTGTACAAGAGGCGGGTTTTACTCTGAGGTCATTCCGTTTGGACACACGCACACTATTGCGTGGCCGACACGGCTTTGGTTTCCATATAGCGTCCCACTATGTACATAGACAAAAATTATTGTCTTGCACCCAAAAATTCAATACCGAAGTGTCACCGGAAATACATGTTTTGGTCCACCTGAATAAAAAAAAAGCATTTTTAGAAAAATGTTCGTGTGTGTATGTGTGTATATGTGAGCAGCATAGCTCAAAAAAGAAAAACTTTGGTATCTTCTAAGGATGCAACACGATTTTGAAAAAAAATTCCCCCCACTCCAAACTACACTTTACATAGTAAAAAATTCGAAATTTATTTTCTAAAAAATGGCTTAACGATTTAGATTAAAATCTCTTATATTTAAGATATTTACATGCCAAATAAAATGTATATCTTAATTTTCTGGGAATAGCGTCTAAAGAACTCTTTGTTTTGGATGATTTTTACTGAATTTTGTATAACTGGTAAATCGTAATGGATAGACAAAAACTTACTACACAAAAAATGTAGATCATGATAAAACACACAATTTATGTCATACATTTTTTTCGTGCAGTTGACCGTTTTAGAGGTATTCGTCGTTATTGGTTTCAGCTTTAAAAACTTCTCATACAGGAATTTGTCAACTGCTGTCCACGCAAACAAAGGAACATCGGTCACATAGCAACCAGCTTTTGACTATCACTTTAACCTATGGTACTCCCTTATTTCGCTTCTACTTACAAGGAAGCAAGTAATAAGACTATTTCTGTTAATATTTTCTCGATTTGCATGAAGTAAATAGAAGCATAAGCTTTTTAACAAGAATTTGTTGCAGAGATGTAGAGAAAGTCATGTGAATGGAACACATAAGATTTTTACTTTGTCGATTCGTACAGTAGAGCCGAGCCAGGTACCTCAGGCTTCGCTCCCCGTCGCCTGGCCCTGAGTTTTCCTGGGGTGGTGTATATCTACCTCGGTTCCTTTCCCTTTCAGGTATTACTTGAGGCTTTGCAGGCAGATGGCACGGTTGCTTGTTCCGAGTGAAACTCTCTTCCCCCTGGTTGTAGAGGCCTTCCGTGAGTCTCCGTCGTTTCCACTCCCCCGGGGGATGGTAGGCCGCAATACATCAGTTGCCGAAGTGTTCCCTGCCATTAACATGCTCTAACCACTAGCCTCTAGCATCCAGAGGTTCCGTGAACTAGAGTAAAATCCCGCTTCTATACGTTTTACGCACTTCCGAATGTGTTACTTTGTTTCACTTTTCCACGTACAATACAGGTAAATCTGTCCCACGTGGGGTTTTCGTTCATCTTGGCGCCAAGCTCAGGCGTTTCGTATGGGACCGACACTCGCTCGCCCAGGTCACTAGGCACATTTCTTCATTCCCTTCATTTCAGTGCAAAACCGCGGCGGAATCAGCCACTCAGCTCATCCTCTCCTCCAGGCAGCGCTACGTAATGTAGGTAACCTTGCATTTGCATTACATATTGACAGAAACCATTAGGTGCGCTTGCTCTTTCTTTGCCGACCCTTCCCTAATTGGGCGGCGCCAATCATGTGTACATTCTTTCAGAGAAATACTGCACTGGTACAGTATTCCTTACACTCGTTATTAAAATACGTTTTAGTAAACATTTTACAACAGTAACAAACTCACCTACACTAAGTACTATAGTGTTGTTTGTTTTTACTTTCTCTACACGTACAATGTACATATGTATAGAGAAGGTATTGTAATGCTCCCAAACATTCGATACCGAGATTTCACCGAAAATACAAGTTTTAGGGTTCCCCTAGTATACAGTAGAGCCCCGGTATTTGAATAAAAAAAAGCATTTTTGGAAAAAGTTCCATGTGTGTGTGGACAGCACATCCCAAAAGCGAAAAAATCGTTAAATACCAAGCTTTGTTTTTAAGTTTGGTATCGTCCAAGGCGAGACACGAAGATTTTCAAGAAAATCCCCCCAAACTACCCTTTACATAGAAAAAGTTTCGAAAATTTGGATTTTCTAAAAATGGCTATAACAATTTTGATTAAAATATCGTATATTAAAGATATTTACCTGACAAATAAAATGTATATCTTGAATTTTCTGGGAATAGCCTCTGAACACTACTTTATTCTGGACGAATTTAACTCACCACACAAAAAATGTAGAGCACATTAAAACATACAATTTATTTCATATACATTTTTTTCGTGGAGTTGATCATCTTAGAGATATTCGTTGATTTTGGTTTCAGCTTTTAAAAACTTATACTTTTCTCGTACAGGAATTTGTCAACTCGTGTCCATACAAACAAAGGAACTTCATTCACATAGCAACCAGCTTTTGACTATCACTTTAACCTATGGTACTCCCTTATTTCACTTCTACTTACAAGGAAGCAAGTAATAAGACAGTTTCTGCTAGTTTTTTCTCGGTTAGTATGAAGTATATAGAAGAATAAGCTTTTTAACAATCATTTGTTGTAGAGATGTTGAGAAAGTCATGTGAATGGAACGCATCAGATTTTTTTCTAGATGTGTTTATAAATAACTAAGCTAATAGCAGCAAGGAAAAGTAACAGAAACGCACCGCGTGCACTCACTGTCTCTACACAAGAGAATCACTGAAACAATTTTTGTGGCGGATTTGCAGGTTAATGAGGCGGAATTATTGTCCCGCGCCGGCAATCGATATTCTATTTGCACGCTGCGTTTTTGTCACGTAACAATGTACACATGTTCCATTAAACCTGTTCCCACAAGATTGCCTTTTAATGGGAAGCCATGCAAATGACCCCCCTCGACCAGTCCGCATCGTAACTTTGCGATAGGCCAGCACTTTAAAGGCTTCGACTGTTTCTGCCAATCTGTTTCTCATGATCAAATAGGCCATGCATCCTGTTAACGAGAACGGAAATAAGGACAAGAGATTTACGTTTCTTACTTTCTTTACCGCTTACACAAGGTAGAGATAATATGGCATCCCATTGGAAATACCTGCCCCAATAAAACATGATTTTCTGTGAATAGAATCATATGGCAACGACTTTCAAACAGGAATTTACCTGGTAAAATGTTCGTTTGGAAGGCTGAATAAAAGTTATAAAATCTTCTCTACATTTCTGCAACAAATTGTTTAAATTTACTTTATGCTAATCAAGAAATAGTCTCATTACTTGGTTCTTTGTAGGTAGAAGCGAAATAAGGGAGTACAATTGGTTAAAGTGAGAGTCAAAAGCTAGTAGCTACAT
This sequence comes from Hymenopus coronatus, assembly GCA_030762935.1. Lineage (NCBI taxonomy): Eukaryota > Metazoa > Arthropoda > Insecta > Mantodea > Hymenopodidae > Hymenopus > Hymenopus coronatus. The sequence goes on along the minus strand of CM060897.1, from coordinate 8,112,735 downwards.
GAGAAAGCTGAAACCAATAACAAGGAATATCTCAAAAACGATCAACTCCACGAAAAAAAAAAATTATATAACATAATTGTGTTTGTAACGTGCTCTACATTTTTTGTGTGGTAAGTTTTTGTCCATCTGTTACGGTTTAGTAGTTATGTAAAATTCATCCAGAATAAAGTAGTCTTCAGAAGTTATTGGCAGAAAATTCAAGATATACATTTTATTTGTCGGGTAAATATTTTTAATATACGATATGTTAATCAAAATCATTAGGGCTATTTTCGAAAAAAGTTCCATATAAAGGTAGTTTGGGTTGGGGAGATTTTTCTCAAAATCTTCGTGTCGCATCCCTGGAAGTTACTTCTTAAACAGCAAGTTTGGTATTTTACCGAACTTTCGGTTTTTGAGTTACCCTGTTCACGGACACACACGGACCTTCTTCTGAACATGATTTTTTGAATACAGGGGACCCTAAAACATGTATTTCCTGTGAAATTCGGTATGGAATCTTTGGGTGCATTACAATACCTAGTATGTGTAGAGAAAATAAAACTAGTATTCCCTCCTTCTTTCTAGAATATGATATATTTGGCTCGCTTGAAACGTGTAATCGTGGAAACGCTTCCTGCACAAGAAGGCGATGTGACGAGAGTTTGTTTGCACAGCAGATAGAGAAAGTGAAATGAATGGAACGCAACAGCATACTCTGACATTCTAATCGTCTCTTGCAACTAGCTAGCTTCAATAATTAACTACCTGTTGAGATATTTCAAGCCGTATCTTATCACGGAATCATCGCATTCAAACGCTTCCCAGCCAATATGTATCACGACTTAGAAGAATAAATAACTTTACATGTAAAATAACATATTTTTACTTTCTCTACACGTACTAAGTACATAGTATACAGAGAAGGTATTTTATTGCACCCAAAAATTCCATACCGACATTTCACCTGTCTGTGGACAACATAGCTGAAAAACGAAAAGTCAACCTTGGTATTTAAGTTCTGTATGTTCCAAGGATGCGACACAAAGATTTTCAAGAAAATCCCCCACCCCAAACTACCCTTTACATGGAAAAGATTTCGAAAATTTTCATTTTCTCAAAAATGGCTCTAACAACTTTGATTAATATGTCGTATATTAAAGATATTTACATGACAAATTTATTTATATATATATATATATATATATATATTGAATAGCCTCTGAAGATTACTTTATTCTGGATGAGTTTTACGGAATTTTGCATAACTGGCAACCGTAAGAGACGTACAAAACTTGCTACACAAAAATGTAGATCACGTTAAAACACACAATCTATGTTATATCATTTTTTTCGTGGAGGTGATCGTTTTTGAGCAATTCCTTATTATTAGTTTTAGGTTCAAAAAACTTAATACTTTTCTGATACAGTAATTTGTCAACTCGTGTCCATACAAAGGAACTTCAGTCACATAGCAACCAGCTTTTGACTATCACTTTAACCTATGGTACTCCCTTATTTCGCTTCTACTTACAAGGAAGCAAGTAATAAGAGTATTTCTATTTTTTTCTCGATTAGCAGGAAGAAGCACAAACTTTTTAACAATAATTTGTTGCAGACGTGTATGTGAATGGAACACACAAGATTTTTCTCTGTGTGAATGCAGCTTATGCTGAAGAAGATAGATTTATCTTACTACCAGGTTTCCACGGGGGAATGTATTTTATCCGTATTGAATATTGCATGGAGATCGTATCCAATGCTCTTGGAATGTGGGATGGGATTGAAATGTGCATGTTACAAACATGGAAAAAGTCTCAAAATGGCTCTAACGATTTCCATTAAAGTATCGTATATTATAGATATTTACCTGCCAAATAAAATGTATATCTTGAGTTTGCTCGAAATAGCCTCTGAACACTACTTTATTCTGGATGAATTTTGCATAACTGCCAACCGTATGAGATGACAAAAATTGTAGAGCACGTTAAAACACACATTTTATGTTATATACATTTTTTCGTGAAGCTGATCGTTTTTGAGATACTCCTTGTTTTTTTGGTTTCACCTTTGAAAAACTTAATAGTTTTCTCATACAGGAATTTGTCAACTCGTGTCTATACAAACAAAGGATCTTCAGTCACATAGCAACCAGCTTTTGACTATCACTTTAACCTATGCTACTTCCTTATTTCGCTTCTGCTTACAAGGAAGCAAGTAATAAGACTATTTCTTGCAATTTTTTCTTGATTAGCATAAAGTAAATTGAAGCATAAGCTTTTAAACAATAATTTGTTGCAGAAATGTAGATAAAGTCATGTGAACGTAACACATCAGATTTTATAACTAATTTTTTCTCGATTAGCATGAAGTAAATAGACGCATTTACTTTTTTAACAATAATGCATTGTAGAGAACGTAATATGAATGGAACACATCAGATTTGTATTATCTCTAAACGTGTATTTCCGGTGAGATCTCGGTATGGAATTTTTGGGTGAAATACACCACGTTCTCTACCTACGAACTCTCAACTTTTAGATGTCTTACCAAAAGGAACAAATTTCATCTGTTGACAGTAAAAAGTGATGTAATTCCACTAAGGCTGCTGTGTATCGTTAGTCATCTGCTAATACCGTCACTTTAACAGAAGGAAAGGCTTATGGTGCATAAAGAGTAAAACTGTGGACAGAACAAAGACGCCCTTTCTCACATGAGGCCATCTGGTTATTTTCAGCTGTAACATGCACAACCACCTCTGGGAAATTACTTACAATTCATCATCACCACTGCTCCATATAAACGTCAACCATTTTAACACGCCACAATTTCTCTCTGAAAACTGGTACAAATGTGAATCATCTCAGTGGCTCAGGGAGAATCGACAACAATCGATCAGTGATTGATGATTTGGATGGAAATTACGAGCAGTTTGCAGTCATTACAGCAACATGCACCACTCACTTTGAGAGTGTTTACATTGTGAACACAAATTCCTTGGTAACAACGGCAATATCTTTTTGTTTAACGTCCTTTAACCTGGTTGGTCATTATGGACGATGAAAGAAATTGGTGAAATGATGCCCAAATGATCTCGGGGTCCATGGAGCTTAAAGTTACTCGACATTCTTCTTCCCAGGATAATGCAAAACTCAGGACCTTTTGAACGTGGCCCAAGCAACAGTTGTATCGCTAGCAAGAAAGCTGGTATACCGTTAGTGAGAGTGGGAAACATAGACCATCGTTGAGTGCACAGACTGTTACAAAAGCTGAGTCGATTGAGCCAGGAACCAGGCTATTCACATATCAAACAGCTGCGACTGTCTACAATGCCATGAAAATGTTCGAAATCATCAATATAGTCAACAGATGGCATTGGTCGATTACTGTCGATTCTCCCTGAGCCAATCGCCCTCCGTGGTGTAATGGTTACCGTGCTAACTTCATACACCCAAGGTCGCGGGTTCAGGTGTAAAAATCCTTAGCATGGCTTCATTCGGAAGGGAAATAAAGCCGTGGGTCCCGTGCCGTAGATTTAAATCAATATAGTCAACAGATGGCATTGATCATTTGTTCCCATGATTGTTGTCGATTCTCCCTGAGTCCATTAAAATAAATTTCACAGAAACTATGACGTATCAAAATGGTTCAGGTTTATATAAATGCCACTGTACCATGGGTCGGTCTCTCAGTAACTAACACGGAAGACTGCCGTATTATTGTCTGAATTAGCATTTCACGTTTAAATGAGGCAAGTTATTAAAAACAACGCTCAAACTGTTTGCATAACCTCAAAGTTACCATCTTCCTCTGCTGGCGCATATTTCACAACAATTGCACACGTTACGTCACACACAGGGCTGCCAAAACAAAACACTGTTTACATGCCATTCGTTTCCAAAGCGGCATTCTGAATATTAAAATCTTATGTTCCATTCACATGACTTTCTCTGCGTTTCCCTAACAACGCTTATCGTTCTCGCTACTTCATGATAACAGAAAGTGTCCTTATTACTTGGTTCCTTGCAAGTAGAATGTGTTCCATTCACATGATGTCCTCTAGCTGTTCGGAAACAACCTTTTATTCAAAACATTAATCTGTTATCTATATCAAATGAAATGGTGTTTTATTTTGGACGCTGTTTAACTGCTATGGTTCTCAGCGTCCCATGCCATACTGGGTGTGATACACCGCTTAATTTTGCTCAGAGGCTACTCTATCAGGCTTGTGGTTCTTTTATGTGACGTAAATCTACGACACGGGGCCAACGCCCGAAAAAATCCATCGTCCTCCGTCGGGGTTGAACCCGCGACCTTGGGTGTATGAAGTTAGAATGGTAATCATTACACCACGGAGGCGATAATCAAGATAAGTATAAGCAAAGTTAGTCTTATTACTAGCTTCCCTGTCAGTAGAAGGGTAATAAGAAAATGCACGGGCTAAAGCGATAGTCTCGTCCTTTAAAAGCCGGTTGCTATGTGAAACAATTCAAATTCAAAACTTTTTTCTTGCCAGGAATAAGCAAACGAGAAGAAAGATGTCTTCCCGTTTGAGAAAACTCGAAGTGGCTTAACCAACATTCCGAGAAAAAAAATTATACGACATAAATTGTGTGTTTAATGAGAACTGCATTTTTTGTGTGGTACGTTTTCTGTATATCTCTTACGGTTTGACAGTTATACAAAATTCATCCAGAATGAAGAGGTCTTCAGAAGCTATTCCCAGAAAATTCAAGACATACATTTCGTTTGTCATAAAAATATCTTAAACAAAAGGTATTGTAATCAAAATCGTTAGAGCCGTTTTTGAGAAAATCAAAACCTTCGAAAGAATTTCCATATAAAGGGTAGTTGGGGATGGGGGGATTTTGTTGAAAATCTTCGTGTAGCAGCCTTGGAAGATACTCAACTTAAGTCCCAAGTTTGGTATTTAACCGACTTTTCCTTTTTGGGCTCTGCTGCCCGCAGACACGCCCACACACCCACGGACCTTTTTTTACGTTCTCTATATGTACTATATACATAGTGTATAGAGAAGATATTGTATTGCACCCAAAAATTCGATACCCAGATTTCACGGGAAATATATGTTTTGAGACCCCCTGAATCCAAAAAAAGCATTTTTAGAAAAATGTCCGTGTGAGTGTGTGGGGGGGGGGGGGGAAGATTAGCTGAAAAACGAAAAGACCGTTAAATGCCAAACTTGGTATTTAAATTTGCTATCGTCCAAGAATGCAACACGAAGATTTTCAAAAAAGTCCCCCCACTCCAAACTACCCTTTACATGAAAAAAAATCTCGAAAATTTTGATTTTCTTAAAAATGGCTCTAACGATTTTGATTAAAATATCGTATATTAAACATATTTACCTGATAAATAAAATGTATATCTTGAATTTTCTGGGAATAGCCTCTGAAGAGTTATTTTGGATGAATTTTACGGAATTTTGTATAGCTGCTAAACCGTAAGAGATGCACGAAAACTTAAAACACAAAACGTGTAGAGCACGTCAAAATACACAATTTATGTTATATACATTTTTTCTTGGAGTTGATCCTTTTTGAGATATTCCTTGTCTTTGTTTTCAGCTTTGAAAAAACATACTATTCTCATATAGGAATTTGTCAAATCCTGTCCATCAAACAAAGAAACTTCAGTCACATAGCAACCAGCTTTTGACTATCACTTTAACCTATGCTACTCCCTTATTTCGCTTCTACTAACAAGGAAGCAAGTAATAAGACTATTTCTGCTAGTTTTTTCTCGATTAGATGAAGTAAAGACTTTGTTGCAGAGATGTAGAGAAAGTCATGTGAATGGAAGACATCAGATTTTTTTAAAATGCTTTTTCTGGACTCGGGAACCTCAAAACGTATATTTCCGGTGAAATCTCAGTATAGAATTTTTGGGTGCAGATACGACGGTTCCACTACTTGTATTACTTGTGTTAGCTTTACCCTATATTCAATAAAAGTATTTTTAGAAAAAAATGTATGTCCGTGAACATGATAATTCAAATAAGAAGAGTCGGTAAGATACCAACCTTCGTATTTAAGGAAAGTCCCCCCCCCCCCACACTTCAAATTACCCCTTTACAAGGAAACATGTTCGAAAATTTTGATTTTCTCAAAAATGGCTCAGCGATTTTGATTAAAATTCCGTATATTAACATGAAAAATAAAATGTATATCTTCAATTGTCTGGGAATAGCCGATAAAGACATCTTTATTCTGGATAAATTTTGCTGGATTTTGTATAACTGGTAAACCGTACGAGATAGACAAAAAATGTAGATCTCGTTAAAACACACAATTTATGTTAAATACAATTTTTTCATGGAGATGTTCCTCGTTATTAATTTGGATTTTAAAATACTTACTTTTCACATACAGGAATTTGTCAACTCCTGGCAATGCAAAGAAACGAATTTCAACCACATGGCAGCCATCTTTTAAAAGATTTGAACTATCACTTTAGCCTACGTATTTCCTTATTTCCCTCCTACTTATAAGGAAGCATTCATTCTGCTAATGTTTACATTTGAATAATTTTTACTGAGTTGTACAGAAAGTCAACTGAATGGAAAACATTAGACTTTTTACGATTTGATAGCGTGTTTTGTTAACAAATAAAGTATAGGTTTTGTTGCCTAGTAACTAAAGCATCACTGATTATTATAACAGATGAAGAATTTCCCCCCCAGTTCAGTGTCCTTGAACCGGGTAGGTCACATCGGGAATGATTGCAGGGTCCATAGAGGTTAACGTTACTAGCATTCGTGTTCTCCAGATAAGAGAAAACCTCGGGGAAAAATCTTCATCCGGGTGGATCACCCAATGACCTTGGAATGTTAGTAGCGGCTCACCCTAACCGAAATTCGGTCTCGCGACCTCCCGAAAGTGCGGCAGACACGTCAGTTCATAATTACACGAGTTTCATTTGTAAATGTACTGATAAGCGCAGTAGAATTATTCTTATGTTTACTGATATCCACTGAGTATTGATATGTGGCTCTTTCACACTTAAACCTTCTATTTTGGGTGCTTTTGGATATAAAAGCACTCATGAATAAAGCGATTCCCCTATTAGAGAAGCTGTCGGCTTCGAAAATAGTATTTCCTATTGTAGTTACAAATTTATAAAGACTTTTCCAAAGATTATAAATGGGATATTTCATACCTTAGCAACTCCGCCCCATGTTTCGTTGCAACCAGGTGATTCCACTCAGGAAGCGTGTTTCCTCAATTAATTGCTCCAATTTTTGCGGAATCTCAGTGTCATAGAGGTTAGTTACTCAGCATTCGTGTTCTCAGGATAAGAGAAAACCTCGAGAAAAAAACTTCATTCGGGTGGATCACCCAATGACTTTGGCACACACCAACCGAAATTCGATCTCGCGACCTCTCGAAAGTGCGGCAGACACGTTACTCCATGATGCATTTCATGATTGCATGCGTTTCATAACCTATATCATTTATATATGTACTGATAAGCGCAGTAGAATCATTCATATGTTTACTGATATCCACTGAATATTGATATGTGGCTCTTTTGACACTTAAACCTTCTATTTTGGATGCTTTTGGATATAGAAGCACTCATGAATAAAACGTTTCCCCTATTAGAAAAGCTCTCGGCTTCGAAAGTAGTATTTCCTATAGTACTTACACATTATAATAAATGTTCCAAAGATTATAAATACCTTAGCAATTTCGTCCCATGTTTCGTTGCAACTAGAAGGTGATTCCATCCAAGAAACGTGTTTCCTCAATTAATAACTACATTTTTTGCGGAATCCCAGTGTCTAATGAGAGGTTAACTGAAAATACGCGAGATTTAAAGTTCTAGATCGGTTTAAGACTGTTGGTATTTTTTTAATTTCAAGTTTTAATAAGTGTTCTTTGCTTCTACGGATTAAAACAAACAAAATTCAACTCATTTTCGAGTACTAAATATTCTGCTGCATTCCTGCGATCGTCTCAGACATTTTGTAAAGCCACGAATCAACAAACATCGTTACCAAAGAGAAACAAAAGAAGAGCATGAATCACGGCCAACTTAACTAAAAAGACAGTTGCCAACAGTTTTTTTAGAAGGCGAAGTACATTAGTTTTAGTGAGAGAAACGCAATATTGCGAAACCTGTTTCGAGAAATCCGTTACGGTCACCCGTTAACTTACCTTGTGAAGCCGTCGCGATGATCTGCTAGAGCGTGTAATCCAACAAGAGAGACACTGATAAACACTAAGAACACCACAAACACTCACTTTTGATCACATCACCAGCACTGTTTCACACATTTGGCGGGAAGAAACACAATACCTGTTGCTATTGCCACCAGGACTCCGACTGAACTGTTGCAACGTCGACAAGCAAGCAAGCAAGCGAGTAACCTACCTACTAGCTGACTGGCTAACAATGGGGCAGGTGAACCAACCGACCGCCTTGGCATGCACTTACTGCTGAAAACATCATGCAGAACACGTCTTCCTCACAAACTGAAATACTTCGATTAGATCTAGTATTTTTGCTGTCCCTGCCTCCTATCATTCTCTTTATTTGACCTGCATGAAAATAAGTGAACAACGCCTAACTTGAAAATGAAATATTATTAGTATACGATAGTTCTACCACTTGGCATTACTTCTATACGTGGGCACTTTTGTTATTTCGTCATTATAGCCGTATTGTCGTTACTTACTGGTCTGTTATAAACATTAAGGGCCCTAAGCTACAAAGCGTAGCACAACGTAGAGGGCCCTAAGCCGCAAAGAGTAGCTGAGGGATCTGTGAAGCTAAAACCCCAATGATCTCAAGAAGAGCCGGTCCCCATGGCCACGCTCGCTAAAGCGTCTCGCTTTGGTGCTTCGTGGGCAGGGGATTGTGGGTTCGAGTCCCGCCTTGGGCATGGATGTTATATGTTTGTAAAAGAAACAGTAAAACCAGTAAACCAGTAATCTGTAAAACCTACGGGGGGAAATGTAAATAGGGATACAGTACCGGAGTCCTGGTCAGACTCCGTTACTGTTTAATAAAAAAATAAATATAAAAAAAAGAAGAAGAAGAAGTAAAAATTTCGGCAATCTGGCGACTTTCACGTCTGAACAACTTAATGTTTTCAACACTTTCAAGAATGGATCCCTTGTAAAGATCTTTAAACCGTTTGTGTGCGCCGCGCGCATGTCCGTATGAGTGGTGGAACCATCGTGTAGCTTTACCAATAAGTTTTAGTTTCTCTACATTTACTATGTACAAAGTGTATACAGAGTGTATTGTAATGTACCCAAACATTCGATAGGTACCGAGATTTCACCGAAAATATATGTTTTAGGGCCCTTTTATCTAAAAAAAAAAAACATTTTCGGAAAAAGGTCCCCGCGCGCGTGTCCGTGTGTCTGTGAATACGCTAGCTCAAAAACGAAAAGTCGGTAAAATACCAATTTTGGTATTTAAGCTTAGTATCTTCCAAAGATGACACGAAGATTTTGGGAAAAATCACCCCCCCCCCACACCAACCCTTTATATGAATTTTTTTCGAAAATTTTGATTTTCTAAAAAATAGCTCTAACGATTTTGATTAAAATATCGTATATTAAAGATATTTACCTGGCAAATAAAATGTATATCTTGAATTTTCCGGGAATAGCCTCTGAAGAGTACTTTATTCTGGATGAATTTTACGGAAATTTGCATAACTGCTAAACAGTAGAGCACGTTAAAACACAAAATTTATGCAATATACATTTTTTTTCGTGGAGATGGTCGTTTTTGAGATATTCATTGTTTTTGGTTTCAGGTTTAAAAAATCTGATGTGTACCATTCACATGACTTTCTCCATATCCCTGCAACAGATAATTCTTAAAAAACTTATACTTCTATTTACTTTCCCCTAATCAGAAAAAAATAGCAGAAATAGTCTAATTACTCGCTTCCTTGTAAGTAGAAGCGAAATAAAGGACAACCGTAGGTTAAAGTGATAGTCAAAAGCTGGTTGCTATGTCAATGAAGTTCCTTTGTCTATATGGATAAGAGTTGACAAGTTCCTGTAAGAGAAAAATATACGTTTTTCATAGCAGAAACCTAAAATAAGGAATGTCACAAAAACGACGAGCTCCACGAAAAAAATGTATATAACATAAATTGTGTGCTTTAATGTACTCTACACTTTTTGTGTAGTAAGTTTTTGTCCATCTTTTACGGTTTAGCAGTTATTAAAAATTTAGTAAAATTCATCCAGAATAAACTACTCTTCAGAGGCTATTCCCAGAAAATTCAAGATATACATTTTATTAGTCAGGTAAATATATTTAATATACGAAATTTTAATCAAAATCGATAGAGCAATTTTTGAGAAAATCAAAATTTTCGAAAACAGTTCCATGTAAAGGGTAGTTGGGGGTGGGGCGATTTTTCTCAAAATCTTCGTGTCGCATCCCTGGAAGATACTAAACTTAAATACCAAGTTTGGTATTTTACCGACTTTTCGTTTTTGAGTTATCGTGTTCACAGACACACGGACACACACACACACACACACACACACACACGGACCTTTTTGTAAAATGCTTTTTTTGGAAATTGGGGACCCTAAAACATATATTTCTGGTGAAATCTCGGTATCGAATTTTTGGTGGAGTGCAATACTTTGTCTATATACTATGTACATAGTGCGTATGGAGAAAGTAAAAACTTAATACTTTTCTCATTCAGGTATTTGTCAACTCCTGTGCATAGAAACAAAGGAACTTCAGTGACATAGCAACCAGCTTTTGACTATCACTTTAACCTATGGTACTCCCTTATTTCGCTTCTACTTACAAGGAAGCAATATAGAGAAAGTAACGTGAATGGAAGACAAGAATACAGTAAAGCTACGAAAGGTGTCGGTGGACGGGAACCTTGTGATCGAAGTGAGTGAGCGCATTATCAGATGATACCCAAAACATTCAACAGGTGTCGCCTTCCCGTCAGGCTTCCTTCTCTATGTTGGAACACGTTCCTTATCTCGTCAGTATCTCACATTTGTACGTGTGGGTGGACTTTATGACAGTTCAAACATTTACATGGGAAAAAATCTGATGTGTTTCATTCACATGACTTTCTCTACATAGCTTCCTTGTAAGTAGAAGGGAAATAAGGGAGTAGCATAGGTTAAAGTGACAGTCAAAAGCTGGTTGCTATGTGACTGAAGTTCATTTGTTTGTATGGACACGAGTTGACAAATTCCTGTATGACAAAAGTATAAGTATTTTAAAGCTGAAACCAAAAACAAGGATTATCTCAAAAACGACCAACTCCATGGAAGAAACGTACATAACTTATACACATAAATTGTGTATTTTAACAAGATCTACATTTTTTGTATTGTACATTTTTTTACTTTCTCCATACGCACTATGTACATAGTGTATAGAGAAGGTATTGCACTCCACCAAAAAATTCGATACCGAGATTTCACTGGAAATATATGTTTTAGGGTCCCCATATCCAAAAAAGTCATTTTCACAAAAAGGTCCGTGTGTGTGTGTGTGTGTGTGTGTGTCCGTGTGTCTGTGAACACGATAACTCAAAAACGAAAAGTCGGTAAAATACCAAACTTGGTATTTAAGTTTAGTATCTACCAGGGATGCAACATGAAGATTTTGAGAAAAATCGCCCCACCCCCAACTACCCTTTACATGGAACTTTTTTCGAAAATTTTGATTTTCTCAAAAATGGCTCTAACGATTTTGATTAAAATTTCGTATATTAAACATATTTACCTGACTAATAAAATGTATATCTTGAATTTTCTGGGAATAGCCTCTGAAGAGTAGTTTATTCTGGATGAATTTTACTAAATTTTGAATAACTGCTAAACCGTAAGAGATGGACAAAAACTTACTACACAAAATATGTAGAGCACATTAAAACACACAATTTATGATACATACGTTTTTTTCGTGGAGTTCGTCGTTTTTGTGACATTCCTTATTTTTGGTTTCTGCTATGAAAAACGTATACTTTTCTCATACAGGAACTTGTCAACTCCTATCCATATACACTAAGGAACTTCATTGACATAGCAACCAGCTTTTGACTATCACTTTAACCTACAGTTGTCCCTTATTTCGCTTCTACTTACAAGGAAGCGAGTAATTAGACTATTTCTGCTATATATATATATATATATATATATATATATATAATACAAGTATAAGCTTTTTAAGAATAATTTGTTGCATGGATATGGAGAAAGTCATGTGAATGGTACACATCAGATGTTTTCTATCTCTTACGGTTTAATGGATTTGCCAAATTAAGCAACGTTCATCCAGAATAAACAGTTCTTTAGAAGCTATTCCCAGGAAATTCAAGATATATATTTTATTTGTCAGGTAAATATCTTTAATATGCAATATTTTAATCAAAATCGTTAGGGCCATTTTTAAGAAAAACAAATTTTTCGAAAAATTTTCCATTTAAAGGGTAGCTAGGGGTGAGGGGATTTTCCTGAAAATCTTCGTGTCGTATCCTTGGAATATACTAAATTTAAATACCAAGTTTGGTATGTAACGGTCTTTTCGTTTTTGAGTTATGCTGTCCATAGGCCCACGCACGCGCGCGCACACACACACACACACACACACACACACACACATAGACGGACCTGTTGCTGAAAATGCCTTTTTTAGATTCAGGGGATCCTAAAACATGTATTTCCGGTGAAATCTCGACATCGAATTTTTGGGTGGAATACAATACTTCTCTATCCCTAAGTACATTGTACATACGGGGCTAGAGAAATTAAAAAGAAGAGATAGACAAAAACTTAACGCACAATTTTGCTGTGGAGTTAACCATTTCGTGTTATTGGTTAAAATTTTGAACCGATTCTACTCTTCTCATGTAGGAAGTCCTCCGCGTTTCTATGTTTTACTGCCGACAATAGCATAGGGTCACTTCAACCTAGAGTGTGCCCTTATTTCCTTATTTCCCTTCTACCTGCAAGGAAGCAAGTAATAAGACAGTTTCTGCTAATTTTTCTCGATTAGCATGAAGTAAATAGAAGCATAAGCTTTTAACAATAATTTGTTGCAGAGATGAAGAGAAAGTCATGTGAATGGAACGCATCAGATTTTTTTTACTTTCTCTATAGGGACTATGTACATAGTGGATAGAGAATGTATTGCACTCCACCAAAAAATTCTATACCAAGATTTCACCGGAAATATATGTTTTAGGGTCCCCTTTATCTAAAAAAAACATTTTCGATAAAAGGTCCGTGTGTGTGTGTGTGTGTGTGTGTGTGTGTGTGTCCGTGTGTCTGTGAACACGATAACTCAAAAACGAGTAGTAGGTAAAATACCAAACTTGGTTTTTAAGTTTAGTATCTTCCAGAGATGCGACACGAAGATTTTGAGAAAAATCCCCCCACCTCCAACTACCCTTTACATGGAACTTTTTTCGAAAATTTTGATTTTCTCAAAAATGGCTCTAACGATTTTGATTAAAATTTCTTATATAAAAGATATTTACCTGAAAAATAAAATGTGTATCTTGAATTTTCTGGGAGTAGCCTCTGTGAGTAGTTTATTCTGGATGAATTTTACTAAATTTTGAATAACTGCTAAACCGTAAGACATGGACAAAAACTTACTGCACAAAAAATGTAGAGCACGCTAAAACACACAATTTATGTTATATACATTTTTTTCGTGGAGTTCGTCGTTTTTGTGATATTCCTTATTTTTGGTTTCTGCTATGAAAAACTTATACATGTCTCATACAGGAATTTGTCAACTGCTGTCCATACAAACAAAAGAACTTCAGTGACATAGCAACAAGCTTTTGATTATCATTTTAACTTATGGTACTCCCTTATTTCACCTTACAAGGAAGCAAGTAATATGGCTATTTCTGCTAATGTTTTACTGATTAGCATGAAGTTAATAGACGTTTAAGCTTTTTAAGAATAATTTGTTGCAGGGATATGGAGAAAGTCATCTGAATGGTACACCTCAGATTTTTTTTCTTGTATTAAATGGAGAGAGGAGCTGCAAAGAAGTTAGTTGCGGTTTTGTTCTTAACAGCGTCTTTTTCCCCAAGGCGGAGCTGCTGCCATCTACACGGTGATAAAGGAACCAACAGTTCGTGCAACAGGCGAATGTCATTTTATTGCCTCATTCTCGCAAGTATATACTTCCCTGATTTTTTTTATGTTGCCGGAGTTTAATGGGGCTGCAACTCCCAGCTGTTTTCCTTCCTCTCTTGTTTCCAGGTCGCAGGCTCGAAACCCGGAACGGTAATGTTTTCCACTAATCTAATTACGGAATGCAGACATACAATATGCAACAGTTGGCGGGCCTGTGTGTGATTTCCCGCGCGAATTGCGGGCCGACCGGACGTACTTTGCATATCAACCGAGCACAAACCCCAAACCACCAGACAATTTGTCATTTACCTGTCACAAATATTCAACAAGAACATATCTTTACAAATTTGACATACGTTTCGTAAAATCTACTCCACTAAATTTTCATTTAATTCAAGCGCAAAATTGTACTTCTACATGCAGAAAAATCCACATGACTTTCACTACCTATGCTGAAAAATCTGATGTGTTCCATTCACATGACTTTCTGTACAGCTCAGCAAAAAAATATTATTAAGGAGCTTATGATTCTACTTATCATGCTAATCGAGAAAAAATAGTCCAAAGCTGGTTGCTATGTGACTGAAGTTCCTTTCTTTGTATGGACGGGAGTTGACAAATTCCTGTATGAGAAAAAAACGAGTTTTTCAAAGCTGAAACTAATAACAAGGAATATCTAAAAAACGATCAACTCCACGAAAAAAATGTATATTACATAAATTGTGTTTTTTAGCGTGCTACACGTTTTTTGTATGGTAAGTTTTTGTCCATCTCTTACGATTTAGCAGTTATGAAAAATTCCTTAAAATTCATCCCGAATAAAGTAGCCTTCAGAGGCTATTCCCAGAAAATTCAAGATATACATTTTATTGGTCAGGTAAATATCTTAAATATACGACATTTCAACCTAAATTGTTAGAGCCATTTTTTAGAAAATCAAAATTTTCAAGAAAGTTCCATTTAAAGGGTAGTTTGGGGTGGAGGGATTTTTTTTCAAAATCTTCATGTCGCATCGCTGTAACATATTAAACTTAATTACCAAGTTTGGTATTTTACCGACTTTTCGTTTTTTTACCGACTTTTTTCCACGCGCGCGTGTGGACCTTTTTCTGAAAATGCTCTTTTTGGTTACGGAGACCCTAAAACGTAAATTTCCGGTGATATCTCGGTGTTGAATTTTTGGATGGAATGCAATAGCTTCCCTAACACTATATACATAATACGTGCAGAGAAAGTAAAAAGTTCAAGACATTTACATGACAAATAAAATGTAGATCTCGAATTTTCTAGGAATGTCCTTTGAAGTCTGGTTGACCTTTGCATAACTGGTAAACCATGAGAGATAGATAAAAACTTCTGCAGAAAAATGTAGATCTGCTTAAAACACATAATTATGCATTTTTAGTTTCTCTACACGTTATATGTATAAATAAGGTATTTTATTGCACCCAAAAATTTGATACCGAGATTTCACCGAAAATGCATATTTTGGGTCCCCCTGAATCCACGTGCAGTTGATCGTTTTTGAGATATTTCTTGTTTTTCGTTTCAGCCTTGAAAAAGCTATGCTTTGCTCATACAGGAATATGTCATATCGGGTACATACAAACAAAGGAACTTCAGTCTTATAGCAACCAGCTTTTGACTATCACTTTAACCTATGTTACTCCCTTATTTTGCTTCTACTTACAAGGAAGCAAGTAATAAGACTGTTTCTGCTAATTTTTTCTTGACTAGCTTGAAGTAAATAGAAGCATAAGCCTTTTTAACAGAGACGTAGAGAAAGTCATGAGAATGGAGCACATTAGATTTCTTTTTTCGTGCAGTTGCCGTTTTCGAGATATTTATTGTAACTCCTGGACACGCAATGAAACAGATTTCATCCACAGCTTATAAAAACACTTGACTATCACTTTAACCTAGTGTATTTCCCTTCTACTCACAAGAAAGCAAGTAATAAAACCGCTGGAATAATTGTTTTCTCACACAAGCCGTGTGTAGGACAGGAGTTGGATAGGTAGAGTCATAGCCGGGATTTGAACCACGGATCTCCCGGTCTCTAGCCGTGTGTAGGACAGGAGTTGGATAGGTAGAGTCAGACTGAAAAATTCAATGTTAGAGCCGGGATTTGAACCACGGATCTCCTGGTCTCTAGCCGGTTGCTCTACAACTGAGCTACCACGGTAACATGCCGGCATAGCACTGAATTTCTCAACTGACTCGCATGTTTCCCGGGAGATCCGTGGTTCAAATGCCGGCTATGGCATTGACTCTACCTATCCAGTAAGACCGTTTCTGCTAATGTTTATCTGGTGTAGATAGAGAAAGTAATGTGAAGGTTGGGCCAGTAGTTGAGGGGGGCTGTAAGAACGGAATGTTTGAGTGAGACAGACGCGGCTCGCCTGGAGAAGGAAGGGCATGTACCTGTTCGCGGTGTTGCCAAGTGTACACGTCACGCAGGGGAGGTTTCAGACACGCACGTGCTAAAACTCACGGATAGCTAGCTACTAGACAACTTGTCGGTGTTTCTCAAACACAACCACTGTCTCAGAATCGGTAACAACAAAATTCGTTACCCTCCCCGACTGACATCCCCTGGAACCTACAAGCGGGTGTCTAGGGGTCAGAAGCCTGACTGGAGAACCAGGCATGAGCGTGAGGAAGTGGATCATGTGAAATGAAAAGGTGGGCAACTACTGGCACGAGTGGCGGGGGAAACCGGAGAAAGTCCGCCCCAGACGCCGCTTCGTCCACCATGTGGGCGCTTGGAATCGAACCCGGAACACCTAGATGAGCGGTTTCCACTGGGAAGATTGACATTATTGTCCTACTTCAGCTGTTTTCTATATAAAGCTTTACTTGTGTTCTTTACAGTGACTTTTCAGACCACTCGCCTCTCACCTAGTGGACAAAGCGAGTTTTCTCCGGGTTCTCCCACCATCACATTCCACCGGGGCTCCATCTTCATGCATCACCAGTGCCAGAGCAGTAAAAGCGGGCTTTAAACACTACCAAAAACCAAAAAACAGTGACTTTAAAATTGTACCGCAGCGAAAGATGGAATTAACTCTTGGAAGTGTTCGTGTGATGATAGTCAAGACAAGAGTGCATTTAATGAACTAAGTATTGCGTTTGGTGATGAAGCTCCATGCTTTGCCACTGTGAAACGCTGGTATAACGAGTGTAATCGTGACCGCCGTTCGTGAACGTCTTCCAAAATGAGCTGTGTGACAAACCTTTGAAGCTGCTCCAGAACTGATCGTCATGCTACATTCTGGGAGACAGCATTAGTTCCACCAGCTTATATAAAATACTGTATCAACATTTAGCTCTGAAAAACGTTACCTCTCCTTGGATCCCAAACAATTTGACACAATCTCAAAACAATGCCCGTGCACACATTGGTGGGACTTCAAAATATGTATATAAGATTGTAACAGGCGGCGAATCACGGATCTATACATATGAGCTGGAACGTAACCATTAGTCGACTTTATGGAGTTTCAAAGATGAGCCAAATCAAACAATTTTTTTTTATTTATTTTTTTTTAATTTTTTGTTTGTTTTATTTTTTGCTTTTTTGTTTTGTTTAGCCTAACGTCCTTTAAAATTGTGGGTTAAATCGGATGATGAATGAAATTGGTGAAATGATCTCGGGGTCCATGGAGCTTAAAGTTACTCGACATTCATCTTCCCAGGATAAGGAAAAACCCCGAAAAAAACCTTACCCGGGTAACTCACCCTAAGCGAGATTCGAACTCATGACCTCAACAAAAGTTGTTCGCACTCAAAGAACTTGGAAACAAATGGTGGTCTGTTTTTTGAGGAAAACTGCTCATGCCTTTAGAGGAACGTAAAACGGTCAATTCTGAATGATACACGGCCATTTGTTTGTCAGAAGTCTTCGACGAAATAAGGCAAACAAACAAGTGCCGTCGGATCCTACGTCAAGACACCTCTCGTCTAACAACCCACTATTTGAACACTCATCCTGATTTGGCACCCCCCCCCGCCCCGGTGGACAGTGGTTTTCGTCAGCAGAAGAAGCCGTTGTTGCGTTCAAAACCATGTTTTGGAGGCGTCTCAAGCAGATTGGAAAAAATCTTATGTGTTCCATTCACATGACTTTCTCTACACCTCTGCAACAAATTATTCTATTTACTTCATCTATTGAGAAAAAATTAACAGAAATAGTCTTATTAATTGTTTCCTTGTAAGTAGAAGCGAAATAAGGGAGTACCATAGGTTAAAGTGATAATCAAAAGCTGGTTGTTATGTGACTGAAGTTCCTTTGTTTGTATGGACACGAGTTGACAAACCCCTGTAAGAGAAAAGTATATTTTTTTTAAGGCTGAAACCAAAAACAAGGAATATCTCAAAAACAATCAACTCCACGAAAAAAATGTATACAACATAAATTGTGTGTTTTAAAGTGTTCTACATTTGATGTGTGGTAAGTTTTTGTCCATTTCTTACGGTTTAGCAGTAATGCAAAATTCCGTAAAATTGACCCAGAATAAAAGTCTTCAGAGGCTTTTCCCAAAAAATTCAAAATATACATTTTATTTGTCAGGTAAATATCTTTAATATACGATATTTTAATCAAAATCGTTAGAGCCATTTTTTAGAAAATCAAAATCGAAAAAAGTTCCATGTAAAGGGTAGTTTAGAGTGGGGGGATTTTTCTCAAAATCTTCGTGTCGCATCGACATTTCGTTTTTGAGTTATCGTGTTCAAAGGCACGGACACACGAACACACACAGGGACCTTTTTCTGAAAATACTTTTTAGATACAGGGGACCTAAAACATATATTTCCGGTGAAATCTCGGTATCGAATTTTTTGGTGGAGTGCAATACCCTCTCTACACACTATGTACATAGCACGTGTAGAGAAAGTAAAAACGCCATGATATGCATGCTTCGAACGCATGCAAATCTGCATTGATCATAAAGGAGAATATTTCGAGAAACAATAAAACAATTTTCAGTGACAAATTGCTGTTTTTTTACTTTCTCTAGCCCGAGATAGAGAAGTATTGTATTCCACCCAAAAAATCAATGTCAAGATTTCGCCGGAAATACATGTTTTAAGACCCCCTGAGTCCAAAAAAAAAGCATTTTCACCGCGTGTGTGTGTCTTGGACAGCACAGCTCGAAAATGAAAACACTGTTAGATACCAAACTTGGTATTAATTTTGGTATCTTCCAAGAATGTGACACGAAGATTTTCAGAAAATCCGCCACCCCTAATTATGCATTACATGGAAAAATTTTCGAAAATTTTGTTTTTCTTAAAAATGGCTGTAACGATTTTGATTAAAATACCACACATGAAAGCCATTTCTATCACAAATAAAAAGTATATCTTGAATTTTTTGGGAATAGCTTCTAAAAACCAGTTTATTCTGGATGAATTTTGCTTAGTTTGGCATAACTAGTAAACCGTAAGAGATAGACAAAAACTTACTTTACAAAAACTGTATGTCTTGTTAAAATACACAAGTTATGTCATATACATTTTTTTCATGGACTTTGCCGTTTTCAAGGCATTCCTTGTTATTAGTTTCAATTGTGAAATACTTATACTTTTCTCAGATAGGAAGAGTCCGTTTTTCTTTTGTTCTACTCCTAGCCAAGCAAAGAAGCGATTTGCAATGACAATTGCATAACGACAGCTTTTAAAACATTTGACTATCACTTTAGCCTAGTGCATTCTTTTAGTTCCCTTCTACTTATAAGGAAGTAAGTAATAAAATTCTGCTAATGTTTAACTGGATTAACATGGTATTGTAAGAAGAATTACCTTTCTAAGAAGTTTTAAGAGGGTAGAGAAAGCCATGTGAGTGTAACACATCAGATTTTTATTTTCTCTACTCGTACTATGTACATAGTGTATAGAGAAGGTATTGCACCCCACCCAAAAATTAGATACCGAGATTTCACCGGAAATATACGTTCCAAAAAAATCTGTGTTCCATTCACATGACTTTCTCTACTTCTGTGTAATAAATTATTGTTAGTATCCTTATGCTTCTATTTGCTTCATGCTAATCGAGAAGAAATTAGCAGAAATAGTCTTATTACTTGCTTCTTTGTAAGTAGAAGTGAAATAAGAGAGTACCATAGGTTAAAAGTATAGTCAAAAGCTGGTTGCTATGTGACTGAAGTTCCTTTGCTTGTATTGACAGGAGTTGACAAATTCCTGTATGAGAAAAATACAAGTTTTTCAAAGCTGAAAGCAAAAACAAGAAATCTACAAAAGCTTACTTAATAGAAAATGTACAGCTCGTTAAAACACAAATTTATGTTACATACACTTTTTTCGTGGAGTTGATCGTTTTTGAGATATTGCTTGTTTTTGATTTCAACTTTGAAAAACTTATACTTTTCTCATTGAGGAATTTGCCAAGTTCTGTCCATACAAACAAAGGAACTTCAGTCACATAGCAACCAGCTTTTGACTATCACTTTAACCTATGACACTCCCTTATTTCGCTTCTACTTACAAAGAAGCAAGTAATAAGACTATTCCTGTTAATTTTTTTTTCGATTACCATGAAGTAAATAGAAATATAATCTTTTTAAGAATAATTTGCTGCAGAGATGCAGAGAAAGTCATGTGAATGCACGACATCAAATTTGTATTATTAATTTCAAAATATACATAGTGCCCCTCGTATGCTGTTCAGAGTGACACATTTGCGCTGAAATGTAAACATGGCATGGAATTATGGGTGAAATAAAATACTCCCTTCCTTAGTATTTATGGTAGACAAACGTAAAAGCCAAAGGAACAATCAGAATGAGGGTTCTATCACCACCAAAGGGTACTAGAACTTGAAGGCGTAACATATCAGAGTTCAATCCCTGAATACTAGAGTAATATTCATCCTTTATTTGGAGTACAATATAAAAACTCTACAAAATAGTATAATTAATTAATTGCTGACTGCAGTTTAAAATAATGGCCGTGAAGACCACTAAGAATGCCCCACAAAGGTATACAAAACACAAGTAACTCAAAGAATCTGACATGTTCCATTCACATGACTTTCTCTACATATATGCAACAAATTATTGTTAGAAACCTTATGTTTCTATTTACTTCATGCTAACCGAATGACTGAAGTGCCTTTGTTTGTATGGACACGAGTTGACAAACTCCTGTATGACAAAAGTATAAGTTTTTCAAAACTGAAACCAAAAACGATCAACTCTACGGAAAAAAAATGTATAACACATAAATTGTGTGTTTTAACGTGCTCTACATTTTTTGTGTGGTAAGTTTTTCTTCATCTCTTATGGTTCAGCAGTTATGAAAAATTCCGTAAAATTCATTCTAAATAAAGTAATCTTCAGAGGCTATTCGGAGAAAATTCAAGATATACATTCCATTTGCATGTAAATATATTTAATATACAATATTTTAATCAAAATCGTTAGAGCCGTTTTTAAGAAAATACAATTTTTCGAAAAAATTCTATGTAAATGGTAGTTGAGGTTGAGGGGATTTTCTTGAAAATCTTCGTGTCGCATCCTTGGGAGATACCAAACTGAAATACCAAGTTTCGTATTTAACGGTCTTCTCGTTTTTGAGCTATGCTGTCCAAAGACACACACACTAACGCACACGGACCTTTTTCCAAAAAAAAAATTGGATTCAGGGGGACCCAAAACATATTTTTCCTGTGAAATCTCGTTATCAACTTTTTGGGTGGAAAACAATACCTTCTCTATACAGTATGTACATAGTACGTGTACAGAAAGTAAAAATGAATGTGGAGAAATCAGTAATTTGGGATAGAGTGTATTCCAGCCAAGAATTGGGAGAGTTTCTCAATTGTGAAAGATGCCACGAGTATCTTGTACTTATTATCACTATCAGTAAACTGTGAATATCAACAAGAACTTCACGTTAAATGTACAACTGTTTAATTTAATAATCGAGTTACGGACAGTAGATTAAACTTTTATATTATTGCAGAAGTTTATATTTTTGAACTTGATCTACAATCCTTTGGTAGAATTGTGATACTGTTCTTCTCTGTATCGTAAGTTACAGGACACGGAGTCAGCTTCTTCTCCACAAAATTGTTATAGCAAAGGGCTGCTGGGAATCCACAGATAGTCAACATTCACATTTCTGAAACACAAGAGATTATTTTTATATTGTAGCCCCGAATAGGAGTTATATGCTGCAACAACTCCATTCTTCATTTAGTTTACACCACTTTTCTGAAAATAGCATCCTTTTGCCTGTAAAGTAAAATGGCATCGAACCAAAGCCTCTTTAGACAGGCAGAAATGAATAAAAAATTGTATTATTCACATGTACACAATATGTTGAAAACTAGCTTTATAGTTAATTTCTCTTGGGAATATGTTTAGTAGCCCCTGATTGTATCGGCAACTTCTCTAACAGAAGTGTGTTACGGTAAACCTGAATATCACGGCGAGTATGCTATGTCCTTTATCAGCAGGATACAGTGGCGCAACAGATCTGGTGGACATGTGTAAATGTTAAAAGAGAGCTAGGAAGCGAGTTGTACTTTCAGTTCTCCAGTCGAAGTCAAATATCTGATAAACATGTGTTATATTCATATCTATACACATGGCCTACTATATAAACAATGTCAATCGTCTGCCTCCAATTCTTCCTTCTCTTCGCTCACGTCATCGCTACTTCCTGCATCATTATCCTGCATTAGAAATCTTTCTTTTTGATTTTCAATGTTCTCAACAGGTCGACATACATTTTCCCATTCTGGCCTGCCAACTCACTGGCGACAGAACTGTTCCACATATTTTAATTTAAAAGTGATATATTAAGTTTTATTTTTCTTTGAGAACCCTGGAAACGGAGCTCAGTGAAATATCAGTTGCCTTGGCTACTCTTTGATCAGGCTTTCGAAGAACTCGGGAACATAAATTTTCTTCCTTCATCTCTTCCTCTTGTTTCATCAAGTCAAGGCCATTTGCAATTATTTCTTTGCAATAATACCTCGCCATTTAACTTTGAAAACTCAGCAGCCAAGGTTAAAAATAAAATGAACACTACTTACTGTCCACTTTGAATACAAACATATGCGGATACAGACTGTACAAAGTTTGCTCGCTGTGACTTTAAGTAAGCAAAGTATCATATCACAAACTCCGATAAGCTAGGCTCGGTAGCTGGGTTGGCGGTCAGGGTCACAATTCCACAAGTTTTGTGCCGGCAATAGAGTCTGCCGATATAGCTATGTACCCGATTTCTAGGCGACTGGCGTTCTACGATCTCTGGATAGGACTACTCGGAAGATATGTATGCCAATAAGTTTTCGGCTACTTCGAGTAGCGGATAAGTCCGTTATCCGAAGAATAAGTTTTTACATTCATGATCATCACTAACAACAGTAGTCATGACAAAATTGTATTTATTGGACGACGGCGAGCGAATAAGAACATCTCATGTGCTCCATTCACATGACATCTCTCCAACAAATTATTGTTAAAAAACTTATGCTTCTATTTACTTCTCGCTAATCGACAAAAAATTAGCAGAAATAGTCTTACTACTTGTTCCTTATAACTAGAAGCGAAATAAGGGAGTAGCATAGGTTAAAGTGATAGTCAAAAGCTGGTTGCTATGTGACTGAAGTTCCTTTGTTTGTATGGACACGAGTTGACAAATTCCTGTTTGAGAAAAGTTAAGTTTTTCAAAGCTGAAACCAAAAACAAGGAATATCTAAAAAACGATCAACTCCACGAAAAATATGTATATAACATAAATTGTGTGTTTTAATGTGGTCTGCATTTTTTGTGTGGTAAGTTTTTGTCCATTTCTTATGGTTTAGCAGCTATGCAAAATTCCGTAAAATTCACCCAGAAAAAAACTAGTTTCAGAGGCTGTTCCTAGAAAATTTGAAATATATATTTTATTTGTCAGGTATATATCTTTAATATACGATATTTTAATCAAAATCGTTAGCCATTTTTTTAGAAAATCAACATTTTCGAAAAAGTTTCATGTAAACGGTAGTTTGGGGTAGGGGAATTTTTGTCAAAATCCTCGTGTCGCATCCCTGGAAGATAATTAACTTAAATACTAAGTTAGGTATTTTACCGACTGTTCGTTTTTGAGTTATCGTGTTCACAGACACACGGACACACTGACACACACACACACTCACGGACCTTTTTGTGAAAATACTTTTTTTTTTTTATATATAGGGCACCCTAAAACATGTATTCCGGTGAAATCTCGGTATCGAATTTTTTGGTGCATTGCAATACCTTCTCTATACACTATGTACATGGTAGGTGTAGAGAAAGTAATAAAAAGGAGAAAGCCTAAGGTCATAAGAGAACGTTATTTCCAAACATGTATACAGTATTTTTCAGAACTTGATAATCCTCTACCAAAGGCCTAAAGTTTGGGTTTAGGAGGTTTGCGGTTGGAAAGCACTTCTCGCTGTTGCCAAGTCTTCCACTTACTGGTCCCTTAGCTGAGGCGCGAATCTTGACTTGTTGCAAGCACTGACTTCAGAGTCTCCAGGAAACAGATTTTACTACGTTGCCGCTCGCTCCTAGTACAGGCTCGTGTTTTGTTTGCTAGTGGTTATTGCCCAGTGGTGCGGCCCCAAGTTTATGGTCTCGGGAAGACTGTTTTCACGGGCAGCTTAAAAGTCGAATGTTGCACGTGTGGGCGTCTGAAAGTGCGACAAGTAAGCAGGAATACAGCAGCCAAACATCGCAGTTTGCGATATCATACCTTTATGCAACGGCTGTTGAAAGCACAACTATCGATTACTTATTATTTATTTTTTACTTTCTCTACACGTACTATGTGCATAGTGTATAGAGAAGGTATTGTAATGCAACCAAAAATTCCAAACCGAGATTTAACTGGAAATACATGCTCTGGGTCTCCCTGAATCCAAAAAAAAAAGCATTTTCAGAAAAACATCCGTGTGTGCGTGTGTAGCCAGCATAGCTCGAAAACGAAAAGACCATTAAAAACCATACTTGGTATTTAGGTTTGCTATCTTCCAAGGATGCGACACGAAAATTTTGGAAAAAAAAATCCCCCCACGCCCAACTACCCTTTACATGGAACTTTTTTCTAAAATTTTTATTTTCTCAAAATTGGCTCTAACGATTTTGATTTAAAAACGGTATATTAAAGATATTTACCTGACAAATAATATGTATATCGTGAATATTCTGGGAATAGCCTCTGAAGACTACTTTATTCTGGATGAATTTTACGGAATTTTGCATAGCTGCTTAACCGTAACAGATGGACAAAAACTTACCACACAATAAATGTAGAGCACGTTAAAACACCAAATTTATGTTATATACATTTTTTTCGTGGAGTTGATAGTTTTTGACATATTTCTTGAGTTTCGTTTCAGCTTTGAAAAACTTATGCTTTTCTCATATAGGTATTTGTCAACTCCTGTCCATACAAAGGGACTTCAGTCACATAGCAACCAGCTTTTGACTATCACTTTAACCTATGCTACTCCGTTATTTTGCTTCTACTTACAAGGAAGCAAGTAATAACACAATTTCTACTAATTTTATCTCGATGAGCCTGAAGTAAATAGAGGCATAAGCTTTTTAAACAACAATTTGTTGCAGAGATGTAGAGAAAGTCATGACAGATTTTTTGGGGGGTGGAATGTATTGTGTAGAGAAAATAAAAGAGTTGAGAATGAATAGTGCAAAGTGCGGGAAGATAGTTTGCAGTGTTCTAGTTATGGACGCTACCTGTTTTCTGAAAGTGGAGCCGGTGAATTTATTGGAGTGTCGTGTGTGCAGGGCTCGTCACCTCTTGGGTCGAGCACACTCTGCAGTAGTGGTCATTACACACTCCCAAAATGTGGGCTTCAAGAGTGTACTCAACCTACCAACCGTGCAAAATGAAATTACCGCTATACACTGCTGAGTCAAACATCCAATAAGTCCTTACAGAAACATTACATTCCAACAAAAAGATTCGATACGAAATTTAACCGGAAATACACGTTTTGGGGTCCCCTGCGTAAAAAAAACATATTTACTCCCCAAAATTCGATGCTGAGATTTCACCGGAAATGTGTGTTTTGAGATCCCCTGGAAAACTTAAAGTATAAGTTTTTTAAAACTGAAACCAAAAACAAGGAATATCCAAGAAATTACCAACTCCATCAAAAATGTATATAGCATAAAAAGTGTGTTTTAAAGTGCTCTACATTTTCTGTGTTGTAAGATTTTGTCCATCTCTTACGGTTTAGCACTTCTACAAAGTTCCATAAAATTCATCCAGAATAAACTATTCCCAGAAAATTCAAGATATACATTTTATTTGTTAGGCTACATTTTAATCAAAATCGTTAGAGCCAATTTTAAGGAAATCAAAATTTTCGAAAAATGTTCCATGTAAAGGTTAGTTTGGGGTGGGGGGATTTTTCTCAAAATCTTCGTGTCGCATCCCTGGGAGATACGAAACCTAAATACCAAGTTTGGTATTTAACGGTCTTTTCGTTTTTGAGCTAGGCTGTCCACAGACACACACAGACAGACACCAGTTTCTAAGATGTGGAAAACGTTCCTTTGAAATGAGTTTCCAAAAGTCAACACCAGTTGTCTCTGTTGTTTGATGAGATGAATCACATCGAAGCGCACATAGTTCTAACTGTACATCCCTTTCTACATCTCATGGCATTGTTAAAAAGTTCCATCTGTTATCGAATTATTTCAAAATCTTGAAATCTACCACCAAATTCTAAAATGAGATTTATGCAGGAAGTTAAGAATAGGATTAAACCATATATTTATTCGCGAAGTGGATAAAACATACTCGCGGGCCAGATCAGGCCCGCGGGCCATCACTGCTTTACCTATTCATACGTTAATTCTCAACTCTTTTATTTTGTCTACACAGTACATGCTACATAGACACACAAAACCTTGCATTCCACCCAAAAAAAATCTGATATGCTCCATTCACATGACTTTCTCTACATCTCTGTAACAAACTATTGTTAAAAAAGTTATGCTTCTATTTACTTCATGTTAATCGAGAAAAATTAGCAGCAATAGTCTCATTACTTGCTTCCTTGTAAGTAAAAGCGAAATAATAGCATAGGTTAAAGTGACAGTCAAAAGCTGGTTCCTATGCGACTGAAGTTCCTTTGTTTTTATGGACAGGAGTTGATAAATGTATGAGAAAAGTATGAGTTATTCAAAGCTGAAACAAAAACAAGGAATATCTAAAAAAAAACGATCAACTCCACGAAAAAATGTATGTAACATATATTGTGTGTTTTGACGTGCTCTACATTTTTTGTGTGGTAAGTGTTTGTCAATCTCTTAGGTTAAATAGTTAGGAAAAATTCCGTAAAATTCACCCAGAATAAATTAGTCTTCAGAGGCTATTTCCAGAAAATTAAAGATATGCATCTTATTTGTGAGATAAATATCTTTAATATACGATGTTTTAATCGAAGTCGTTAGAGCCATTTTTAAGAAAACGAATATTTTTTTTAGAAAAAGTTCCATGTAAAGGGTAGTTAGAGGTGGGAGATTTTCTTGAAAATCTTCGTGTCGCTTCCTTGGAAGATGCCAAACATAAATACCAAGTTTGGAATTTAACGGTCTTTTCGTTTTTGAGCAATGCTGTCCACACACACTCACACACACACACTCACACACATACACACACTCACACACATACACACACAGTCACACACTCACACACACATACACACACAGTCACACATACGGAAATTTTTGTAAAAATGCTTCTTTTTTGTATTCAGGTCGTCTCAAAACATATTTCCGTTGAAATCTCGGTATCGAATTTTTAGGTACATTACAATACCTTGTCTCATAGTACGTGTAGAGAAAGTACAACATCATCATTAGAAAAAAGCCCGTCTGTGAACACGATAATTGAAAAATAAAAAGTCAGTAAAATACCAAACTTGGTATTTAAGTTTAATATCTTCCAAGATTGCGGCGCGAAGATTTTTAGGAAAATCCTACCTCCGCAAACTACCTTTTGGATGGAAACATTTTCAAAAATGTTGGTTTTCTCAAAATTACCTCTAACGATTTTGATTAAAGCCATTTATAAAACGCACATTTTGAAATTTCTGGAGATCTCTTTATTCTGGATGAATTTTGATGACCTTTCTATGACTGGTAAACCGTAACAGACAGACAAAAAGTCATTACACAAAAAATGTGGACCTCGTTAAAACAGCCCACTTTATGTAATTGTTTCGTATAATTGACAATTTCGGATATATTCCTTGTACTGCTTTCAGTTTTAAAATACTTAAAACTTTTCTCAGATGGGAATTTGTCAACTCCTGGCCATGCAAAGAAATGGATTTCAACCTCATAGGAACTAGCTTTTAAAAGATTTGAGCGTTTTATCCTAGTGTACTCCCTTATTTCGCTTCTACTTTCTGTTACTGTTTATCTCGATTAGCATGAAGTAAATAGAAGAATAAGCTTTTCAACGATAATTTGTTAGATATGTAGAGAAATTCATGTGATTGGAACACATTATGATCGTCGTGAGGAAATGTTTGCAACAGAAGAACTCTATGCACTCTATTGATTGACATCGGGCCTGCAAATGCATCGCACGGCTGTTGAACAAGTTGCCGACTTTGAAGGCGCTATGACCCCGTCGAGAGTTTAGAGCATTCCGAAGAGCACTTAGTTGAGCTATCTGTGCACATTGGCTGCTATAAAGTTAAATTCTCCGGAACGTATTCCTGCTCAGAAATGGGCCGCTCTTAAAAGACAATACGCGCTCGCCGCTCGAGGACAATAGGCTTTTCCCTAACGATTGGAAACACAATCCAACTT
Organism: Hymenopus coronatus; assembly: GCA_030762935.1. Classification (NCBI taxonomy): domain Eukaryota; kingdom Metazoa; phylum Arthropoda; class Insecta; order Mantodea; family Hymenopodidae; genus Hymenopus; species Hymenopus coronatus. The sequence continues at coordinate 8,083,766 of CM060897.1, read as the reverse complement.
TACTCCTTGCAAAATCTTCCACTACTTTGCTCTCAAAACACCACTTTAGAAATTCTCAGTTCTACAAAATGTTTTCCTGCAGCTCTTTATACCGAAACTAAATTTTTAGAAGATACGTGAAAAAACTTCAGAAGTGATACTTTCATATTAACTTCACTACACTAATCTGCTTATTGCTTTCTCCAGCAAGTACTAGCAGGTATAGAACACATTGTATTCTACAAAATACATGTTTTGAGGACCCCTGAATAAAAGAGTCCGATGTCATCCATTCCTACGAGCCTCACTATGTTTTCTACAAACAAACTATTTATTCTTCTATCTACCTCATGACAATCTAGATAAACATTAGCAGAAATTGAAATTGGATGAAATTCGGTTGTCTTTGCATGGCCAAAAGCAAAATGAAGTGAAAGGAAATGACGACATCCTGTTTGAGAAAAGTATAACATTGAAACTAATAACAAAGAAAATCTCCACAAAAATATATATGCTGTGTGCTGTTCACAGACGCGCGCACACACACACCTTTTTCTAAAAATATCTAGATAAAGAAGATATTGTTTTCCACCCAAAATTCGATACACAGGCTTCACCGGAAGTAGATGTTTTGATGCCCTTGAATAAAAAAAAAATTGTCCGTCTCTGTGTCTATGGACAGCATAACTCAAAAACGAAAAGTCGGTAAAATACGAAAGTCAATATTTTAATTTAGCATCTTACAAAAATGCGACAGGGAAATTTTCAGGAAAATCCTCCAACCCCAAACTACACTTTACATGGAAAATGTTCCGAAACTTCTATTTTATAAAAAATGTGCAAACGATTATGATTAAAATAACATTATATTCAGTATAATTATATATCAAATAAAAATATGTGTATCTTGAATTCCTTGGGCAGAGTCCCTGAAGTCCTCTATATTTTGGATGACTTTTGTGCAACTGATAAGACAGCCAATCGCATCCAACAGCGTTTAAAAGGTGACGTGTTGTAAAATAGGTAGGAAAATTCGTATGTATGGAACATATCATTGCAGCCAACAGTTGTGTACCGAGGTTTCAGCTGAGGACCTCTTAATGATATTTAGAAAAGCGTCAGAATGTGTATGTGTCTGTAGACAGCATACCTCAAGAAAGAAAAGGCGGTTAATATCAAACTGAGCATCTTCCAAAACTTTCACACGAAAATGTTAAAGAAAATCCGCGAACCACAAACTATACTTTGCATTGGAATTTTTGCTTTTCATAAATCGGGCGTTAACGACTTTGATAGCATATTAAAACATTTACAAGACAAATAAAATGTCTTTGTGTAAACCGTAAGAGACAGATCTCGTTAAAACATGCAATTTATGTCATATGTTTTTGGTAGATTTAACTGTTTCCGAAATATTCTTGGTTATTGGTATTGGTCTCAATTTTAAACCAATTAAATGTTTTTCAAACTTCGGTTAATTTCTGTTTCGTTTTACTAATAGCAAGCAAAGAGAACCGAATTTAAATTCTTTTACAGAGCAAGCAGCTTTTAAATCATATGACTGTCGGTATATTCTCCTTGCACTTACAAGAAAGGAAGCAATAAGACAATTTCTGCTACTCTTTATCTCGATTAGTATGAAGTAAACAGAAGAAGAATTATTTGTAGTAAGGAAAGTTTGTTTTTCGAATAGAAAATGTCAATTGAAGACATCAGATTTTTGGTAGTCTTAACCATTTCCGAGATATGATTACGGGAAGTCCTCATTCGTTTCATATCTCCTTTGTGTTTTGATATCCGCAAGGATAACGTTCACAGTTTTCTTTTAGTTCATGGAAACCTCCACTTTTCGTTTTTGAGTTATGCAATGTGCGAGGGACGGCTAATGAGTCCCGAGCCTCACACAGGTATGGCACCACTAGGCCAGCTAGACGGTAGTTTAACTCTAGACTAGCTTGTATCCATAGTTACAGGTCAATAGCTTCTTTAGTTTTCCAATGACAGCATTTTAAACAAGACAACTTTAGAGTTTTCACGAAAATGGAGCATTTGGAAAAACGAGCAGTGATTAAATAGTTCCATTTGAAAGGTTTAACGTCTAAAGAAATCAATGAGGAAATGGACAGTACATTGAAAGACTCTGTCCCTTCATATTCAATGATTAAAAGGTGGGTTGTAGAGTTTAAAATGGGACGTACGAGCACTAGTGATGAGCCTCGCTCTGGACGCCCTGTAGAAGTGACAACTCCAGAGATCATTGAAAAAATTCATCGTTTAGTACTGGAAGACCACAGATTAAAGTTGTTTGAGATAGCAGAGGCTGTAAACATATGAAAAGAATGTGCAAGTAATGTTTTGGGCTTTCACAAGGTCTGTGCAAGATGGGTGCCGTATTTGTTGACACCTGAAAAAAAGCGCAAAGAAAAACTGTTTCTGTTAAGAATGTGGAGCTCTGCCATAAATATCCCAGTGAATTTTTGAAACGGCTTATTACCATGGATGAAACTTGGATACATCACTACACTCCAGAAAGTAAATCACAGTCATAACGTTGGATTGCGCCAGGTGAACCAACTCCAAAAAAGGCAAAGTTAATTTTGTCAGCTAACAAGGTTATGGCGAGTGTTTTCTGGGAGGAACAGGGAATTATTGTTATTGATTACTTGGAAAAGGGTAAAAATATCACTGGTGACTAATACTCAAGCTTACTGCAACGTTTGAGTGGTGAGGTGAAAAGAAAAACATCTCATTTGGCAAGGAAAATAATAATAATAATAATAATAATAATAATAATCTTGTTTCATGACGACAATGCTCCGACCTATCGTTCAGTCATTGCAATGGAAAAATGTGTGAATTAAAGTTGGAATTGCTTGAACATCCACCCTATTCGCCAGATCTAGCACCCAGTGACTACCACCTGCTCCCAAACCTCAGAAAATATGCCTTGGGGGACGAAGATTTCACAGCAACGAGGAGGTCATTGCTGCGGTAAACAGCTATTTTGAGGTCCTTGATAAATCACTCTACAGAGATGGTTTAATTAAGTTAGAACACCGATATGACAAATGTATTAGCCTTTCTGGAGATTATGTTGAGAAGTAAAGCAAAAAAAAAAAAATTAAATGCTGTTTTCATTGAGAGGTCCAGGACTTATCAGCGGACCCTCGTACATACAACATACACACACGAGCTTTTTCTAAATATTTTCTTTTGATTCAGCGGATCTCGAAATATGTATTTCCGGTGAAATCTCGATATCGAATTTTGGGCGAATAGCAATACTTTCTCTACTCACTCCCCAAAATCTGACTATAGTTTCATCCTGTTGTATCGTTTAACGAAAATCCTGTAGAAGAGGTGATGTGAGCGTTGCAAAAGGCGAATGCTGACGAGGAACAAAGACAAGTGAAGCATCTCTTCTGCTTCTTCCCTCCAACTGCTGAATAAACAGCTCATTTACTGCAAGTCAGACAGATCCTTGAAAAACTTTCAAAACTATTTCATTTCAGCACAAGGCCGACGTCGTCAGCCCGTAACAGGGCACCAGAGCGCGAAGGTGACTGCCAAGGTCCAGAGTTCGAGCGTAAAGTGCTTATTACTACACTTGTTCCCTAACAGTGAGGTAAATTTAAATTTCTCACGAAAACGTAAAAATTAAAATCGATGTCGTAAATACCCTGGATTTTTCTGATATTCATCTATAATGTGGGTAAGCATCGTTTTACATCCAACAATTTGCTACCAAATTTTCACTGGAAATACATATTTTGAGATGCCCTAAATCTGAAAAATTCATTTTTACAAAAAGACCGTTTGTGTATATGTGTGTCTGAATAGCATAACTCAAAAACGCAAGGTCCATTAAACACCAAATTTGGTATTTAACTTCAGTATCTTCCAAGGATGCGACACGAAGCTTTTCAAGAAAATTCCCCACCACAAACTACCTTTATACATTAACATTTTCGAAAATGTTACTTTTCTCAAAAATGCCTCTGACGATTTTGTTTAAAATACAGTATATTAAAACTATTTACATGACAAATAAATTGCATTCGTTGAATTTTCTGTGAATAGTCTCTGAAGACCTCTTCATTCTGGATGACTTTTGTATTGCTGACAGATAGAGGAAAACTTAGTATATAAAAATATAGATGTCTTCAAAACTCACAATTTATATCATTATCATTTCCAGATAGGAAGTGCCCATATTTCTTTTGTTTTACTTCTGGCCAAGCAAAGGAGCGACTTTCAATGACAATCGCATAGCAAGCAGTTTTTAAAACATTTGACTATCACTTTAACCTACGGTACTCCCTTATTTCGCTTCTGCTTACAAGGAAGCAAGTAATAAGACTATTTCTGTTAATGTTTATCTTGATTAGTATGAAGTAAATAGAAGAATTATGTTTTGTTAGAAGTTTGTAGAACAGCTAGAGAAACTCATGTGAGTGTAACACATCAGAATTTTTTATTGCTACAGGTAGAAGATATAATGTGAGATAAAACCGGTTTGAAAGACATTTTACGAATCAGAGAAACGTTTAGCTTGTTTCCATGGTAACGAGATCTGTGTATCATATTACCCCGAGGAAATTAAAAACTCGAGCACTGTGTAACTTGGTGTTGCATTTCAGCAAGTTGTCTGCCTCCCAGCCAGTCCTACCAACTGCTCCACTCACATGGCTTTCTCTACAGCTCTGTAACAAATTATTCTATTCAGCTAATTCTTGTATCTACTTCATGCTAATCGAGATAAACATTAACAGAAATTGTCATATTACTTACTTCCTTGTAAGTAGAAGGCATCTGAGTCATGCTAGAAATAACACGAAAATTTCCCCGTGAACCTAAATTTAGAAAATAGCGATAAAAATATAAAAAAACTGAAACATTCTAAAACGCTGGTACAAATATTTTCATTTATTCATCTCCCACCCTGTATAGTGTTCTTATTCCATTGTACCGAGATTAGCATGTCATTTATTTTCTTCCCGCTTCCCAATAATAATAATAATAATAACAATAATGTTGTTGTTGTTTAAATACCGTATATTAAACCTATTTGTATGGAAAAATAAAATGTATATATTGCATTTTTTATGAATAGCTTCTGAAGACTACTTTATTCTGGATGAATTTTGTATAAGTGATAAACCACAGGAGATGGACACCAAAACTGTAGATCTCGTTAAAACACACAATTTATATCATATACATTTTTACTTTCTGTACATAGTGCATAGAGAAGATATTCTATTCCACCCAAAAATTCGATACCGAGATTTCACAGGAAAATTAATGTTTAGGGTCACCCTTAATCCAAAAAAAAAAGAAAACATTTTTGGAAAATGGTCCTATACGTGTGTGTGCGTGTTTGGGCAGCTTAGCTCAAAAACAGAAGGATCATTAAACACCATACTTGCTATTTCAGTTTCGTTTCTTCCAAGTACGTGACATGAAGATTTTCAAGAAAATTCTCCTACCCTAAACTACTTTTTACATGGAAAAAAATTTTAAAATTCTGATTTTCCCAAAAATAGCTCTAACGATTTTCATTAAAATCTTTTATATTTAAGATATTTACAGACAAATAAAATGCATATCTTGAATTTTCTGAGAATAGCCTTTAAAGACCTCTTTATTATGAAAGATTTTTATCGAATTTTGCTTAACTGCTAAACCGTAAGAGATAGACAAAAACTTACTACACAAAAAATGTACATTACGTCAAAACACACAATTTATGCCCTTGACGTTTTTGTTTTGGAGGTAACCGTTTCCGAGATATTCTTCGTTATTGGTTTCAATTGTGAACGCTTAAAACTTTTCTCAGACAGGAAGTGTCCGCTTCTCTTTTGTTCTACTCCTGGCCAAGCAAAGAAGTGATTTGCAATGACAACCGCATAACGATAGTTTTTAAAACATTTGACTATCACTTTAACATAGCACATTCCTTTAGTTGCCCTCTACTTATAAGGAACCAAGTAATAAGAACATTCTGCCGATGTTTATCTCAATTAGTATTGTGTAGAACGAAGAATAATCTTTTGTAGGAGGTTTGTCTGAGATGTGCAGAAAGTCATGAGAATGGACACATTAAAATTTTTATTATGAGAAAAAAACCTGAAAATGTCAATAGCTAACATTGAATTTTTCAGGTGGTTATAATAATAATAATAATAATAATAATAATAATAATAATAATAATAATAATAATAATAACTAGAAGAAGAACTAGAGGCTGAAGGTGTGTACTATGTTCGGTTGCCTTTATTTGATTACGGGTGGAAGTTGACAGACGCGGGTTGCATGGCAAAGATCCCGGAAAGGCAAACATCAGGACGAGAACTTGCACCCGGAAATGTCGGTCTGTATGACATGGTCTGTAATATATTCCTCAACTGTTGGTATATCTCAAACATCCAATATTACTGCATGAAACAGCTTCCCTAAATTTTCAGTCAATGTTTTATCTTCAATTTTGTATGCAAAATTAACTAAATCAATAATTTTTATTACCTTCTCTACACGTACTATGTACCTAGTGTATAGAGAAGGTATTGTATTCCACCCAAAAATTAGATACCGAGATTAGATACCGGTGAAATCTCGGTATTGAATTTTTGTGTGCATTACAATACCTTCATACACTAAGTACATAATGTAGAGAAAGTAAAAGCCGGTGTTTCACTTTGGTCACCATACTTGACTTTTTGGGTGGAAAAGATTTCGGAACCGGTGAAAACCTTAACATCTTGGCTCAGATCTTTAGCGTCGGAAGAGTATAAGATCTGCATTGAAAAACCGGTACCACGTGACAATAAATACCTTGATGGAATACGTTGAGAAATAGAGTAAAGTAGTGTAACTTTGTAAATACAGTTTTGTGTTCTTGATAACTTTCACAAATGTGCGTCATTTTCTGGATGGCCGTTGTACTTATGTTGCGCATGGTAGAGAAAGTAAAAGATCTCATATTTTATATCCAAGTTTTGCTGGGGATGGTAAGCATGCTTTTATTACACTATATATTTAAGGAGAGTTTTGAAATCCAAAAATGACTCAGATGAAATGCATGCAGTTGTTAATTTACTCTGTCAGCAGAATGTTTGTTGCAAATGTCAATATTTTATTATAATTCGCTCTTCATATCAAATTGATATGTTAAACTGCTCTAGTGCTTTGGGTACGAGATTATGTGCAGGATTGAGTAATACTGTCATTGCTGCAGAGTTGGCCGACTGTCACAACAGAACAGAAATAAATACATTCCACCTTGGTAGTGTTTGCCTAGCATTCCACAGGTCACGAGTTCATATCTCGGTTAAGTGTGATTTTGTTCACGGTTTTCCCTTATCCTGAGATCATTTGACCATCACTTCACCAATTTCATTCATCGTCCAATATGACGTCAAAGGACATTAAGGCACAAAAAAAAAATAAAGAAAACCTGATGTGTTCCATTCACATGACTTTCCCTACATCTCTACAACAAATTATTGTTGAAAAAAGTATCCTTCTATATACCTCATGCTAATTGAGAAAAAAGCAGCAGAAATAGCCTTATTACTTGCTTCCTTGTAAGTTGAAGTGAAACAAGGGAGTACTATAGGTTAAAGTGATAGTCAAAAGCTGGTTGCTATGTGACTGAAGTTCCTTTGTTTGTATAGACACGAGTTAAGAAATTCCTGTATGAGAGAACTATAAGTTTTTCAAAGCTGAAACCAAAAACAAGGAATATCTCAAAAAACATCAACTCCACGAAAAAAATGTATATAACATAAATTGTACGTTTTAACGTGATCTATACTTTTTGTGTGGTTCTTACGGTCCATCTCTTACGGTTCAGCAGTTATGCGAAATGCATCCTGAATAAAGAGGTCTTTAGAGGATATACGATGTTTTCAACAAAATCGTTAGAGCCATTACATAGTTAATGAATGCTCAGTGTCGCACTGTCAAGTGATTTTTGCGACATTAAATCTTGAGAACGCTAGTAACGAGCTGCTAAAAATCGATATTTCTATACTCGGGGGAGGGCAGCACTTTTAAAGCCATTTTTTCAACCTGTTTTGCTTTAACACCGACTTATCAGCACCTGATAACGTTATGTTTATCCGGGGACCATGGATCATCGCCGATCTCAAATTACTTATATCAGTCACGTGCACAATCTCGCAAATTATTTCGCTTTCCTGGAGAGGGAAACTTTTAGGGTTTCAATTTCAGGAATTGGCAAATAGGTTTGTGTGACTTTTGGTTGAAAATTGTTGATCTCTCTCTTCCTCAGGTGTAGGGTAGAGGAGTGAATGAAAACAGATGCAGTCCATACAAGCAGAACAGACTGTACCAGCTCAGTTCGGAGATAATGTCACAGAGATAACACGACGGGAATGTGACAGCCGGAAGGTTCGGCTTCGAATCCCGTCCAGGTAGAACCTGTCGTGGCATTTCACATTACTGGTCGCTAGTGTCACTGATCCGTGGTGCTTAAACTGCAATTTGGGGAAATTTACAACTTCAACCCCACCCACCCAAAAATTCAATACTCAGATTTCACCTAAATACATGCTTGGAGGATCCCTGGACAAAACATTTGATGTGTTCCATTCACATAACCTTCTCTACATCTCTGCAAAAAATTATTGTTAAAAATTGGCTTCTATTTACCTCATACTAATCGAGAAAAAATTAGCAGAAATAGTCTTATTACTTGCTTCCTTGCAAGTAGAAGCGAAATAAGGGAGTAGCATAGGTTAAAGTGACAGTCAAAAGCTGGTTGCTATGTGACTGAAGTTCCTTTGTTTGTGTGGACAGGAGTTGACAAATTTCTGTATGAGAAAAGTATGTTTTACAAAGCTGAAACCAATAACAAGGAATATCTAAAAAACTATCGACACCACTAAAAAAATGTATATAACATAAATTGTGTGCTTTAATGCGCTCTACATTTTTTCTCTTGTAAGTTTTTATCTATCTCTTACGGATTACCAGTTATGCAAAATTCAGTAAAATTCATCCAGAATAAAGTGGCCTTCAGAGGCTATTCCTAGAAAATTCAAGATATACATTTTATTTGTCAGGTAAATGTGTTTATATATACGATATTTTAATCAAAATCGTTAGTCATTTTTTGGAAAATCAAAGTTTTCGAAAAAAAATACCATGTAAAGGGTACTTTGGGGTGGGGGGATTTTCCTGAAAATCTTCGTGTCGCATCCCTCGAAGATACCAAACCTAAATACGAAATATCAAATAGCACAATAACGGTCTTTTCGTTTTTGAACTATGCTACCCACAGACAGACACACACACACACACACACGGAGCGACATTTTCTAAAAATGCTCTTTTTGGAATCAGGGGGAACCAAAGCCTGTATTTCCGGTGAAATATCCGTATCTAATTGTTGGGTGCATTACAATACCTTCTCTATACACTATGTACATAGTACGTGTAGAGAAAGTAAAAAGTCAGTTCTATGAAAAATACCTCTGTATGTCTATGAGTAGTATAACTGAAAAACTAAAAGTCAGTTAAATACCAAACTTGCTATTTAAAGTTCAGTATGTACCAAAGATGCCACATGAAGTCTTTCTAGAAAAATCTCTCATCCACAACTACCCTTTACACACATTTTTAGAAAACTATGATTTTCTCAAGAATGGCTCTAACGATTTTGATTAAAATATCGTATATCAGAGATATTTACCTCAAAAATAAAATGTATATCTTGAATTTTCGGGGAACAGTCTCGGAAGACTACTTCATTCTGGATGAATTTTGCGTAACTGCTAAACCATAAGAGATAGACAATAATTTACTACACAAAAAATGTAGATCTTGTTAAAACACATAATTTATATCTTACCTACACGTTTTTACTTTCTCTAGCCCGCATGTACAATGCACATAGTGGATAGAGAAGGTATTGTATTCCACCCAAATATTCTATGTAGAGATTTCATCGGAAATATATGTTTTGGAGTCCCTGAGTCCAACAAAAAGCATTTTTAGAAAAAGGTCCGTGTGTCTCTGTGAACAGCTCAATAACGAAAAGAAGATTAGATACCAAACTTGGTGTTTAGGTTTGGTGTCCTCCAAGGCAGCAACACAAAGATTTCAAGAAGATCCCCCCACGACAAAGTACCCTTTACATCTAAAAAAATTAGAAAATATTGATTTTCTCAAGACTGTGTGGGAACCGCCTTTAAATGAGCGCGATTCCATCACCTACGCAAGAGGAGAAGAACGAAAGTCACTCTTTTACAACACCATGACCAGCGTATCCTCGCGTTTACTCCGTGGAGCTCTGCAACTTTTATAACGCACAAAGGGTTGTCTGCAAACGTGAAATACGGCGCTGGTGGGCCACCTCGTGGTATACGAGGGCAGTTTTTTTTCAACCTCCAATAGGCTATAAACAAAAGACAAGTTCATAGAAAACAATTATTCTATTACTAAAAGTTTTGGTTACTTTTCAACATAATCACCGAAAAGATTGAGACATTTATCGTACCTGTGCACAAACTTTGCAATACCCGCTTCAGAAATGTTGCCGCCAATGATTTCAAATGAGCATTGACGTTGTTTTGAAGATCTTGGTACTTTACGACGTTTGTGGAGAGCCATTCAAAACAAACGAAGAGCAATGCTGACTTGAGGAATTGTGTTGATCCATGACAACGCTCGTCCACACAACCTATCGGCTCCTTGAACAATTTCAATGGGAAATTTTCGATCATCTGCCATACAGTCCTAACTTGGCACTCAGCAACTTTCACCTTTTCCCTGAACTGAAGAGGAGGGCACACTTTTAAACCCACGAAGATCTTCAAAACAACGTCAATACTCATTTGCAATCATTGGCGGCAACATTTTTTGAAGCGGGTATTGCAAAGCTTGTACACAGGTACGATAAATGTCTCAATCTTTTCGGTGATTATGTTGAAAAGTAACCAAAAGTGTACAAAACTTTTAGTAATAAAATAATTTGTTTCTATGAACTTGTCTTTTGTTTATAGCCTATCAGAGGTTGAAAAAAAACGGCCCTCGTATTTCGAAATATGTTGGAGAGTTTTTGTTGATATTTTGGCTGTCTCTGGTCCTGTGATATGGCTGGCAGATCCCTAGGGAATATCTAACAGACTTTGTTTAATCCCAGTTTTACAGAAAGAGTTGACTTTGAGCCTGTTAATGGAAGCCATTAGGGGCTGCACTTCCATCCCAAGTTTTAGCACCACTTGCTACAGATTGTCAACTTAATAATCTGTTGGGGGGGGGGTCTTTTAGCAAACAAAACCCTTACAAACTCTCGCCTCGTCATCACAAAGTATCTCAGCTTGGCTCTTAACGGCGATTCTACATGTAAATGCTTCCAACAGCCTGAGACGCAAAACAATTACCACCAGTTTGCTTTTTACTTTCTCTACCTCTATGTACATACTACTTTGTTTTAAGTTTAACGTCCTTTAACCTGGTTGGTCATATCGGACGATGAATGGAATTGATGAAATGATACTCAAATAATCTTGGGGTCAATGGAACTTAAAGTTACTCGATATTCGTCTTGTCCCCGAAAAAAAAAAAACCTAATTCGGGTAACTCACGCTAAGCGAAATTCGAACTCACGGCCATTTGAACGTGAAGCAGACACGCTACCACCACGTATGCAACCCAAAAATTTGATGTCAAAATGTCATTGGAAATATATATAGGTATTTTTTTCATTTATATAGTAGCCCTCTTTAACATCTAAGGTCATATCGGGGCTTTGCACTTGAAAGAAGTCGTTGTTTGTAGGTTTTACCTTTTTTTTTAATCATTTTATTTTCCTCAAACACACATATATTCAAGCACTAATTCAGACTTCCATACGCTGTGGGAAATAGGGAATAATTCTGGCTAAAGAAAAATTCCCCGCCCCAGCCGGGAATCGAACCTGGGACCCACGGGTGAGAAGTCAGCTCGCTGACCACTCGGCAGCCAAATACATGTTTTTATGTCCCCTGAGTCCGATAAAAAGCATTTTATAAAAAGGTCTGCCTCTGTGGACAGCACAGCTCAAAAACAAAAGAAGTTTCATATCTTCCGAGGATAGGACACAAAGATTTTTTAATAACCCCTCCCCAACCATAAACAACCTTTACATGGAAACATTTTCGAAAATTATGATTTTCTCAGAATTGGCTGTAATGATTTTGATTAAATTAGCGTACATTAAAGGTATTTACCTGACAAATAAAATGTATATCTTGAAGTTTCTCGGAATAGCCTCTGAAGACTACTTTATTCTGGTTGAGGTTTGTAGAATTTTGCATAACGGTTAAACCGCAAGAGATAGACAAAAACTTACTACACCAAAATTGTAGATCTCATTAAAACACATAATTTATGTTATATACATTTTTACTTTCTCTAGCCCCGTATGTACAATGTACATAGGGATAGAGAAGTATTGTATTCCACTCAAAAATTCGATGTCGAGATTTCACGGAAATACATGTTTTAGGACCCCCTGAATCCAAAAAAGCATTTTCCAAAACAGATCCGTGTGTGTGTGTCTGTCTGTGTGTTTGTGTGTGTGTGTGTGTGTGTGTGCGGACAGTATAGCTCAAATATGAAAAGACTGTTAAATACCAAACTTGGTATTTAAGTTTGGTATCTTCCAAGAATGCGACACGAAGATTTTCAAGAACATTCCCCCACCCCAACTACCCTTTACATTGAAAAATTTTCAAATTCTTTTTTGTCTTAATAATGACTAACGATTTTGATTAAAATACCACATATTAAAGCCACTTCTATCACATATAAAATGTGTATATGCTTCGAAATCCTATTTATTTTGGATGAATTTTGCTTAATTTGGGATAACTAGTAACCCGTAAGAGATAGACAAAAACTTACTGTATCAAAAATGTAGGTCTTGTTAAAATACACATGTTATGTCATATAACACTTTTTCGTGGAGCTTACCGTTTTCGAGGTATTCCTTGTTATTAGTTTCAATTGTGAAGTACTTAACTTTTCTCAGACGGAAGTATCCTTTTTTTTTTTTTTTTTCCCCTACTCCTGGCCAAGCAAAGAACCAATTTGCAATGACAATCGCATAACGACAGCTTTTAAAACATTTGACTCTCACTTTACCATAGCACATTCCTATTTCCCTTCTACTTATAAGGAACTAAGTAATAAAATTCTGCTAATGTTTATCTCGATTAGCATGGTGTTGAGAAAAGAATTATCTTTTGTAAGAATTTGTAGAGTAGCTAGAGAAACTCATGTGAGCGTAAGGCATCAGATGTTTTATGTAGAGTTTCCTGTTTTTCGAGATATTGGTTTCATTTTAAGCCACCTAACTTTTCTCAAACGGGTCAGTGGAAAGTTAAACAAACCTGAATTGTTTCACGTAGCAACCAGCTTTTAAAACAATTGACTGTCACTTTATCCTAGTGTATTCCCTTCTACTTACAAGGAAGCAAGTAATAAGACAATTTCTGCTAATTTCTCTCGATTAGCGTGAAATAGATTTTTATAAATTGTTTATTTATAGTCGCCTAACTACCAGGTCTTTTAGCGACTTTTCATTTACAAAGTGGCTTTTTACAGAATAAACTTAAATAAATAATAATTACATCAGGAGTATTAGCAATAAACAAGCAACAAGATGGGATGTTAAAGGTATGAATAATAACAAAGTCATTTGTAACTATGAGAGTACACCGTGGTAGCTTTAAACAATATAACAAAATGCGGTCAATTAATAACAAGTGTGTGGCAAGATAAGATTTAAACAAAATGAACATTAACAAGTACTATAACATAATCATAGCTAAAACAACATTTGTAACAATATTGTCTTATTAATCAATGCATTAATATATTCCAAAAAACAATAATACTTTATATTAACAGTTTATGGAAATTAATTTTTTATAAAAGTTTGTACAAAGAGCTATCTTTTAAGAATTGTAAGATTCGTGGAATCATGCTGGTTATATTGAGAGCAGTGGAATTTGATTCTTCTGTCGTATAGGCTGCATTTTGAGATGGTTTGGCATCTATCAGGATGTTCTTTAGAGCGCAGGAAGCTGTGTGATGACAATCTCATCTTGACGTTTTACTACTGTGTCAACAAAGTTCTGGCAATTTGCCAATAAAACACAAAAAATGAATTATTCATCCAATTTTATTGTATCGCCTTCAAAGTAGGCCCCTTCTGAAATTATATATTTATGCCAACGAATAATCCAATCATCAAAACATTTTTGTAGGCAATTTTAGGAATCGATGTCAATTGTCGCCGCGAATTTTCCTTTATGTCTTCTATCGTCTGAAAACGGGTGCCTCGAAGTGGTAACTTGAGTTTTGGAAAGAGAAAGACATCGGCAGGAGCCAGATCAGGTGAATACGGTGGTTGTTCGATGAAATTTGTTGAGTTTTTGGCCAGAAATTCGTTCACAATAATAGCCTTGTGAGCTGGTGCGTTATCGTGGTGCAGAATCCATGAGTTGACATTCCCCAAATCTGGCCTTTTTCACCGTAATTGTTCTCCCAAACGCCACATAACTCTCAGATAATAGTCTTTATTTACCATCTAGCCTTCTGGCAAGAACTCTGAGTGCGATAATCGAAAAAAAACTGTCAACATGACCTTCAATTTTGATCGAGTTTGACGTGCCCTTTTAGGTTTCGGTTCAGTTGGAAGGCGCCATTCGGAAGCTTGTTGACTGGTTTGAGTGTCAAACTCGTAAACCCACGTCTCATCACCAGTTACAATGCGTTTCATGAATGTGGGGTCGGAACTGGCTCGTTCTAGCATGTCTTCAGCAATCCTTACGCGATTGAGTTTTTGTAGAAAATTCAAGTCTTTCGGAACTAACCGAGCTGCAACGCGTATCATGCCCAAACAATCGTTTCGTGAGACACAGAAAGTTCAGCGGCAATCTCTCTCAGACCTAAATGACGATTTTCAGAAACCATTTTCTTCACTTTAGCGATGTTCAGTTGAGTTGAAACCGTTGATGGCCGACCAGAGCGAGGCAAATCTTCCACCACATCTCGACCACTTTTGAATGCACTGTACCACTCATATGCACGTGTTTTTGATAAAGTCGATTCACCGTAAGCCCTCTTTAACATTTTCAGCGATTCGGCACAGGAAATACCATTTGCAATGCAAAATTTGAGACAGATTCTTTGTTCAATATTTGTATCCATCGTAAAATCGCAAATCACCTTTGAGATGAACTAACAAAATGGCGAACTGTAAACAAACTAGATGACAGATGACGATCAAACTCCGCGTGGGTATAGAGGAAAGTTGTACCAACTTAGCGACAACAATAATTTCCAATCCCCTTTTAATGGTCGCGCCGTGGCCGAGTGGTTAGACCACTCGCCTCTCACCTAGATGGCCTGGGTTCGATCCCAAGTGACCGCATGTGAGATTTGTGGTGGACAAAGCGGCGCTGGGGCGGGTTTTCTCCGGGTACTCCGGTTTCCCCCGCCATCTCATTCCACCGGTGCTCCATCATTCATGTATCATGCCATAAGTAGTTAAAGCGGGCGTTAAACACTACCAATAATAATATAATGCCCTTTTAAACAGGATTTTTAAATGATCAATTCCCGGTACGCTCTTGACAGAATGTAAATTATTAAGAGTGACGTTCTTTTCAGGGTTAAGTAATCTTTTGTTTAACAGCAAGAGAATGGAACAGATCACAACTTTTAGTTATGCCTTTCATAGACACACACACATGGATGTTTTTCTAAAAAAAAAAATACTTTTTCCGGACTCAGGCAGTTCCAAATGGTATATTACGGTGAAATTTCGGTATCATATTTTTGGGTGGAATACAGTACCTACTCTTCCTGGGCAAAACGAGAGCCATCCAGGAAGTGGCAGTGATTTGACAAAACTAAACACTAACGAAAGTTATCAACACACAACTTTACTTACAAAGTTACACTACCTTACTCTATTTGTCAACGTAATCGTTATTGCTATTTATTGTCACGTGGTACTGGTTTTTAAAGCAAAAAAGAACTTATTCGTTTCTTTGGTTGCACAAAATGTTGGGCCAATCGAATGTTATAGACAAATAACACAGTGTATAGTTATGTTGCAATGATCGAGTCTTCAGTGAGGAAATGTTACATAATTTACGAGTAATCAAGGAAGAACATAACAGTGTGTACGATAAAGACCGGACTGGAAGTTCATCAACCGTTATGGAGCACTTGAAAGCAAATGTTGATAAAAGAATTCAGAAAAACCGGTGTTTCATTTTAGTCACCTTATATGACTTTTGGTTGGAAAAATTTCGGAGCCGGTGAAAACCGCTATAACATCGGCATTGAAAAACTGGTACCACGTGACAATAAATACCTTGATAGCAATGAAAATTACGTTGAGAAATAGAGTAAAGTAGTGTAAGTTTGTAAATAAAGTTTTGTGTTTAGTTATGTCAAATCGTCTGTCACTTTCTGGTTCACTCTTGTATTTAGTAGGCAGAGAAGGTATTGTATTCCACCAAAAACGATAAATACATTTCAACGAAATACATGATTTAAAGTACCCTGAATAAAAAGTTTTAGAAAATGGTCACCATAAATCATAGGGTGCAGCACGAACTCTTTCACAAAAATCCCCTAACCACAATCTACCCCTTACTAGAGATTTTTAAAAAATTTCGATTTCTTCAATGTTCTCTAGCGTATTTAATTAAAAGGTCATATATTAAAGATATTTACATCAAAAATAAAATGTATATCATGCATTTTCTGGGAATAGCCTCCGAAAACCTCTTTATTCAGAATAACATTTGCCTAACTGGTGTAAATTAAGACATGAACAAACTCTTACAACAAAACAGATCTCACGTGTTCCATTCACATGACTTTCTCTACACCTCTGTAACAAATTATTGTTAAAAAGCTTATGCTTCTATTTACTTCATGCTAATTGAGACAAACATTATCAGAAATAGTCTTATTACTTGCTTCTTTGTAAATAGAAGCGAAATAAGTAAGTAGCATAGGTTAAAGTGACAGTCAAAAACTGGTTGCTATGTGACTGATGTTCCTTTGTTTGTATGGACACGAGTTGACAAATTCCTCTATGAGAAAAGTATAAGTTTTTAAAGGCTGAATCCAATAACAAGGAATATCTAAAAAACGATCAACTTCACGAAAAAATGTATGTAACATAAATTGTGTGTTTTAACATAATTTGCATTTTCTGTTATGTAAGTTTTGTCCATCTCTTACAGTTTGCCAGTTATGCAAAATTCTGTAAAATTCATCCAGAATAAACTGCTCTTCAGAGGCTATTCCCAGAAAACTCAAGATATACATTTTATTTGTTAGGTAAATATCTTTAATATACGATACTTTAATCAAAATCGTTAGAGCCATTTTTGAAAAAAATCTAAATTTTCGAAAAATTTTCCATGTAAAGGTTAGTTTGGGGTTGGGGGATTTTCTTGAAAATCTTCGCGTCGCATCCTCGGAAGATACTCAACTTAAATACCAAGTTTGGTTTTTAACGGGCTTTTCGTTTTTGAGCTTTGCTGTCCATAGACACAGACTCACCTTTATCCAAAAATGCTTTTTTTTAAACACGTATTTCCGGCGATATCTCGGTATCGAATTTTTGGTGCACTACAATACGCTCTCTAAACATTATGTACATAGTACATGCAGAGAAAGTAACAATTAGATCTCATTAAATTTTACAACATTTAGGTCCTACACTTTTTAATTTTTCTAGCACGTATGTACAACCAGCATAGCAGATAGAGAAGGTGTTGTATAACAGCCAAAAATTCGATGACAAAATTTCACTGGAAATACATGTTTTGAGCAACCATGGATAAAAATAATTAGCAAAAGAACCGTGTGCATGTGTGTGTGGACAGCGTAACTCAAAAACAAAAAGCCATTTAAATACCTAACTTATCATCCAGGAAAATCATGATCTGAGGTTGCCATTTTCAGAAAAATCACCCACCCCCAAGTACCCTTTAACTGGACCATTTTTCGAAAGTTCAGATTTTCTTAAAAATGGCTCTAAAGATTTCGAATGAAATGCATTTTTAAGATATTTTTATTAAAATCGAAATTTATATCTTGAGTTTTTTTGGAATAGCCTCTGAGGACCTCTTTATTCTGAATGACCTTTGTATAACTGGCAAACCGTAAGAGATAAACAAAAACTTACTGCACCAAAAATGTAAGTTTCGTTCAAACACATAATTTATGTCAAAACTATAAACTTTTTTGTAGAATTAATCGTTTCAGAGATATTCCTTGTTAATGGTTTCAATTTTAAACAACTTGAAAATTTTCTGAAACGGGAAGTTATCTTTCGTTTCTCATCTCTTATGTAGTGCTGCTAGCCTTGGAAAAAGAGAAGAGTTTTAATGGCAAACGCTTAGCTTTTAAAATATTTGGTCTAGTAGTGTACCAGGGAATTATAATAGAGGCATCTAAAAAAGTATTTAGTAACCGTCGACTCTTACTAGATGGCAGTTAAAGTTTCAGCTATATCCTTCACGTGGTTTCGTTGCCATAGGCGATTGAATCAACAATCTTGTGCTTGTTTGGAAATATGGAAAAAACGTGTTTCGTATGATGATTTAACAGGTCTATCTAAAGGCTTGACAGCGAAAGAGATAAAAGCCGAGTTGGTTTTTAAAGGCGAACCGGCTCCGAAGAAGGCAAATATGCAGACAAGGTGACGGACTCGGGTTTTTTGGGATGCACGCGCAATCATGTACATTGGTTACTTGCAGAAAGGAAGAAGGACAATTAATGGAGAGTAGTATGCATAGTTATTGCAGCGGTTGAACGGGGAAATCAAGAAAACTCCCTCGTCTGGCAAAGAAAAAGATTCTCTTCCGTCAAGACAATGCAAGGACGCACACATGCGCAGTTTCGACGGCGAAAACTGTCGAATTCAGGTTGGAATTACAACAACATCCACCGTATTCACCAGATTTGGCCCCCAGCGACTTTTCTTACTTCCAAACTTGAAAAAATAGCTCGGTGGAAAACGACTGACGTTTAACAAACAGGTCATCTCCCAAACTATGTCTATTTTGAGGACCTTCCGAATTCCTACTTTTTGGAAGGTTTAAAACAGAGAAATGCTGGGAAAGGTGTAACGTGCTAAAAGGAGATTATGTTGAAACATTTTTAAAAAATCTGATGTGTACCATTCACATGACTTTCTCCACATCTCTGTAACAAATTATTGTTAAAAAGCTTATGTTTCTACTTACTTTATCTAATCCAGAAAAAATTAGCAGAAATAGTCTTATTACTTGCTTCCTTGTAACTAGAAGCGAAATAAGGGAGTACCATAGGTTAAAGTGATAGTCAAAAGCTGGTTGCTATGTGACTGAAGTTCCTTTGTTTGTATGGACAGGAGTAGAGAAATTCCTGTATGAGAAAAGAATAAGTCTTTTAAAGCTGAAACCAAAAACAAGGAATATGTCAAAATCGACCCACTCCACGAAAAAAATGTATAGAACATAAATTGTGTGTTTTAACGAGCTCTACGTTTTTTGTGTGATAAGTTATTTTCTAGCTCTTACGGTTTAGCAGCTATGCAAAATTCCGTAAAATTCATTCAGTCTTCAGAAACTGTTCCCAGAAAATTCAAGATAGACATTTTAATTGTCAGGTAAATATCTTTAATATACGATATTTTAATAAAAACCGTTAGAGGCATTTTTGAGAAAATCAAAATGTTTGAAAATGTGTTCATGTAAAGGTTAGTTGGGGGTGGAGTGAACACATCACATGTTTTCAAGACTACAATTGTAATTCTTGGATTCTGTAAGGACTTGAAGCTGTTCTATTTGTATTCAGAGTGACGTGGAATACAATACGTGATAGAGAAAGTGAAGAGATCGTCAGCGAACACTGCTTTTGTGGCTACCAGAAGATCTAAGATACCATTCTGTACGTCTTCTTTCATAGCAAGGCATCGAACCCATGACCTCGGTTCTCGCCTTTAATTTCCTTATGTGGGTAGGTCGAGGAGCGAGCGAGCGGCCCATTGTGTCCAGGTCCTCTTTGTTAAATCGGGTCCCTAACAATATCCGGCCCTGGGAGACAGGAAATGAAGTCTCTGATAGGTTCGCACACAAGTACAGTCCCTTCTCGCGTTTCCTCGGCTGCTGCTTCATCCCTGGACCACACCTTTCTCTATCAACTACAGACATTCCATCCAAAAATAAATTGTGTGCTTTAATGAGATTTACATTTCTTGTGAGGTGAGTTTTTGTATTTCTCTTACTGTTTACCAGTTTTATAAAATCCATTCAGAATGAAGAGGTCTTCAGAGGCTATTCCCAGAAAATTCAAGATATACATTTCGTTTCTCATAACAATATCTTAAACATAAAGTATTTTAATGTAAACGTTACAGCTATTTTTGAGAAAATCAAAATTTTCGAAAAATGATCCATATAAAGGGCAGCTTGCAGTGGAAGGATTTTCTTGCCAATCGCATATAGACAGCTTTTAAAACATTTGACTATCACTTTGGCCTTGTGCATTCCCTAGTTTCAGTCTACTTATAAGGAACTAAGTAATAACATTCCGCTAATGTTTATCAAGATTAGCATGGTGTTGAAAGAAGAATTATCTTGTGTAAGAAGTTCATTTGTAGAGTAGCTAAGGAAAGTCATGTATGTGCAACAATCAGATTTTTGTAATAGATACCAACATTTCACCAGAACAATATTTTTTGCGGACCGCTGAAGAAAAAACGAATTTTCCTACGACCGAGCGCAATTGAATAGTTTACGAGCTCATTTGACGGACTCCAGGCGCAAAGAAGTGCTGCTGCAACTTTACGATATGTGTGTATACATGGGTTCTAGAAGACCGATATCCTTAGAGCTGCTGCGAAATAAACAACCCTTGGTGACTGGTGCAAACCTAACTTTATTTTATCTTTCCTTGCCTCTCTTTCTCATCAGAAAAAACCATTGTATGATACGCGAGCGTCAAGTTTCTTCTCGACTGCTTGACAATATACCCGCTCGAATCAAAAACCATAACTTTACGCTCTTGCATCATAGCTATTTAAGAAAAAGTTTCCGTTTGTGCATCTCTGTGATTCTGAGCAGCATTGCTCATAAATGAAAATTCCGCCAAGTACCAAGGATGTGACACGAAGATTTTCAAGAAAATCCTCTCAGAACACTACGCTTCACACGGAACATTTTTCGAAAATTTTTATTTTTCAAAATTGGCTTTAAACATTTTGATTAAAATACCGTATATTTAAGACATTTACCTGACAAATAAAATGTATATCTTGAATTTTCTGGCAATAGCCTCTGAAGACTACTTTATTCTGGAGGAATTTTACGGGATTTTATATAAGTGCTAAACCGTAAGAGATGGACAAAAACTTATGATACAAAAAATGTAGAGCACGTAAACACACAATTTATGTTAAATACGTTTTTTGGTGGAGTTGATTGTTTCGTTTCAGCTTTAAAAACGAACTTTTCTCATACAGAAATTTGTCAACTGCTAGTCATACAAACAAAGGAACTTTAGTCACATAGCAACCAGCTTTTAACTATCACTTTAACCTATGGTACTCCTTTATTTCACTTCTACTTACAAGGAAGCAAGTAATACGACTATTTCTGCTAATTATTCTCAATTAGCATAAAGTAAACAGAAACATAAACTTTTTAACAATAATTTGTTGCAGAGATGTAGAGAAATGCATGTGAATGGAACATATCAGATGTTTTCTTCTGTAGGTAGCCATTTACGAAATATTGGTTGTTATAGGATTGTATTTTCCAATAACTTTATCAAATGGGAAGTCGTTATTCATATTTGGTCAAGCAAAGCGAACGAACGTAAATATAAACATATCTATAGCGACTGGCTTTTAAACTATTTGAGTGTATCATCGTAGCTTCCTATTAACAATGGAATATGCTAATGTTTATCTTGATAATTAAGTTTTTGTAAGAACAGTTTGCTAGTTAGAGAAGGACATGATATCAGATGCTTACCAAGCACAAATATCAACCACCCAATACAATTTCAGCGTAACTACGTAGGTACATGTTTTGGATTCCTTTCACATGACTTTCTCTACTTGTTCGGCATATTAAACTATTCTTACAAAAGAGTATTGTTCTATCCACATGGAGATAAACATTATCAGAAAGTGTCTTGTTACTTTGCTCCTTGTAAGAAGAAATGCGTATACTAGGCTAAATCTCTTAACAAGGTACTCTGAAATAGTAACAAACAACATTTTGTTTTACACACTAATAACATCTCTTTTATTTATAGTTTCAGAAAATATATACTTTTGGGGAGTTACGAGCATTTTAATCAATTTTAATGCTAGTCTGTATTTTTAGTTTCTCTACACGTACTATGTACATAGTGTATAGAGAAGATATTGTAATGCACTCAACAAAGAAGCATTTTTAGAAAAATGCCCGTGTGCCTACGCACGTGTGTGTGTGTGTGTGTGTGTGTGTGTGTGTGTGTGTGTGTGTCTGTGGACAGCATAGCTAAAAAATGAAAAGACAATTAAATACCAAACTTGGTATTTAAGTTTGATATCTTACAAGGATGCGACACGAAGATTTTCAAGAAAATCCGGCACCCCAAAGAGCCTTTACATGGGACCTTTCTCGAAAGATTTGATTTCCTCAAAAATGGCTGCTACGATTTTAATTGAACTACCGTATATTAAAGACATTTATCTGACAAATAAAATGTATATCTTGAATTTTCTGGGAATAGCCCCTGAAGATTACTTTACTCTGGATGAATTTTACGGAATTTTGTATAAGTGCTAAACCGTAAGAGATGGACAAAAACTTACTTAACAGAAACAGTAGAGTTCGTTAAAACACACAATTTATGTTATATACATTTTTTTCGTGGAGTTGATCGCTTTTTAGATATTCCTTGTTATTTGTTTCAGCTTTAAAAAACTTATACTTTTCTCATACAGGAATTTGTCAACTCCTGTCCATACAAACAAAGGAACTTCAGTCACATAGCAACCAGCTTTTGACTACCACTTTAACCTATGTTACTCCCTTATTTCACTTCTACTTACAAGGAAGAAAGTAATAGGACAATTTCTGCTAGTTAATGTGAACTAGAATGAGTGTGTAGAGAGAGTGATGTGAATGTAGTTTTGGAGCGCCATCACGGTCCATGAAGTGTCAGCAAGGCGTGAAATGATCCTGGGGTCAAACTTGCGTTATCTCACCTAGCACAGCTCCTGTTTTAATGGTAGAGTAGGTCACGACAAAACTACATCAGGCGCGTGGCTTCCTAACTTAATTAAAGCTTTCTTCTTCGTGAGGATATCGGTGTGCAGCGTGTGGAGCGCGACACAAGGCCGGTAACAAACAAACTTTATATCATCCGTTGTCATTTCTTATATTGTTTGACACCTTCAAAAATTACATTTTCATTTAAATACAAAGAACATTCCAAAATTTTGAGAGTGGATGCAATAAAAAAAAATCTAATGTGTTCCATTCACATGACTTTCTCTACATCCCTGTAACAAATTATTGTTAAAATGCTTAGGCTTCTATTTACTTCATGCTAAACGACAAAAAACAAGGAATATTTTAAAAACGATCAACTCCACGAAAAAAATGATTATAACATAAATTGTGTGTTTTAATGTACTCTACATTTTTTGTGTGGTAAGTTTTCGTCCAACTCTTATGGTTTATCAGTTATGCAAAATTCCATAAAATTCATCCAGAATAAAGTAGTCTTCAGAGACTAATCCCACAAAATTCAACATATACATTTTATTTGTCATTTAACTATCTTTAATATACGAAATTTTAATCAAAATTGTTAGAACCATTTTTGAGAAATTCAAAATTTACGAAATTTTGTCCATGTAACTGCTAAATCGTAAGACATGGACAAAACTTACTACAGAAAAATGAAGAGCACGTTAAAATACATACTTTATGATGTATAATTTTTTTCACAGAGTTGGTCGTTTTTATTTATTTATTTATTTATGCTAAGCTTTATACAGGTGAATATGACCGGTGTTCAGCCCTGGCTCTTTACCGGTCATACTCATATTTTACAATAGTTTATTAATTCTAGTTTATTACACCATTTTGTCTATTTACTGTCCATATCCATTTATTTTTCACTTTGCATAAGAATTGTCCAAATTTCAGTTCCTTTACATTTAAATAAAATGTGTTCTATATCTTCATTTCCGCCACATATAGGACATTGATTTTGTGGAATACCTTTCCTTAAACCTTTTAATCTCCATACTCCTGCTTTCAGCCATGCAATACCTTCTCGCTCCTCTTTATTTGTCACATCAATGTACTTTTCCCTTCCCCATGAGACTTTCATTGGTATATAGAAAACTAAAGATCTCTTTTCAGTTATTTCACTAAATATTTTTTGTATTTCTATATCCTCAAATCTTTTCCTTGCCAACTTCCAGAAGTTATTCACATTATTTTCTCTTCTTCTCCACATTTCCCCTAACCCACTACTTTCCAGGTTATTTCGAAGACAGTCTACCCATCCCTTGTTCTTTAAACTTTTCTCTTGATATACTAAACACTGTTTTAACAAATTCCTTTCTTCCAATTTCAATATCCTATGCCAAAATTTCAATGCCCTTTCCATAATCTTTCCCTTACTTGCCACTCTACCCAGCTCTATTTGTGCTACCTGCCTAACAGTTGCATTTGGTAACCCCAGTATTTCTTTGCAAAATTTCCTATGCACCTCATCTATGCCTTCCCATCCTCCTTCTAATCCCCATACTTCTATCCCATATAGCATTTTTGCCTCAACCACCATATTGTACACTTTTTCTAACCATCTAATATTTATATTAGGTGCTTTGTATTTGTAACTTCTAATAGCTGATAAAGCTCCTTTTCCTTTTGCCAATGCAAATTTCTTTTGCTTTTCCCAATTGCCACCACTATCAATTTTAACTCCTAGATAAATACATTCTCTCACTACCCTGTACTCCTTTTCATTCTCATTCTTCCATTTTTCATATTTGCTCAATTTTCCCCCTTTTTTGAACACTACAATCTGCGTCTTGTCCTGGTTCACTTTTAAACTCCACTCTTTACAGTAATTATTTAATGTTTGCAAGGATTGTTTCAAGCCATTCACTGTAATTGTGGTCGTTTTTAAGATATTCTTTGTTTTTGGTTTCAGCTTTGAAAAACTTATACTTTTCTCATACAGGGATTTCTCAACTCGTTTCCATACAAAAAAAGGAACTTCAGTCACATAGCAACCAGCTTTTGACAATCATTTTAACCTATGGTACTCCCTTATTTCGCTTCGACTTACAAGGAAGCAAGTAATAAGACCAGTTCTGTTAATGTTTATTTTGATTAGCATCAAGTAAATGGAAGCATAAGCTTTTTAACAATAATTTGTTGCAGAGATGTAGAGAAAGTCATGTGAATGGAACGCACCAGATTTTTTTAAATGATAAAGAGCAAAATCCTTTAAGGTTCGGTCGCATGTAACACCGTCAGTATCCAAGCGTGTTATCACACCAGTTACTTTTCCTGAGCCCTCCCCATCCTTTACCACAGACACATTTTACTACAGTCAAATGTAACCCCATCAACATCCAAGAGTGTCATCACACCAGTTACTTTACATGGGCCCTCCCCATCCTTTACCACAGACACATTTTACTACAGTCAAATGTAACCCCATCAACATCCAAGCGTGTTATCACACCAGTTACTTTACATGGGCCCTCACCATCTTTTACCACAGACACATTTTACTACAGTCAAATGTAACCCCATCAACATCCAAGCATGTTATCACACCAGTTACTTTACATGGGCCCTCACCATCTTTTACCACAGACACATTTTACTACAGTCAAATGTAACCCCATCAACATCCAAGCGTGTTATCACACCAGTTACTTCACATGGGCCCTCCCCATCCTTTACCACAGACACATTTTACTACAGTCAAATGTAACCCCGTCAAAATCCAAGCGCGTTATCGCACCAGTAACTTTACATGGGCCCTCCCCATCCTTTACCACAGGCACATTTTACTTCAGTCAAATGTAACCCCATCAACATCCAAGAGTGTTATCACACCAGTTACTTTACATGGGCCTTCCCCATCCTTTACCACAGACACATTTTACTACAGTCAAATTGTAACCCCATCAACATCCAAACGTGTTATCGCACCAGTTACCTTACATGGGCCCTCCCCATCCATTACCACAGAGACATTTTACTGAAGTCAGATGTAACCCCGTCAGTATTCAAGCGTGTTATCGCACCAGTTGCTCTACATGGGCCCTCCCCTTCCTTTACCACAGACACATTTTTCTGAAGTCACATGTAACCCCATCAACATCCAAGCGTGTTATCGCACCAGTTACTTTACATAGGACCTCCCCTTTCTTTACCAGACACATTTTACTGCAGTCAAATGTAACCCCATCCAAGCGTGTTATCACACCAGTTATTTTACTTGGGCCCTCCCCATCCTTTACCAGACACATTTTACTGCAGTCAAACGTAACCCCATCCAAGCGTGCTATCACACCAGTTACTTTACATGGGCCCTCCCCTTCCTTTACCACAGACACATGTTACTGCAGACAAATGTAACCCCATCAACATCCAAGAGTGTTATCACACCAGTTATTTTACTTGGGTGCTCCCCATCCTTTACCAGACACATGTTACTGCAGTCAAATGTAACTCCATCCACATCCAAGCGTGTTATCACACCAGTTATTTTACTTGGGCCCTCCCCATCCTTTACCAGACACATTTTACTGCAGTCAAACGTAACCCCATCCAAGCGTGTTATCACACCAGTTACTTTACATGGGCCCTCCCCTTCCTTTACCACAGACACATGTTACTGCAGACAAATGTAACCCATCCACATCCAAGAGTGTTATCACACCAGTTATTTTACTTGGGTGCTCCCCATCCTTTACCACAGACACATTTTACTACAGACAAATGTAACCCATCCACATCCAAGAGTGTTATCACACCAGTTATTTTGCGCTGGTCCTCCCCATCCTTTACCACAGACACATTTTACTGCAGACAAATGTAACCCCATCAACATCCAAGAGTGTTATCACACCAGTTACTTTACATGGGCCCTCCCCATCCTTTACCACAGACACATTTTACTGCAGACAAATGTAACCCATCCACATCCAAGAGTGTTATCACACCAGTTATTTTGCTTGGGACCTCCCCATCCTTTACCATAGACACATTTTACTGCAGTTAAATATAACCCCATCAACACCCAAGAGTGTTGTCACACCAGTTATTTTACTTGGGTCCTCCCCATCCTTTACCATAGACACATTTTACTGCAGTTAAATATAACCCCATCCACATCCAAGAGTGTTATCACACCAGTTATTTTGCTTGGGTCCTCCCCATCCTTTACCATAGACACATTTTACTGCAGTTAAATATAACCCCATCAACACCCAAGAGTGTTATCACACCAGTTATTTTGCTTGGGTCCTCCCCATCCTTTACCATAGACACATTTTACTGCAGTTAAATATAACCCCATCCACATCCAAGAGTGTTATCACACCAGTTATTTTGCTTGGGTCCTCCCCATCCTTTACCATAGACACATTTTACTGCAGTTAAATATAACCCCATCAACACCCAAGAGTGTTATCACACCAGTTATTTTACTTGGGCCCTCCCCATCCTTAACCACAGACACATTTTACTACAGACAAATGTAACCCATCCACATCCAAGAGTGTTATCACACCAGTTATTTTACTTGGGCCCTCCCCTTCCTTTACCAAAGACACATTTTACTGCAGTCGCTGGGACTTGACTTTGAATGCATCGTGCGTATCGCGCTAATGATCACGGCTATTCAAGTCGCCTCAGTTGTGGTGCTAGTGAAAGGGATATATATGACTTATGTAGAACTGACACATTTCTTTCTTTAATTATTCTGTTGGAAATGCATTCAAAGGCCCAATTTTAGCACCAAATTAAGCAGAATGTTCTGGAGTTTCGATTCCTTGTCACTAGATGAGCAGATGTTTATGTTTTATTCCTAATTGCATTGTTGGCTGCTGTTTCCACATTTTGTTCTTGTAGTCGACGTGAAAATGCAGTACGATGTAGAACTGAATCAAGGATATTTTCAACAAGATGGCGCTACATGCCATACATCAAATTAATCCATGAACCTAATTGCAAGTTTCTTTGAGGACCGGATAATTTCCAGGAACCTGTGGCCCCCGAGATCTCCGGATTTGACATCGCCAGACTTCTTTCTATAAGGTTACTTAAAAGACAGGGTTTACGCCACACGTCGCCGGACATTGGACGAAGCACAACACACAAAGGAGATTCAAGCTATTGACAACAGAGTCCTCCAACGAGTGGCCAGTACGACGTGTTGAGTTGTACCTTATGCAGGATGGAGGACATTTTCAACATTTGCTATAGAGGTAAATAATCTCCCAAAATTCCTCTACAATTTAGGTATAATAAGTTGTCGCTAGCTTAACACGTTTTGAAACAATTAATGAAAGAAACGTGTCAGCTCCCATATAAACCACCCTGTATATGTATATATATATATATATATATATATATATATATATATACCGGTTTGTGAATTAGAGGAAGAGCGACATATGTATCAAAATAATTCACACAATAAAAGTTTAAGAACCAGTCGAGAGGTTGGCGGATCGCTAGCAACAGCAGTGTCGTTTTCAGACCCAGTTTCCTGACTGTTAATTTGGAGTCCCGATTTTAGCGGCGAATGTTTGAACTTGATGGGACACACAGGCGTAACGTAATCTCACACTAGACACGCAGAACTCCGGGGGATTTAATTATGAAATTTATTTGTGGGTTAAGCCCTCGCAATGCGCTGCACAGCGGGGCACGCCCTCAGAGAATAGCATCTCTCTGAGGAGCAAGTTCTTCGTTATTCTAAGTGAGATTAAAAATGGAATTAAACCTCGGTTACCTGGACCATCCTTTTGTTCCGACATTTTAAATTACACAATTTTAAAAATGTGCTGAGTGATTAGATTAGAAAGCATTCTGTATGTTGGTTTTGACCAGCAAGCCACTGAACATAGAACTTGTCAAGGGATAAACCAGGGCCGTTTTTTTATCAACCTCCGATAGGCTATAAATAAAAGACAAGTTCATAGAAAACAATTATTTTATTACTAAAAGTTTTGTACACTTATGGTTACTTTTCAACATAATCACCGAAAAGATTGAGACATTTATCGTACCTGTGTACAAGCTTTACAATACCCGCTTCAAAAAATGTTGCTGCCAATGATTTCAAATGAGCATTGACATTGTTTTGAAGATCTTCGTGTTTTACGACGTTTGCGGAGAGCCATTCAAAACAAACGAAGAGGAATTGTGTTGATCCATGACAACGCTCGTCCACACAACCCATCGGCTCCTTGAACAATTTCAAAGGGAAATTTTCGATCATCCGCCGTACAGTCGTGACCTGGCACTTTCACCTTTTCCCTGAACTGAAGACGTGGCAAGGAGGGCAGCACTTTCAAACCAACCAAGATCTTCAAAACAACGTCAATGCTCATTTGAAATCATTGGTGACAAAAATTTTTAAAGCGGGTATTGCAAAGCTTGTGCACAGGTACGATAAATGTCTCTATCTTTTCGGTGATTATGTTGAAAAGTAACCATAAGTGTATAAAACTTTTAGTAATAAAATAATTGTTTTCTACGAACTTGTCTTTTATTTATAGGCTATTGGAGGTTGAAAAAATAACGGCCTTCGTAAAAAAAATTAAATGTCGTGTTATTTATGGATGTTCTTTAACTGCTGTGGGTCTCAGTGTCCAATTCTATATTGGGCGTGAAAGACCGCTTAAGTTTGCTCAGAGGCCTCTCGATCATGCTTGAGGTTCTTTTACGTGCCGTAAATCTACGACACGGGACCAACGGCTTTACTGGCCTTCCGAAGGAAGCCGTGCTAAGGATTTTTACACCCGAAAAAATCCATCGTCCTCCGCCGGGTTTGAATCCGTGACCTTGGGTATATGAAGTTAGATGTAACCATTACACCACGGAGGGTGACGCGGTGTTCGTACGTGTATGCGTATGTGTATATTGAATGATTCAAAAATAATTTTACATTTTGGGATGGATTCTTGACATCGAAACGAGAAAATACGTTCATATAAACACATGCTCTAAAACACTTTGTTTTCACGTTATCAATTTATTACTGAAAATCACTTTCAACGGCTTTTCGAGTCCAACCTAATAACTTCATTTACGTACTCATTCATAGAAGACTTTGATCCATTTTACCCTGCAAAGTTGGCCTTGGCTTGCCATGGCTACTTGTTAACAATACATTCCCGAGCACACTGTCATTCAGAACACTCTCCCAGACTTGTTAGAAAATGTGTCTCTGCAAATAAGAAGAAACATGATGTGGCTCTAGCACATTTTAGTATCACTGGCTGCTATCTAGCATAAGTGGATAGGTACATGACGACCAGTTCCATGGTCTGCACGTTCTACCAACCTCAAAACTTTCTAGCACTTTAAGCCATTGGTTTATGCAGCAGATATCCTAGATAAAAAAAAAAAAAAAAAAAAACTCTTAATCTACGTGTCATGTAAGCCTGTAAAACTATACGACACCGACTCGGAGTATTTGACATTCCATGCTTCGACGCGTATATGCGCGTCTAGACGCAAGAGGAGGACATTTACTATAAGTGGTGTTAGTGTGGAACCCCTCCTAACAAGTTGCCATCAAAAATGGAGTAAAGTGTCACTTTAAAATCTGAACTTGTCTGCATCTTGAACTTCAATAAATCGAGAACGAAGGGTTTTGGGGAATGCCTTTATATGATCATTTTTACTTTCTCTACTCTTACTATGTGCATAGTGAATAGAGAAGGTATTGTATTGCACCCAAAAATTCAATACTGAGATTTCAACGGAAATACATGTTTTGAGACCCCTGAATCCGCCCAAAAAATTTAGAAAAGTGTCCGTGTGTCTGTCTGTGTGTATGTGTGTGTGGCCAGCATAGCTCAAAAGGAAAATACGGTTAATACCAAACTTGGTATTTAAGTTTTGTATCTTCCAAGGATGCGACATAAAGATTTTCAAGAAACTCCCCCCCCCCATTCCAAACTACCCTTTACATGGAACTTTTTTCGAATATTTTGACTTTCTCAAAAATGACCCTAACGATTTTGATTAAAATATCGTATATTAAAGATATTTACCTGACAAATAATATGTATATCTTGAATTCTCTGGGAATAGCCTCTGAAGACTACTTTATTCTGGATGAATTTTACGGAATTTTACATAACTGCTAAAGTATAATAGCTGGACAAAAATTCACAACACGAAACATGTAGAGCAAATTGAAACACACAATTTATGTTACATACATTTTTTTCGTGGAGTTGATCGTTTTTGAGATATTCCTTGTTATTGGTTTTAGCTTTGAAAAACTTCCACTTTTCTCAAACAGGAACTTGTCAAGTCGTGTCCATACAAACAAAGGAACTTCAGTCATATAGGAACCAGCTTTTGACTATCACTTTAACCTATGCTACTCCCTTATTTCGCTTCTACTTACAAGGAAGCAAGTAATAAGACTATTTCTGCTATTTTTTTGTCGAATAGCACGAGGTAAATACAAGAGTGTTGATGTTTTTGTTCACAGAAATGAAATGATCCACATTCAGTGAAGAACACACACATTTCCGATTGAATATATATTTTGTGTGGAATGCTTGGGTCGTGGTTATGAAGACTTTTGCGTGGGATGTAAATGTGACAGCTGAACAAGTGACATGGCTTTGATACAAAAGTGAACAGGAAATGTGACGTTATCGGGCTAAGCTTCCTTTCGTTTCCATGGCAACCACAACGTGAAACTGATCCCTTTCATTAATACCTGCACAATTCTATCACTGTGTGCTTGGATGCTCTTTCCAGAAAAACAACACTTTCTCTACAGCTCTGTAACAAATTATTCTTGAAAACCTTGTTCTTCTATTTGCTTCATGCTTCCTTGTAAGTAGGAGCGAAATAAGGGAGTACCATAGGTTAAAGTGATGGTCAAAAGCTGGTTGCTATGTGACTGAAGTTCCTTTGTTTGTATGGACAGGAGTTGACAAATTCCTGTATGAGAAAAGTATAAGTTTTTTAAAGCTAAAACCAATAACAAGGAATATCTCAAAAACGATCAACTCCACGAAAAAAAAAATGTATATAACATAAATTGTGTGTTTTAATGTGCTCTATATTTCTTCTGTGGCAAGTTTTTGTCTATCTCTTACGTTTACCAGTTATGCAAAATTCAGCAACATTCATCCAGAATAAAGAAGTCTTCAGGGGCTATTCCCAGGAAATTTAAGATATACATTTTATTTTTCATGTTAATATGTTTAATATACGGTATTTTGATCAAAGTCGTTGGAGATATTTTTGAGAAAATAAAATTTTTCCATGTAAAGGATAGTTTGTGGTGGGGGATTTTCTTAAAAATCTCCGCGTCACATCCTTGGAATATACTAATCTTGAATACCAAGTTTGGTATTTAATGGGCTTTTCCTTTTTGAGCTATGCTGCCCAAAGACACACACACACACATACGCAAATGGATATATTTTTCTAAAAATGCCTTTTTTGGATTCATGGTGAAAGTAAGAATCTGACATTTTCTACATTTCCGTAACAAATTATTGTTAAAAACTTTATTCTTCTATTTACTTCATGTTAATCAAGAAAAACATTATCAGAAATAGTCTTATTACTTGCTTCCTTGTAAGTAGAAGGGAAATGAGGGAGTACTATAGGTTAAAGTGATAGTCAAATCTTTTAAAAGCTGGTTGCTATATGATTGAAATTCCTTTGTATGGCCAGGAGTTGACTAAAACTGAAATCAACAACAAGGAATATCTCAGAAATGGTCAGCTCTATTAAAAAACGTATATGATACAAATTATGTGTTTTAACGTGATCTACATTTCCTGTGAGGTTAAGTTTTTGTCTATCTTATACCGTTTACCAGTTATGCAAAAGCGGTATTCAGAGGGTATTACCAGGAAATTTCTAATAAACATTTTATTTAACATATAAAGTATCTTTAATACACGATATTTTAATCAAAATCGCTACAGCCATTTTTGAGAAAATCAAACTTTTCTAAAATTTTCCATGTAAAGGTTAGTTTCGGGTAGAGGAATTTTGTTGAAAATCTTCGGGTCGCACACATACATGGACAGTTTTCAAAAACTTTTTTTTTTTATTCGGGGTCTCAATACATGTATTTTCAGTGAAATCTCGGTATCGAATTTTTGGATGCTTTACAATACCTTCATTATACACTATGTACATAGTACGTGTAGAGAAAGTAAAAATCTAAAACTCTAATATGTCCCATTCACATGACTTTCTACCTATTGCGTAACAAACAGCTATTCTTCCAAAAGATTATTCTTGTATCTACTTCATGCTAATCGAGATAAACAATAGCAGAAATAGTCCTGCTTGCTTGTAAGTAGAAGGGAGATACGGGAATTCACTAGGCTAAAATGATGGACAAGTCCTTTAAAAGCTGTCGCTACTTGATCGACATTGAAATTCGGTCCCTTTTCATGCCAGCAGTAAAAAAGGATATATGAAATTAATGATGACATCCTGCTTGAGAAAGATTTGGTGTGTTTCGTCCTCCACGTACGAGGGTGGTTTGATAAGTCTGGTAAATTTCCATGAAGTAATGGAATATTTTCGTTGTAGTTTCATGGTTGGAAAGCTTGATTATTCAAAGGATCTTGTAAAGAATTTCAACAGTGTACAGTGAATGAACTGGTCAACCGTGTCGACTGCGATTGGAGAAACTCAGGTTCAAGCTGTTATTGAACATTTTCATTTGAAGGGTTGGACTACCGCAAAAATCAAAGCAAGTTCATTAGGACTCTGGACCATCATTGAAGACTATTTAGTTTTGAATTAGTGAATTTAAACGTGGTCGGACAAGCACCGAGGATGAAGCAGCTCAGGCTGTCCAATTGAAATGAGCACACAGGAAGCCGTGATATGGTAGCGCAAGCCGAGACTGTTGACATCTCAAGTCCTACAAGGAGAAGCTGCGATTGCAACTGTCGACCAAAACATTTGATGGCAATCCTCAACACTTTGTGATCCATCATTAGACCACTCAGTCGAAACAATGGACAAAGTCTGGTGCAACAAGAGTATTCTGTCAACTGGTAAGGTGATCGACACTCTTTTTTACTTTCTCTACACGCACTATGCACATAGTGTATAGAGAAGGTATTGTATTGCACCCAAAATTTGATACCACCGAGATTTCACCGAAAATATGTTTTGAGACCCCCCGAATAAAAAAAAAAACATTTTTAGAAAACTTCCGTGTCTGTCTATCTGTGTGTATGTGTATGTGTGTGTCTGTAGGCAGCATAGCTCAAAAACGAAAAGACAGTTTAAAACCAAACTTGGTATTTAAGTTTCGTATCTTCCAAAGATGCGACACGAAGATTTTCAAGAAAAATCCCCCCACCCTCAACTACCCTTTACATGGAATTTTTTTGATTGCCTTAAAACCTCTAACGAGATTTACTTGCCAAATAAATTGTATATCTTGATTTTTCTGGGAATACCCTCAAAATACTTCTTTGTTATTGATCATTGTTACTGAATTTTGTATAACTGGTAACCGTAAGAGATAGACAGAAACTTACTACACAAAAAATGTAGATAACGATAAAACACAGAATTTAGGTAATAGAACTTTTTTCGTGGATTTGATCGTTCTTGAGATATTTCTTGTTATTGGTTCCAGCTTAAAAAACTTATACTTTTCTCATACAGGAATTTGTGAACTCCTGTCCATACAAACAAAGGAACTTCAGTGACATAGCAACCAGCTTTTGACTGTCACTTTAACCTATGGTACTCCCTTATTTCACTTCTACTTACAAGGAACTTCAGTGACATAGCAACCAGCTTTTGACTATCACTTT
Organism: Hymenopus coronatus; assembly: GCA_030762935.1. Classification (NCBI taxonomy): domain Eukaryota; kingdom Metazoa; phylum Arthropoda; class Insecta; order Mantodea; family Hymenopodidae; genus Hymenopus; species Hymenopus coronatus. The sequence goes on along the minus strand of CM060897.1, from coordinate 8,048,647 downwards.
AACCTATGGTACTCCCTTATTTCGCTTCTACTGACAAGGAAGCAAGTAATAACACTATTTCTGTTAATGTTTATCTTGATAAGCATGAAATAGATACAAAAAAATCTCTAGCTGCTCTACAATACACTTCTTACAAAAGATTATTCTTCTTTCTACACCTTGCTAATTGAGATAAACATTAGCAGAATGTTCTTATTACTTAGTTTCTTATAAGTAGAAGGGAACTAAAGGAATGCGCTATGCTAAAGTGATTGTCAAATGTTTTAAAAGCTGTCGTTATGCGATTGCCACTGCAAATCACTTCTTTGCTTGGCCAGGAGTAGAACAAAAGACATCCTGTCTGAGAAATGTTTAAGTACTTCACAATTGAAAGCAGTAACAAGGAATACCTCGGAAACGGTCACCTCCACAACAAAAACGTAAAGGACATTTGATATACATTTTTTTTTGTAGTGAGTTTTTTTCTATTTCTTACGGTTTTGCAGTTAAGCAAAATTCATCCAGAATAAAGAGGTCTTATGAGGCTATTCCCAGAAAATTAAAGATATACATTTTTTTCGGACATAAATAGCTTTAATACAGGGGATATTAATCTAAATCGTTAGAGCCATGTTTAAGAAAATCAACATTTTCGAAAGTTTTTCCTGTAAAGGGTAGTTTGTGGTGGGGGTACTTTTTTGAAAATCTTTGTGTCGCATTCTTGGAATATACTAAACCTAAATACCAAGTTTGGTATTTAATGGTCTTTTCGTTTTGGGGCTATGCTGTCCACAGGCACACACACACTCAGGGGACCCCAAAACATATATTTGCGGTGATTTCTCGGTAACGAATTTTTGGGTGCATTACAATACCTTCTCTATCCCTATGTACATTGTACATAGGGGTAGAGAAAGTAAAAAGCTTAACAATAATCTGTTGCACAGATGTAGAGAAAGTCATGTGAATGGAACACATCAGAATTTTTATTTCACGAATAACTTCACATTTGCAGAATGCGAAAATGTCACAACACAAGAGCACATTATATACAAAGTTATATAGCCCAAGAGTTGACATAACACAAGTACATAAGCGAATAAGATGGCGTTGAGTACACAAACACAGAAAGTGTCATTAGTAAGGACTTTGACAAGGTATTATGTTTTTATTCATACCACCCATTGAGTTACTATTAATAAACACACACACACACAAAAAGAACTTTTTAAGAGCATGGGACCTTAAAACATGTATTTGTGTTGAAATAAGTATTGGGGACCAAGAGGTATTAAAACATGCATTTGATTTCAATTCTTCATATAACAACATGGGTCCTGAAAACATGCATTTTTGTGAAATCGCCATGCAGGAACAGGGTTCTTAAAACATGCATTTGCGATGAAATCTCAATACTAGAACAAGAGACTTTAAAACGTGTATTTGTGGTCAGTTTTGCATTCAGGAACACGGAATCTTAAAACATGCATTTGCGATGAAATCTCAATACTAGAACAAGAGACTTTAAAACGTGTATTTGTGGTCAGTTTTGCATTCAGGAACACGGAATCTTAAAACATGCATTTGCGATGAAAACTCCGTACTAGAACGTGAGGTTTTAAAAAATGTATTTTAGTGAAATTTCCATAAGAGAACATGGGACCATGGAATATGTATTAGTGTCGACATCTCCATATATGGACAGGGGTTTTAAAACATGTATTTGTGATGAAAACCTCACACTACAACGTGGCGCCTTAAACATGTATTTGTCCAAAAATGGGTGTTTTATAATGCGTATTTATGGCGAAAATTCCGTACCAGAACGTGGAACCTCAAAACGTGTATTTATGTGAAATTTCCATACCAGAAAATGGAGTTCTTGAAACAAATATTTGCTGTAAATCTGCACACCAAAAAGTTGGTCTTTAAAACATATATTTACGGTGAAATCTTCGTAGCAGAACATGGAACCTCAAAACGTGTATTTATGTGAAATCTCCATACCAGAGAATGGAGCCTTGAAACAAATATTTGCGGAAAATCTCCAGGCGAAAACACTGAACTTAATAGTATATATACACACACACATACACACATATGTACATATATATGGTGGAATCTCCGTGCCAGAACATGAAACCTCAAAACGTGTATTTATGTGTAAACTCCATACCAGAAAATGACGCCTTGAAACATATATTTGTGGGGAAATCTCCATGCCAAAAATTGGACTTTAAAACATATATTTATAGTGAAATTTCCGTACCAAAGCATGGAGCCTCAAAACATGTATGTATATGTAATCTCCATACCAGAAAATGGGGCTTTGAAACAATAATATGTGCAAAATCTCCATACCAAAACATTGAACTTTAAAACATATATGTAAGGTGAAATCTCCGTACCAGAACGTGTAACCTCTAAACGTGTATTTATGTGTAAACTCCATACCAGAAAATGACGCCTTGAAACATATATTCTTGGTGAAATCTCCATGCCAAAAATTGGACTTTAAAACAAATATTTATAGTGGAATCTCCGTATCAGAACATGTGAGCCCAAAACATGTATTTAAGTGTAATCTCCATACCAGAAAGAGGTCTTGAAACATATATTTGTGCTGAAATCTCCAAACCAAAAATGGACTTTAAAACATACATTTTGATGAAATTTCCGTAACAAAAATGTGATCTAAAAACATGCATTTGTGGTGAAATATCGATACCAGAATGCGTATTTATGGTGAAATGTGTATAGCAGAATATATATATCTCCAGTTGAATCTCGGAAGGTATTGAAATTTTGGTCGGAATAGAATATTTTATGTAGCGAAAGTTACTTTGAGATACATGGGGCAGGCACGTTTATTAGAACAGCCACCACATCTGGACGGGAAGTTCATTGAGAAGTTTTACCGCAGAAGACGCTAGTTACCAACAGATTTATTGTAATGAGATAAGACTATCTGCCTCATTAAACTTGCCTCTCGTTAGTGTTATGTTTCTAAAACAAACCACCAGTTGTCATGGAAACTGCGCAGCAAGGTAATCCACCACTTTCGTTAACCGCAGTCTTTCTTCACAGATAGCATCTTTCTAAAAACGGTTACCGGATAAAAATATCTAATGTGTCCCATTCACATGACTTTCTCTACAACAAATTACTGTTAAAAAACTTATGCTTCTATTTACCTCATGCTAATCGAGAAAAAAATAGCAGAAATGCTCTTATTATTGCTTCCTTGTAAGTAGAAGCGAAATAAGGGAGCACAAAAGGCTCAAGTTCCTTTGTTTGCATGGACACGAGTTGACAAATTCCTATATGAGAAAAGTAGAAGTATTTTAAAGCTGAAAAAAAAATAACAAGGAATATCTCGAAAACGATCAACTCCACGAAAAAATGTATATAACAAATTGTTTGTTTTAATGTGCTCTTCATTTTTGTGCGGTAAGTTTTTGTGGATCTCTTACGGTTTAGAGTTATGCAAAATTCTGTAAAATTCATCCAGAATAAAGTAGTCTTCAGAGGCTATTCCCAGAAAATTCAAGATATACATTTTATTTGTCAGGTAAATATCTTTAATATACGATATTTTAATCAAAATTGTTAGAGCCATTTTTGAGAAAATCAAAATTTTCGAAAAAAGTTCCAAGTAATGGGTAGTTGTGGGTGGGGGATTTTCTTGAAAATCTTCGTGTCGCATCCGTGGAAGATATCAAACTTAAATACCAAGTTTGGTATTTAACGGTCTTTTCTTTTTTGAGCTGTGCTGTCCACAGACAAACACATAGACGGACCTTTTTCCAAAAAGTCTTGTTTTGTGCAGGGGTCTCAAAACATGTGTTTTCACTGAAATCTCGGTGAGAATTTTATCCAATATGTACATTGTACATGCTCGACTAGAGAAAGTAAAATTTTCGATTTAGCAAACAAAGGCTAAAACGATTTTGTTTAAAATTCCGTATATTAAAGATGTTTACATCGCAAGTGAAACGTACATCCTGAATTTCTTGGGAATCGCTTCTGATGACCACATCAATAGAGAAATAATGTCAGTTTCATTAAAATAAAGAATGTATGTCAGATATATTATATTTGAGAAACTAAGCATTTCCGAGATATTCCGGGTTCTTGATGTGAATTTCCCAACATACCATTTCTGATAACGTTTATCTTGATTAGCATGAAGAATAAGCTTTTGTAAGGAAAGAACAACTATAGAAAGTCATGTGAATGGAATACTTGAGATTTTTACTTTCTCTACACGTACTAGGTACATAGCGTATAGAGAAGGTATTGCATTCCACCCAAAAATTCGATACCGAGATTTCACCGGAAATACATATTTTGGGATCCCCTGAATCCAAAAAAGGCATTTTTGGAAAAACGTCCGTGTGTGTGTGTGTGTGTGTGTGCGTGTGCGTGTCTGTGGACAGCATGGCTCAAAAACGAAAAGACCGTTAAATAGCAAACTTGGTATTTAAGTTTGTTATCTTCCAAGGATGCGACGCCCAAATTTTCAAGAAAATCCCCCCACGCTAAATTACCCTTTACATGGAAAATTTTTCGAAAATGTTGATTTTCTCAAAAATGGCTCCAACGATTTTGATTAAAATGTGGCATATTAAATATATATACCTAACAAATAAAATGTATATCTTGAATTTTCTGGGAATAGCCTCAAGACTGCTTTATTCTGGATGAATTTTACAGAATTTTGCATAACTGCTAAACCATAAGAAATAGACAAAAGCTTACCACACAAAAAACAGTAGAGCTCGTTAAAACAACAATTTATGTTACATACATTTTTTTGGTGGAGTTGATCGTTTTTGAGATATTCCTGATTTTTCGTTTCAGCTTTAAAAAGTTATACTTTTCTGATACAGGAAATTTTCAACTCGTCTCCATACAAACAAAGGAACTTCAATCACATAGCAACCAGCTTTTGACTATCATTTTAACCTATGGTACTCCCTTACTTCGCTTCTACTTACAAGGAAGCAAGAAATGAGACCATTTCTGCTATTTTTTCTCTATTAGCATGAAGTAAATAGAAGCATAAGCTTTTTAATAATAATTTGTTGCAGAGATGTAGAGAAAGTCATGTGAATGAAACGCATGAGATTTTTTGGTGGAATTCACCAGTTATAGGTAGGTATAGTTGAAAAAGTCACAAGTGAATGTTAAGCTTGTTACGTCACGCTATAATAATTGAGCATGTAGGTGATATGAGGCCCTCATTAACGTCCCAGGAGGAGCTTCATTTTACACGCTGCAGCATCACCTTTGTTTCAGCTCATAAACTCGCTCCTTGCCTTTCTTCAATCTTCTCCTTAAACTCGCTAGTAACACGGTTAATTTCTCCGCGCTCTTTCTAGCCTACTCTCCTGCGTACTGTACACTAATATCACCGAGCCCAGGCATTTGGGACCTCCAGGTTTGATCCCTGTTGACCGCGTATCTAGTGCTATATATCTACCCGGCTTTGCAGGCAGATGGCGCGGTTGGTTCCTCCGAGTGAAACTCTCTTCCCCCCTCCGTATAATAAGAGCTGTAGCTTTCCTGGCGGCGTACATCTTCGAAGTTCTCTCGGGCTTCCAGTCAGGTAGATATGATGAGGCACCAACGTTTCGGGAGCATACATTGTTACCGTCTTCAGGGTTTCTGAATGAATTGCCGCCGCCGAGCAGTTGGCAGGCTGAGGATAGCCCGAGGAGTGTTAGACGTGTTCCTGTTCTTTAAAAGAACTTAACCACGTTCTGACGGGAATGTGGGGTTTACAGGATGGCGGGTGAGATGAAGGTTGTGGAGTGACAGGAGGAGGCAAGTCTTGCTCCTCAACGGTTGCCAGTCATGGTGCAATGGCCCTTGTGCAGCGCTGGTGTAATGATTATTCAAAAATGTTTATTTTGGGGTTTTAAATTTTGATGTTCAAGCAACTCTTGAAGGATTGTAAGGAGCTTAGCCGTAGCAGCTGTTGGAGGTGCTCCTTCGTTACCGGGGATGCCCGCAAGCCATGCGGGGAAGCCGTTATCGCTTGAAGGGGCTGTTTCTGGGATTATAATCCCCAAGAGTCCTAACGAGGGCGCTCCAATGGAATGGTAACCCTTCGTTGAATTTTCTTACCCGACGCCTAATCTCGTCCTCCAGGTAAGGTAGACCAGAGACTTCGTGCAGGAGTGTCGTAGGAAATCCAAGAGGGATAGAATAGATAGCCTGAAGGCATGTCTGAAGCAACAGCAGACTGGAGTCCGCCGCCATGCCCCAGATCTCGCAGGCGTAGGTTAGCAAGGGACTATGACAGCCATCAAAAGGCGCAACTTAAGGGGAACCGGCATCATAGGGCTCAAGGAGGCCGCAACCCCAGTGCCCCGACACCTCAGTTCCCTGATGTGCTTCCCAAGAGTGACGCCCTTGTCAAGCTTCACCCCCAAGTAAGTGATGGTGTTTGTCCATTCTATCCTAAGTCTGAGGTACGTGAATGAAGGGAAGTTTGCGGGAAAGCGGCGCTTGGATAGCGTGGCTTTTCTCCGGGTTGATGGACAACCACCGCACCACTCTTGGAGGAGGCGGAGGTGTCTCTGGATGGGGTTGAAGGCTCTGCGTGGGTGTTTGTTGGTACAGAATAACAGCACGTCATCAGCATATTGAGGCTGCTCTGTTGGAAGGTCGGCCACGTAGACACTGAAAAGCGTAGGGGACACTACAGAGCCTTCGGGGACTCCGTCTCTTATTGGCCTAGGTGATGATTTGTGTCCTCCAACTGAAACAAAAAAAGATCTGAGTTTGAGGTATGAGTCTGGAAGGTGTATGATGTGTGACGGAAGCTCCAGACGAATGAGTTTAAGGAGCAGGCCCACGTACCAGGTCTTAGAGAAGGCTTCTCCACGTCCAGCGACACTACCGCAGTAGGCCCTGTCCTGGAAACCCCAGGGCAGCGGCCTCCACCACTCTCAGTAGTTGCTGGGGTGTAGAATGCCCAGGAAGGAAACCAAACTGGTGATTTGGGATGGCTCGAATGTCGCCTAAAAGAGGGGACAAGCGGTTTGGCAGTAGCCTCTCGAAGACCTTCGAGAGAACTGATGGATCGGTAGTTGGAAGGATGTAGCGGGTCTTTCCCCGGCTTCAAAATGCATTCCACTCGCGTGGAAAGTGGCACAAGGTGAGGCACATGTTGAAAATCTTGGTCAGAAAGAACACAGCCTTGATGGGAAGGCAGCGGAGCATGGCAGGGGCTAGCCCGTCAGGTCCCGTTACCTTTTTGGGGTTGAGACGCCGGAGTGCGCCCTGGAGCTCACTGGGTCGGATGACAGGAAGTCAGGAGCACGTCGAAGGAATCAACGCACCTCCCGACGAACGCGGTCCGAAAAGCCTTCGTCCTGGGGGTCATCTCGTGGCCTGAGAGTCCTTTCGAGGTAGTCAGTGAACACATCGGCTTTGGCTTGGGGTTCCTAAGCCAGGCCTTGGGTGCCTTGGATTGGGGAGGAAATTAGACCTCCGCGGTGTCGGAGAGCTTTGGCAATCCTCCATACGTCGCCAAGCCTCAAGCAGGCCATCGTCTCCTCCCACGCTCGCACCCTGTGCTCGCATAGTCGGGTCCGAACCTCATGGCGTAAACGCCTCAGGAGTGCTCGGTTATGGGACGCGCGGTGACGCTGGTAAAGTCTGCAGGCACCCCAGGATCGGCGGACGAGCAGATTGAGTTCAAGGGGAAGGACGTCCGGGTGAAGGGGTGCTGGGGTATGAACGGTTAGGTTATGAGCAGTTCGCACCACGATGGAGGTAAAGGATTGGACCGCAGCCTCCAGAGATGGGATGTCTGTGATGGAGCCATTGAAGCTAACCCTGACGCATTCCCAACTGATGTGGCCTTCTTATATAGATGTTTGTGGGTTCCGCGCGGGCCAATCAGCGCACCGAGGCGTGGCCAGAGAGGAGCACGGACGTGAAAGAAAACATTGCTATTCAGGAGACTCTTCTAAGGGTCTGATTTGTGTTTCTCTGCTGGCTTTTTTGCAGGTCTAAGGCCGGTTTCCAAGCATTGCTCAAGTGTAATCTCTGTTGAGATTGATGTGATAGCCAGGGCTTCTTTTACCCTATGTGGCCAATATCCAGTCTTCATGGCAGTAAGTGTGGTGTTATCAAAGTGGTCATTTACAAAACAGTGTTCCGGATGTTTGCCTCATGTTCTTTGATCCCGGTGGCTATTGTTCTTCCAGTTTGCCCAATGTAGGGGACCCCGGGATCCGGTAGACCCATGGCACTCTCAATCCAAGGTTGTCTTTGACCGGTCTTCCCCCTGTTTGAGGGTGCCGTGTACAGGCCTCCCGGCGCCCGTATAGCCTCCGTGGCGCGCCAGGGCTGCCATCGTCCTCCGTGGTGTAATGGTTACCATGGTAACTTCATATATTCAAGGTCGCGGGTTCAAAACTGGCGAAGGACGATGGATTTTTTTCGGGCGTAAAAATCCTTAGCATGGCTTCCTTTGGGAGGGAAGAAAATCCGTTGATCCCGTTTCATAGATTTCTGATAAAGAGGCCTTTGAGCACAATTAAGCGGTCTTTCACTCCCAGTATAGAATGGGACGTTGAGAACCATAGCAGTTAAAGAGTGTCCATAAATAAAATGACATTTACATGTTATCTAGTGAACTGTTAGGGACTTTCATGCGTCTCTGCACTTAGCTCCTCTAATCCCTTCCCCGGGCCGCAGTCCACCCACGTTCATCTGCTCTAAACTCTAACATCTACACTATATTATAAACCGGGCCTCTGAGCAAAATTAAGCGATCTTTGACGCCGAATATAGAACCACAGCAGTTAAAGAGCGTCCATAAATAACACGCCATTTCATTTCAAACCTAGAACATTTGACATTATTGCCTGTGTGATCTGGTGGTTAATATGCTCAACTCCTTTACCTGGTTGGTCATATCGGACAATGAGTGAAATTGGTGAAATGATACTCAAATGATCTCGGGGTCCATGGAGCTTAAGGTTACTCGATATTCGTCTTCTCAGAATAAGGGAAAACACCGAAAAGAAAAACCTTATGTTGGTAACTCAGCCTAAGCGAGATTCGAACTCACGAGCTATTGAACGTGAGGCAGACACGCTACTATCACAGTTGGGCTTGGATGGGAATTCGCAGGCTATAGAACCGTGTGAATCGCATTCCGCAATTATTGAATTCGATTTTTTCGGCCGTCCTTCTGACGCATGGATATTTACGGGGCTCCCCAGGTCGGTAGGCAAATACTGGCAATGTTCATTATATCTCCTGAATTTCCTGACCTTCCATCACAACTCACTTCGCCCTTCATCTGGTTGGTCTGTTTCGAGTCAGTAAGTGTCCGGGTATTGCATGGCAGCGAAGAGGTGAACTTCTCCCTCCGACATCCCTAGTGGAGTGTCTAAGTCGCCGGGGGTTTCCCTCCTGTCGTGGCTCTCTGGTAATGTCTCATCCTTGCTCCCGGAGGCGCCCGCATGGGTAAAACTACCCAAGACCTGCGACCATGTAGACTTTCAAGAAAATCTGCCATTCCAAACTATTCTTTATACGTAACATTTGTCTAAATTTCTGATTACTCAAAAAAGCTTTACCTATTTTGATTAAAACACCATATATTAATATTATTTAAATGGCAAATAAAACGTATATCTTGAGCCTCTGAAGACTACTTTATTGAGGATGTGTTTTGTGTAGCTGGTAAAGTAATACACAAACCACGCAGTTCTCGTAAAAACACACAATTTTTTCATCGACGTGACACCTCCAAGTAAAAAGTGCCCCCTCCCTCGCATTTCGCTTAATCAACTCCGAACGATCTTCAAAGTTGAAAGCCGCACCCATCGGGCCGATATTTTTTTCATGCAAAGTATGAATAGCCGTTCCGATCGGCACACGGCCTCTGCCACTTCCCGAACTTTCGTCCGACATGAGCGAGAATCACATCGTGGAGTTTTTCAATCAGTTTTTACTTTCTCTACGCGTACTATGTTCATAGTGTATAGAGAAGGTATTGTAATGCACCCCAAAATTCAGTACCGAGATTTCACCTGAAATACGTGTTTTAGGACCTCCTGAACATTAGAAGGCATTTTTAGAAAACTGTCCGTGTGTGTGTGTGTGTGTGTGTGTGTGTGTGTGTGTGTGTGTGTGTGTGTGTCTGTGGGCAGCATAGCTCAAAAACGAAAAGACCGTTAAATACCAAACTTGGTATTCAATTTTAGTGTCTTCCAAGGATGCGACACGAAGATTTTGAAGAAAATCCCATCCCAACTACCCCTTAAATGGAACATTTTTCGAAAATGTTTATTTTCTGAAAAATGGCTCTAACCACGATTAAGATTAAAATATAATATATTAAAGATATTTACCTGACAAATAAAATGTATATCTTGAATTTTCTGGGAATAGTCTCTGAAGACCACTTTATTCTGAATGAATTTTACGGAATTTCGCATAACTGCTAAACCGTAAAAGATGGACAAAAACTTACCAGAGAAAAAATATAGATCACGTTAAAACACACAATTTGTGTCATATACATTTTTTTCGTGGAGTGGCTCGTTTTTGAGATATTCCTTGTTATTGGTTTCAGTTTTGAAAAACTTATACTTTTTTCTCATACTATCACTTTAACCTATGGTGCTCCCTTATTTCGCTTCTACTTACTAGGAAGCAAGTAACAATACTATTTCTACTAGGTTTTTCTCGATTAGCATGAAGTAAATAGAAGCATAAGCTTATTAACAACAATTTGTTGGACTGCCTCCGTGGTCGAAAGGTCAGCGAGCTGAGTTCTCATGCGGATGTTCTGTGTTCGATTCCCGGCTGGGCGGGGAATTTTTCTTTAATCAGAATTAGTCCCTATCCCCCCACAGAGTCTGGAAATATGTATGTGAGAGTGAATGTGTGTGTGTTTGAGTAAATAAAGTGGCAAACCTACAGACAACGAGTTATTTCTAATTCGAAGTCACCGATATGACCTTAGATGTTAAAAGGGGTTATATAAATGAAAAAAGAAAATGTTGCAGATATGTAGAGACATTCATGTGAATGGAATATATAAGATTTTTTTTATTTAACTTTATCTACAATATTTTGGAGCCTTTGTTCTGTTTATCCATCTTTAAGACCGCTAACTTAAACTGTCTCTAAAAATAGTATCCCAGTCAGTTCCGATCGTTCGCTGTCTGTTATCATGAATCTGGAAGAATAAACAAATAACTAAAGGTGAAGGTTGATCAGTGAGATTTCGAAAATCAAGGAATCCCTTAATGTCAGCTAACCATTGTGCAGTATGTTGGTATGTTTAGGAAAACAATGCTAAAGCACGCGATTCGGTGCTTCCTGTGTTATCTCCTATTGCTGCTGAGCAATTGTCTAATCCACATTAACCATGAGGAGTTTTTCTGAAACAATACAGCATCAATAGTGTATCGAAGATAGAATAATCAGTTTTTGAATGGATAGAGGAAGTGGTACAAATGTGGAAATATATTAATTATTATATTTTACATTGTAACAAATGACAGTTACAGTTTCTGTTAAATTCACTCTAATCGTGAGTAGGGCACTTCACGAAATACGAGGGTCAGCTGATAAGTCCCAGGCCTCTCAATGAAAACAGCATTAAAAATGTTTTTGCTTTGTTTCTCAACATAATCTCCAGAAAGACTAATACATTTGTCATATTGGTGTTCTAATTTAATTAAACCATCTCTGTAGTGCGATTTATCAAGGTCCTCAAAGTAGCTGTTTATCGCATCAATGCCCTCTTCGATGCTGTGAAATCTTCGTCCTCCAAGACATTTTTGAGGTTTGGGAATAGGTGGTAGTCACTGGGTACTAGATCTGACGAATAGGGTGGATGTTCAAGCAATTCCAACTTTAATTCGCACCTTTGTCCTATTGCAAAGACTGAACGATGGGCCGGAGCATTGTTGAGATGAAACAAGATTTTTTTTTTTGTGCCGCCTCATCACTCGACGTTGCAGTAAGCCTGCGTAGTAGTCACCGGTGATACTTTTACCCTTTTCCAAGTAATCAATAAAAATAATTCCCTGTGCATCTCAGAAAACACTCGACATAACCTTGTTAGCTGACAAAATTGACTTTACCTTTTTTGGAGTTGGTTCACCTGGCGCAATCCAACGTTTTGACTGTGATTTACTTTCTGGAATGTAGTGATGTATCCAAATTTCATCCATGGTAATAAGCCGTCTCTAAAATTCTCTGGGATTTTTACGGTAGATCTCCACATTCTGAACAGAAACAGTTGTTCTTTGCAACTTTTGATCAGGTGTCAACAAACGGACAGACCTTGTGAAAGCCCAAAACACTACTTAAAACATTACCTACACGTTACTTTTGATATGTTTACAGCCTCTGCTATCTCAAACAACTTTAATCTGTGGTCTTGCAGTACTAAACGATGAATTTTTTCAATGATCTCTGGAGTTGTCACTTCTACAGGGCGTCCAGAGCGAGGCTCATCACTAGTGCTCGTACGTCCCATTTTAAACTGTGCAACCCACCTTTTAATCATTGAATATGAAGGGGCAGAGTCTTTCAATGTACTGTCCATTTCCTCCTTGATTTCTTTAGGCGTTAAACCTTTCAAATGGAAGTATTTAATCACTGCTCTTTTTCCAAACGCTCCATTTTCGTGAAAAGTCTAAAGTTTCTTGTTTAAAATGTTGTCATTGGAAAACTAAAGAAGCTATTGACCTGTAACTATGGATACGAGGTAGTCCAGATTTGAACTACCGTCTAACTGGCCTAGTGGCGCCATATGAGGCCCGAGACTTATCAGCCCACCCTCGTACAACACTTTACACTGAGTACACGTCATTTTTTAGCATTCGTCGCTCACTTTTAACTAACTCACCACTTCACACACTTTTCGGCTGTAGCCAGGCTCCGAAAGTTCCAGTTATAGGAATTACAGATAAATTCTGACGGCAGTGATAAGGAATGGCCGCGATGTTTCGCAGGGAAACAGACAAAGGCCTTTGTTTGCCCAGCTGCGCTCTATTGTTAGAGCAGATCAAGCACCGATCCCTGCAGCGGTCGCTCGGCACCACGCGTCTCCATTACAGTATTAATACATTTATAGAATTATGTAGACTTGCACATCACGCAAAAAAAAAAAAAAAAAAAAAAAAAGTGCAGCATAGCTTAAAAACGAAAAGACCGTTGGTACTTAATTTTGGTATCTTCCAAGGATGCGACATGAAGATTTTCAAGAAAATCCCCCCACACCCAACTACCCTTTACATGGAACTTTTTTCGAAAATTTTGATTTGCTCAAAAATGGCTCTAATGATTTTGATTAAAATATCGTACATTAAAGATATTTACCTGACAAATAAAATGCATATCTTGAATTTTATAGGAATAGCCTCTAAAGACTACTTTATTTTAGATGAATTTTACGGAATTTTGCATTACTGCTAAACCGTAAGAGATGGACAAAAGCTTACCACACAAAAAACGTAGAGCACATTAAAACACACAATTTATGTTACACATATTTTTTTCGTGGAGTTGATCGTTTTTTAGATATTCCTTGTTTTTGGTTTCTGCTTTGAAAAAGTTATACTCTTCTCATACAGGAATTTGTGGAAAGAAACAAAGGAAGTTAGCAAGTATCAGTTTAACCTATGGTACTGACAAGGCCTGCTGTGAAGGAACGGCCGGTCACCACATTAAGGTAGGCCCAGCAACAACTCGACTCTCGTAAGAGGATTACAGTTGACGGGAACTGCTACGTAACGATAAGCACCGCTCCCTTTATTTATTTATAAGCGTTTTTCTGACAAGATTCTCGGAGCGCTTCTTTCACAAGAAACCAATCTAGCACTACATCCATCTCAACTGCTCTCGACTTTAAAACATAACACACTCATACCAACATACAAGAGCGTTCAATAAATACCCGTGTTACCAATGAAAACGCCATTTCTACTTTCTCTACTTAGTAAATAGGTAGAGCAGGTACTGCACTCCACCCAAAAAAACGTCCTCTGTAACCAAAAACTCTGATTATTCCACTCACATTACCTTCTCTACAAACCATTGTTACAAAAGATCTTGGGTACTGTGACGGTAGCCTACCTACTTCTCATTCTTACAGGTCGTGAGTTCGAATCTCGCTTAGGGTGAGTTGTCCAGAGGTTTTTTTCGGGGTTTTCCCTTATCCTGAGAAGACGAATGTCGAGTAACTTTAAGTTCCATGGACCCCGAGGTCATTTGAGTATCATTTCACAAATGTCATTCATCGTTCGATATGACCAACCAGGTTAAAGGTCGTTAACCTACAAAAAACAATTCTGATGTGTTACACTCACATGACCTTCTCTAGCTGTTCTACAAACTTCTAGAAAAAGATGCTTCTTCTTTCTACACAATGCTAAATGAGATAAACATTAGCAGAAAGTTCTTATTATGTAATTCCTTATAATATCTCGGAAACGGTTACCTCCACAACAAAAACGTAAAGGACATAAATTGTGTGCTTTGACGAGATTTACATTTTGTGTGTAGCAAGTTTCTGTCCATCTCTTACGGCTTAGCAGTAATGCAAAATTCCGTAAAGTTCATCCAGAATAAACATGTCTTCAGAATCTATACTCAGAAAATTCAAGATATACATTTTATTTGGTATGTAAATATCTTCAATACTTAAATCAAAATCGTTAAGAGTCATTTTTATAAAAATAACATTTTAAAAACATGTTTCATGTAAAGCTAGTTTGTGGTAGGGAGATTTTCTTGAAAATCTTCGTGTCGCATCCTTGGAAGATACCAAACTTAAATACCAACTTTGCTTTTTAACGATCTTTTCGTTTTTGAGCTATGCTGTCCACAGACACACTTACACACACACACACACACACACACACACACACACACACACACACACACACACACAGGGACAGACAAACATACTACGGACGTTTTTCTAAAAATCTGATGTGTTACACTCACATGACTTTCTCTACATCTCTGCAACAAATTATTGTTATAAAGCTTATGCTTCTATTTACTTCAAGATAATCGAGAAGAAATTAGCAGAAATAGTCTTATTACTTGCTTCCTTGTAAGTAGAAGTGAAATAAGGGAGTACCATAAGTTAAAGTGATAGTCAAAAGCTGGTTGCTATGTGACTGAAGTACCTTTGTTTGTACGAACAGAAGTTGACAAATTCCTGCATGAGAAAAGTGTAAGTTTTTTAAAGCTGAAATCAAAAACAAGAAATATCTTAAAAACGAGCAACTCCACGAAAAAAAAAAAAGTATATAATATAAATTGTGTGTTTTCATGTGCTCTACATTTTCTGTGTGGTAAGTTTTAGTCCATCTCTTAAGATTTAGCAGTTATGCGAAATTCCGTAAAATTCATCCAAAATAAAGTAGTCTTCAGAGGCTATTCCCAGAAAATTCAAGACATACATTTTATTTGTCAGGTAAACATTTTTAATATACGATATTTTAATTCAAATCGTTAGAACCGTTTTTGAGAAAATCAAACATTTCGAAAAAAAGTTCCATCTAAAGAGTAGTTGGGGGTGGGGGGATTTTCTTGAAAATCTTCGTGTCGCATCCATGGAAGATACCAAACTTAAATACCACGTTTGGTATTTAACGGTCTTTACGTTTTTGAGCTATGCTGTCCACAGAAATACAAACACACACACGGACCTTTTTATGTTTTTTTTTTTTTTGATTCGGGGGGCCCAAAACATATGTTTCCAGTGAAATCTCGGTATCGAATTTTTGAGTGCATTACAATACCTTCTCTATACACTATGTACATAGTACGTGTAGAGAAAGTAAAAATCGGTAGATGGGACCGACTTTGCCTTCTTAATAGCTCTAATCATAGTTTCGAACTTAAAATCTGTACCCGCTTTTTGTGTACTGCGAGTAATCGCGACATAAGTATTAATTGCCGTTCACGCCTGTGCCACTTCACGAACTTTCCTTTAACGACCAGCTAGAGTCGGTAAGCGTCCTGGGCGCTCTTCAACAAAAACTTCTGTCCATACAAACAAAGGTACTTCAGTCACATAGCAACAAGCTTTTGACTATCACTTAAACCTATGCTACTCCCTTATTTCGCTTCTACTTACAAGGAAGTAAGTAATAAGACTATTTTTGCTCATTATTTCTCGATTAGCATGAAGTAAATAGAAGAATAAGCTTATTAACAATAATTTATTACAGAGATGTAGAGAAAGTCATGTGAATGGAACACATCAGATTTTAGTTGCGTCAACTCTTTCATTTAAAATATTAATTGCCGCCCCCTTAGACACACCTATGGCCCCGTCCACGTCGTGAACTTTCCTTTGATGATCACCGAGTCATACCATCAACGATCTGCCGGACGTCCGGGACGCCTCTCATTAAAACGAACATAAGTTATTGAAACAATATCAGAATAAGCGCCAAATTGGTTTTGCTGACATGTAACAAATGACACACCAACTTGACTCAGCAACACCATCTACACGGGTACTTACTATGCCTCTCTCAATGCAGTTGCTAGACCAGTATTGTAAGAGTTCAGGTTATAACTGAAGTTTGGTATTTGCACAGACCAATACTAGGTTTTACTTCACTAGTGATGTACTCACCGTTCATGGTGGACGGGGAGAGGACTGTATATCTCAGGACAAACTTGACCCGATCCTGGTGGGGACCCCACTCCTGTAGGATCTCTAAGGGCCGTTCATCATCCCTCAGGACTCGTTCTGAAAACACAAACCCAGAGTCAAAGCTTTCAGGGAATTACATGCTAAGGCAAAAACTCACATACGACACTAGAACAGATTATATTTTGTTACAATCTAAATGCTTTCTCTAGCCGGTCCTCTACGAAAACTTATTACTTTCTATAATAATTTACTACATAGTACCAAGATTACACTAGAAATACACGTTTTACAGTCCCATATACTAAAGAAAACATTTTTTGAAGCGGGTATTGCAAAGCTTGTGCACAGGTACGATAAATGTCTCAATATTTTCGGTGATTATGTTGAAAAGTGTACAAAACTTTTAGTAATAAAATAATTGTTTTCTACGAACTTGTCTTTTATTTATAGCCTAGAAAAGCCCAAGAAAGAAATCTGCTCCCACTAATGCGATATTTTGTGAGAGAGAAGGAACCCCTGGACAGTTGTAAGTAAACACACACAGACTTCCTGAGGGTATTGCAGGGATCGATTCTTCCACTGCCAGTTAAATATTCACACCATGCGGAAGTTCCAACTTGATCCTGCTCACCTGGAGAGCGAGTTTATATGTGGGTATTCTCATTTAACTACCACTTTGTTTCAAATATCAGTGTGGCCAACTTGCACAACAGCGATCAGATAATGTGTTTATAATCACCTGTATTGCTAAACAGTTTATAAGCTCGACAACATGAGCTGCAGTTTCCATATTCACACGACTTTCTCTGCTAATCGAGAAACTGATACCCCGGTTTGTTTTCTTTTACTTTCTCTACACCTACAACGTATATAGTATACAGAGAAGGTATTGTATTACACCCAAAAATTCAATACCGAGTTTTCACTGGAAATACATGTTTTGGGTCCCCCTGAGTCCAAAAAAAAAAAAAAAAAAAAACTGACGTGCTCCATTCACATTACTTTCTCTACATCTCAGCAACAAATTATGGTTAAAAAACTTATGCTTCTACTTATTTCAAGCTAATCGAAAAACAATTAGCAGAAGTAGTTTTATTAGTTGCTTCCTTGTAAGTAGAAGCGAAATAAGGGAGTAGCACAGGTTAAAGTGATAGTCAAAAGCTGCTTGCTATGAGACTGAAGTTCCTTTGTATACACAGGAGTTGACAAATTCCTATATAAGAAAAATAAGTTTTTCAAAGCTGAAACGAAAAGCCAGGAATATCTTAAAAACGATCAACTCCAAGAAAAAATGTATAGGAAATAAATGTTGTGTTTTAATGTGCAGTAAGTTTTTGTGTATTTCTTACGGTTTAGCAGTTACGCACATAACCGTAAAATTCATCCGGAATAAAGTAGTCTTCAGAAGCTATTCCTGAAAAATTCAAAATATACAGTTTATTTGTCAGGTAAATATCTTTAATATACGATATTTTAATCAAAATCGTTAGAGCCATTTTTAAGAAAATCAAAATTCGAAATTTTTTCCATGTAAAGGGTAGATTGGGATGGAGGGATTTTCTTGAAAATCTTCGTGTCGCATCCTTGGAAGATACCAAAATTAAATACCAAGTTTGGGCTTTAGCGGTCCTTTCGTTTTTGCGCTATGCTGCCCACAGACAGACACACACGCAAACAGACAGACATGGACATTTTTCTAAAAATGCTTTTTTATTTTTATTATTATTATTATTGTTCAGGGAGTATCAAAACATGAATTTCCGGTGAAATCTCGGTATCGAATTTTTGGGTACAATACAATACCTTCTCTATACACTATGTACATAATTCGTATAGAGAAAGTAAAAAATCTGATGTGTACCATTCACATGACTTTCTCCATATCCCTGCAACAAATAGTTCTTAAAAAGCTTATACTTCTATTTACTTTATGCTAATCAGAAAAAATTAACAGAAATAGTCTTATTACTCGCTTCCTTGTAAGTAGAAGCGAAATAAGGGACCACCGTAGGATAAAGTGATAGTCAAAAGCTGGTTGCTATGTCAATGAAGTTCCTTTGGTTATATGGATAGGAGTTGACAAGTTCCTGTATGAGAAAAGTATACGTTTTTCATAGCAAAAATAAGGAATGTCACAAAAACGACGAACTCCACGAAAAAAATGTATATAACATAAATTGTGTGTTTTAAAATGCTCTACATTTTTTGTGTAGTAAGTTTTTGTCCATCTCTTACGGTTTAGCAGTCATTCAAAATTTAGTAAAATTCATCCTGAATAAACTACTCTTCAGAGGCTATTCCCAGAAAATTCAAGATATACATTTTATTTGTCAGGTAACTATGTTTAATATACGAAATTTTAATCAAAATCGTTAGAGCCATTTTTGAAAAAGTCAAAATTTTCGAAAAAAGTTCCATGTAAAGGGTAGTTGAGGGTGGGGCGATTTTTCTCAAAATCTTCGTGTCGCATCCCTGGAAGATACTAAACTTAAATACCAAGTTTGGTATTTTACCGACTTTTCGTTTTTGAGTTATCGTGTTCACAGACACACGGACACACACACACAGACCTTTTTGTGAAAATGCTTTTTTTGGATACAGGGGACCCTAAAACATATATTTCCGGTGAAATCTCGGTATCGAATTTTTGGGTGGAGTGCAATACCTTCTCTATACACTATATACATAGTGCATATGGAGAAAGTAAAAAGGATTTTAAGAAAAAGGTCCGTGTGTGTGTCCGTGTAGCTGTGAACACGATAACTCAAACACAAAAAGTCGGTGAAATACGAAATTTGGTATTTAAGTTAAATATCTTCCAAGGATGCGACCCTAAGATTTTTAAGAAAATTTGCCCACCCCAAACTACCCTTTACATGGAACATTTTTGGAATATTTTGATTTTTTCAAAAATGGCTGTAACGATTTTGATTAAAATGTCGTATATTAAAGATACTTACCTGACAAATAAAATGTATATCTTGAATTTTCTGGGAATAGCCTCTCAAGACTACTTTATTCTGGAGAAATTTTGTGGACATTTGCATAACTGGTAAACTATGACAGATACACAAAAAACGTAGAACTTGTTAAAACACATTCTTTATGTCATATGCATTTTTGTTGTAGAGTTAACGGTTTCCAAGATATTCCTTACTGTTATTTTCAATTTTAAAATACAACTATTCTCATAAAGGAATTTGTCAACTCCTGGTCACGCAAAGACATGGATTTCAATTCCACAGCAACCACATGTTAAAACATTTGACTGTTGGTTTATGTTATTGAATAAGACAGTTTCTGTTAATGTTTATCTGGATTAGCATGAAGTAGATAGAAGAATAAGCTTACTAACATTAATTTGTTGTAGACTAAGTCATGACCAGGTCTTTAAGTTATGTATTTTAAAACGCTCACAGCCTCCTGTAGCTGTAAAAGCTGATGTGTCAGTTTTTGAAGACAAAAAAAAAGAGCATCTGTGGGGGAAATAATCTCGGCATGTTCACAAAAACAGATCCATCGTGGGTTATTGAGTTAGGAGTGACTGTCAGTGCACGTTGAAGGAATTTAACAGGCAGGCTTCGTCCCAAACAAAGTTTCTGCTCCTTCCAATAAACGTCAGGCAAGTTTGTGGAGAGAGAAAATACGTTTGACGTCACGATGCATGACCTACCTTGTTGTGCTAATACACGCTAATGGCTATAGAAACATGTATACCTCAGCGTGATTGTTGAAACCCGCGCCTTCAGCAAAGCGCAGTAATTTATAACGTGAAATGTTTAAAACAGTAAATGTAGAAAAATATCATTTTAATGAATGTGGTTTCACACACGTAAACACATTCACAAACCAGTTTTAGAAACAAATCTGATATGTTGCATTCTCTCTACATCTCTGTAACGTCCTTTAACCTGGTTGGTCATGCCGGAAGATGAATGCAATTGGTGAAATGATCTCGGGGTCCATGGAGCTTAAAGTTACTCAGGATAAAAACCTTATCTCACCCTAAGCGAATTCGAATGCGAGGCAGACACGCTACCAGTCGGGGGTAACAAAAGCTTATTCTTCTATCTACATCCTGCTAATCAAGATAAATATCAATTGTTATTCCATTCAGTTTCCTTTTTACTTTCTCTATACGCACTATGTACATAGTGTATAGAGAAGGTATTGCACTCCACCAAAAAATTCGATACCGAGATTTCACCGTAAACATATGTTTTAGGGTCCCCTTTATCTAAAAAGAGCATTTTGGAAAAAGGTCCGTGTGTGTGTGTCCGTGTGTCTGTGAACACGATAACTCAAAAACGAAAATTCGGTAAAATACCAAACTTGGTATTTAAGTTTAGTATCTTCCAGGGATGCGACACGAAGATTTTGAGAAAAATCGCCCCACCCCCAACTACCCTTTACATGGAACTTTTTTCGAAAATTTTGATATTCTCAAAAATGGCTCTAACGATTTTGATTAAAATTTCGTATATTAAACATATTTACCTGACAAATAAAATGTGTATCTTGAATTTTCTGGGAACAGCCTCTGAAGAGTAGTTTATCCTGCATGAATTTTACTAAATTTTTAATAACTGCTAAACCGTAAGAGATGGACAAAAACTTGCTGTTAAAAAAATGTAGATCACATTAAAACACACAATTTATGTTATATACATTTTTTTCGTGGAGTTCGTCGTTTTTGTGACATTCCTATTTTTGGTTTCTGCTATGAAAAAAGTATACTTTTCTCATACAGGAACTTGTCAACTCCTATCCATATAAACAAAGGAAGTTCATTGACATAGCAACCAGCTTTTGACTATCACTTTAACCTACGGTTGTCCCTTATTTCGCTTCTACTTAAAGGAAGCGAGTAATTAGACTATTTCTGCTATTTTTTTCTGATTAGCATAAAGTAATTAGAAGTATAAGCTTTTTAAGAATTATTTGTTGCAGGGATATGGAGAAAGTCATGTGAATGGTACACATCAGATTTTTTTTTCTAATTGTTTCATTTATATGCTCCCATTTAATATGTAAGGTCATATCGGGGGTTTTGCACTGGTAAAATCATGTTACTTTCCTCAAACAACACACATTCATACTTCCAGACTTGTGGTTAAAGAAAAATTCCCCGCCCTAGCCGGGAATCGAAACCGGGACACCCGGGCGAGAGACAGTCTTGAATTTTATTGTTTTTGGTTTCAATTTTAAGCTACGGGACCACATTACGATTCGTCTCTCTTTTGTTTATCTGGAAATGCAACTTACATCGATCGTCTTTTAAAGGGTTTAAGTTTCGCTTTAGCCTGATATATTCCCTCACGTACCTGCTGCTTATAACGAACTAAATAGTAAGACCGTTACTTTTTTTTTTTTTTTTCAGTTATTTATTTTGACCGACCAGCTAAAAGCTATAACATTGACAAAGGTCATATTACACCATTAACATAACATATGCACATTGTCTGAAGAGTATAGAGGTTAAAATAAATTACAATGCCTACGATGACCTTTATAACAAGCTTAGAAATACAAATTTCAGGGTAATTCAAAATTAAAATAAAAAAAATCTGGTTCCAATCACATGACTTTTTCAATATCTCTGCAATAAATTATTGTATAAAACCTTATGCTTGTGTCTACTTCATGCTAATGGAGATAAACAATATTAGAATAACCCGCCTGGGTAGCAGATCACGTTCAAAAGGTTGTGGCTTCGAATCTCGCTTAGGGTGAGTTACTCGGGTAAGGTTTTTTTCGGGGTTTTCCCTTATGCTGAGCAGACGAATGTCGAGTAACTTTAAGCTCCATGGCCCCCGAGATCATTTGAGCATCATATCACCATCGTCCGATATGACCAAACCAGGTTAAAGAATGTTAAACTACCACAAAAAAAAAATAGAAACAGTTTTATTACTAGCCTCCTTGTAAATAGAGCATAAATAAGAAAATGCACAGGCTAAACCGATAGATTCGTCCTTTAAAAGCCGTTCCTTATGTGAAACAATTGAAATTCCAATCTATTTGCTTACCAGGAGTAAAAAAAACGAGAAACGAGAAGAAAGGTGTTTGAGAAAGGTGACTAAAATTGAAACCGATAATCCGGAATATCTCGAAAACGGTTAAATCTACAAAAAAAAAAAAAATGTATATTACATAAATTGTGCGTTTTAATGAGATTTACATTTTTTGTGTAGTCATAAATATCTTGAACATAAAGTATCTTAATCAAAATCGTTTCAGCTATTTTGTAGAAAAACAAACTATTTAAAACTTTTTGCATGTAAAGGATAATTTGGGGTGGGGGATTTTCTTGAATATCTCCATGTGGCATCCTTGGAAGTTTGGTATTTAACGGTCTTTTTGTTTTTGAGTTATGCTGTTCATAGACACACACAGACGTTATTCTAAAAATATTTGTTTCGGATTCAGGACGTCTCAAAACTTATAGTTCCAGTGAGCTCTTGGTATGGAAATTTTGAGTGAAATACAATACATTCTCAATGTACATAATGCGTGCAGAGAAAGTAAACGAGAATAACATGCATAGGGCATTTATTTAGACACCAAATTATTACTTTCTCTAAACGTACTATGTACATAATATATAGATAAGCTATTGTATTGCACCCAAAATTTCGATACCGAGGTTATACCGGAAATATATGTTTTGAGACCCCCTGAATAAAAAAAAAGCATTTTTAGAAAAATGTCCGTGTGTCTGTCTGTCTGTCAAAAATGAAAGACCGTAAAATACCAAACTGGGTATTTAAGTTTGGTATCTTCCAAGGATGTACACGAAGATTTTTAAAAAAAAAAAAAAAAAAAAAAAAAAAAAAACCACTCCAAACTACCCTTTACATAGAAAAAATTTCAAAATTTTGATTTTCTTAAAAATGACTAAAGATTTTGATTAAAATCTCGTATATTTAAGATATTTACTTGCCAAATAAAATGTATATTTTGAATTTTCTGGGAATATCTTATGAAGACTACTTTATTCTGGATGAACTTTACGGGATTTTGCATAACTGGCAAACTGTAAGAGACGGACAAAACCTAAGCACACAGAAAATGTAGATCATGTTAAAACAATCAATTTATGCTATATACATTTTTTTGTGGAGTTGATGGTTTTTAAGATATTGCTTGTTTTGAAGATTAAATTGAAGCTACAATTGAAGTGAAGAGCGACATTGTTGTCTCGCCCTACCTGGGTGATCGTGGTGCTGTACCGAGGTGAGCACGGTCCTCGCCGACGTTACCACCATCATGACTGGCAAACAACTGAAGTCATGTGACTCTAACTTATGGTGTTCATATTGATCGTCAGTTGTTACATTCATCGCGTGACCAGCAGTGCAATTGCATATTGAACCGCTCGCTACACGTCGCCATGTCCGGGACGCAAACCCAGCACCCTGCCTGTCTCTAATCGCTCAACAAATAGAAAATAGATTTTATTTTCTCTACACGTACTAAGTACATAAGTGTATTGTACCCAAAAATTCCATACCGAGATTTCACCGGGTCCCACTGAATCAAAAAAAAAAAAAAGATCTGCGTGCGTACGTGCGTGCGTGTGTGTCTGTGGACAGCATAGCTCAAAAACGGAAATACCGTATCTTGCAAGAATGCGACACGAAGATTTTCAAGAACCCCCCCCCATCCCAACTACATTTTACGGAATTTTGTATAACAGATAAACCGTAAGAGATAGACAAAAACTTACCACACAAAAAATGTAGAGACAATTAAAACACACAAGTTATGTTATATACTTTTTTTTCGTGGAGTTATTCGTTTTTTAGATATTGATTGTTTTTGGCTTCACCTTTGAAAAAACTTAACTTTTCTTATACAGGAATTTGTCAACTCCTGTGCATTCAAACAAAGGAATTTCAGTCACAACAACCAGCTTTTGACTATCACTTTAACCTCTGATGCTCCCGTATTTAGCTTCTACTTACAAGGAAGCAAGTAATTTTTTCTCGATTAACATGAAGTAAATAGATAGTTGCAGAGATGTAGAGAAAGTCATGTGAATGGAACACATCAGATTATTTTTAATATTATTACATGCACAGTGAAGGAACAAGCTTTGCTTTTTACTAAGAACAATGAAGTTTGTCAAAATTTTTTATAAAATATTTAAAATCCAGTTCCAGTTCTGATGTTGCAATTTTAAGAATATTAGATAACATTGAATGAGTTAATGTGTTTCTGGACTTTGATTACCCTGGTTTCTTATCAGAGAAGGCAGTTTCACATTTGTAAATACCACCAAATATGGAAGTGAGGTTTAAAACCCAGTTTCATATCAGAGAAGACAGTTTCACATTTGTAAATACCACCAAATATGGAAGTGAGGTTTAAAACCCAGTTTCATATCAGAGAAGCCAGTTTCACATATGTAAATACCACCAAATATGGAAGCGAGGTTTAAAACCCAGTTTCATATCAGAGAAGGCAGTTTCACATTTGTAAGGGTCACCAAATATGGAAGCGAGGTTTAAAACCCAGTTTCATATCAGAGAAGGCAGTTTCACATTTGTAAATGTCACCAAATATGGAAGTGAGGTTTAAAACCCAGTTTCATATCAGAGAAGGCAGTTTCACATTTGTAAGTGTCACCAAGTATGGAAGTGAGGTTTAAAACCCAGTTTCATATCAGAGAAGGCAGTTTCACATTTGTAAATACCACCAAATATGGAAGTGAGGTTTACAACCCAGTTTCATATCAGAGAAGCCAGTTTCACGTTTATAAATACCACCAAATATGGAAGCGAGGTTTAAAACCCAGTTTCATATCAGAGAAGCCAGTTTCACATTTTTAAATACCACCAAATATGGAAGCGAGGTTTAAAACCCAGTTTCATATCAGAGAAACCAGTTTCACATTTGTAAGTGTCACCAAATATGAAAGCGAGGTTTAAAACCCAGTTTCATATCAGAGAAGGCAGTTTCGCATTTGTGTCACCAAGTATGGAAGTGAGGTTTAAAACCCAGTTTCTTATCAGAGAAGCCAGTTTCACATTTGTAAATACCACCAAATATGGAAGTGAGGTTTAAAACCTAGTTTCATATCAGAGAAGGCAGTTTCACATTTGTAAATACCACCAAATATGGAAGTGAGGTTTACAACCCAGTTTCATATCAGAGGCCAGTTTCACATTTGTAAATACCACCAAATATGGAAGTGAGGTTTAAAACCCAGTTTCATATCAGAGAAACCAGTTTCACATTTGTAAGTGTCACCAAATATGGAAGTGAGGTTTACAACCCAGTTTCATATCAGAGAAGGCAGTTTCACATTTGTAAGTGTCACCAAATATGGAAGTGAGGTTTAAAACCCAGTTTCATATCAGAGAAGGCAGTTTCACGTTTGTAAGTGTCACCAAATATGGAAGTGAGGTTTAAAACCCAGTTTCATATCAGAAAGGCAGTTTCACATTTGTAAGTGTCACCAAATATGGAAATGTGGTTTACAACCCAGTTTCATATCAGAGAAGGCAGTTTCACGTTTATAAATACCACCAAATATGGAAGCGAGGTTTAAAACCCAGTTTCATATCAGAGAAGGCAGTTTCACCTTTATAAATACCACCAAATATGGAAGCGAGGTTTAAAACCCAGTTTCATATCAGAGAAACCAGTTTCACATTTGTAAGTGTCACCAAATATGGAAGTGAGGTTTACAACCCAGTTTCATATCAGAGAAGGCAGTTTCACATTTGTAAGTGTCACCAAATATGGAAGTGAGGTTTAAAACCCAGTTTCATATCAGAGAAGGCAGTTTCACGTTTGTAAGTGTCACCAAATATGGAAGTGAGGTTTAAAACCCAGTTTCATATCAGAAAGGCAGTTTCACATTTGTGTCACCAAATATGGAAATGAGGTTTACAACCCAGTTTCATATCAGAGAAGGCAGTTTCACGTTTATAAATACCACCAAATATGGAAGCGAGGTTTAAAACCCAGTTTCATATCAGAGAAACCAGTTTCACATTTGTAAGTGTCACCAAATATGGAAGTGAGGTTTACAACCCAGTTTCATATCAGAGAAGGCAGGTTCACATTTGTAAGTGTCACCAAATATGGAAGTGAGGTTTAAAACCCAGTTTCATATCAGAGAAGGCAGTTTCACGTTTGTAAGTGTCACCAAATATGGAAGTGAGGTTTAAAACCCAGTTTATATCAGAAAGGCAGTTTCACATTTGTAAGTGTCACCAAATATGGAAATGAGGTTTACAACCCAGTTTCATATCAGAGAAGGCAGTTTCACGTTTATAAATACCACCAAATATGGAAGCGAGGTTTAAAACCCAGTTTCATATCAGAGAAACCAGTTTCACATTTTATATATACCACCAAATATGGAAGCGAGATTTAAAACCCAGTTTCATATCAGAGAAGGCAGTTTCACATTTGTAAGTGTCACCAAATATGGAAGCGAGGTTTACAACCCAGTTTCATATCAAAGAAGGCAGTTTCGCATTTGTAAGTGTCACCAAATATGCAAGTGAGGTTTAAAACCCAGTTTCATATCAGAGAAGCCAGTTTCACATTTGTAAATACCACCAAATATAGAAGCGAGGTTTAAAACCCAGTTTCATATCAGAGAAGGCAGTTTCACATTTGTAAATACCACCAAATATGGAAGTGAGGTTTACAACCCAGTTTCATATCAGAGAAGCCAGTTTCACATTTGTAAGTACCACCAAATATGGAAGTGAGGTTTAAAACCCAGTTTCATATCAGAGAAGGCAGTTTCACATTTGTAACTACCACCAAATATGGAAGTGATGTTTAAAACCCAGTTTCTTATCAGAGAAGCCAGTTCCACATTTGTAAGGTCACCAAACATGGAAGTGAGGTTTAAAACCCAGATATATATCAGAGAAGCCAGTTTCACATTTGTAAATACCACCAAATATGGAAGTGAGGTTTACAACCCAGTTTCATATCAGAGAAGGCAGTTTCACATATGTAAGTGTCACCAAATATGGAAGTGAGGTTTAAAACCCAGTTTCATATCAGAAAAGCCAGTTTCTCGTTTATTAATACCACCAAATATGGAAGCGAGGTTTAAAACCCAGTTTCATATCAGAGAAGGCAGTTTCACATTTGTAAGTGTCACCAAATATGGAAGTGAGGTTTAAAACCCAGTTTCATATCAGAGAAGGCAGTTTCACGTTTATAAATACCACCAAATATGGAAGTGAGGTTTACAACCCAGTTTCATATCAGAGAAGGCAGTTTCACATTTGTAAGTGTCACCAAATATGGAAGTGAGGTTTAAAACCCAGTTTCATATCAGAGAAGGCAGTTTCACGTTTATAAATACCAACAAATATGGAAGTGAGGTTTAAAACCCAGTTTCATATCAGAGAAGGCAGTTTCACATTTGTAAGTGCCACCAAATATGGAAGTGAGGTTTAAAACCCATTTTCATATCAGAGAAGGCAGTTTCACATTTGTAAATACCACCAAATATGGAAGTGAGGTTTAAAACCCAGTTTCTTATCAGAGAAGGCAGTTTCACATTTGTAAACACCACCAAATATGGAAGTGAGGTTTAAAACCCAGTTTCATATCAGAGAAGGTAGTTTCACATTTGTAAGTACCACCAAATATGGAAGTGAGGTTTAAAACCCAGTTTCATATCAGAGAAGGCAGTTTCACATTTGTAAATACCACCAAATATGGAAGTGAGGTTTAAAACCCAGTTTCATATCAGAGAAGGCAGTTTCACATTTGTAAATACCACCAAATATGGAAGTGAGGTTTAAAACCCAGTTTCATATCAGAGAAGGCAGTTTCACATTTGTAAGTACCACCAAATATGGAAGTGAGGTTTAAAACCCAGTTTCATATCAGAGAAGGCAGTTTCGCATTTGTAAATACCACCAAATATGGAAGCGAGGTTTAAAACCCAGTTTCATATCAGAGAAGGCAGTTTCGCATTTGTAAATACCACCAAATATGGAAGTGAGGTTTAAAACCCAGTTTCATATCAGAGAAGGCAGTTTCACATTTGTAAATACCACCAAATATGGAAGTGAGGTTTAAAACCCAGTTTCATATCAGAGAAGGCAGTTTCACATTTGCAAGTACCACGAAATATGGAAGTGAGGTTTAAAACCCAGTTTCTAAGATGTGGAAACGTTCCTTTGAAATGAGTTTCCAAAAGTCAACACCAGTTGTCTCTGTTGTTTGAAGAGATGAATCACATTGCAGCTCACACAATTCTAACTGCAGGTCCCCGGGCTGACATTGTACTTAACATCTCATGACATTGTTAAAAAGTTCCATCTGTGATTGAAATACTCCAAAATCTTGAAATCTACCGTCAAATTCTAAAACGAAATCTATACAGGAAGTTAAAAAAGGAACAACCCATATATTTATTCGCGGGCCGCCATTTGGTCATCACCGCGTAACAACAGAGTACGGTATCCATTGTTATCGGCCTCCCTGTTGTGTGCACATTATAAACAATTTCAGTTGTTCTGATGTTAATGACAATGATACAAGTTAAAAGAAGTTTGTAAACGAAAAACACGTGGGTTGGTAATAAAACAAAATACAAATTTTCTTGGGCGGGGGGGGGGGGGCGGAATATACTGTATGAATATAAACGACACCAAACGAAGATGTTGGTCATACCGTACGTGATACGTGAATATAATTTATAGCTCTAAATTCGGCACGTACAAAAACTGTCATAAAATCTCCATGGATTAGGCAGTCGTACATAACCAAATGGCACGTGCCTGGCCCACTCCGAGAGAGATGCCGGTTGGTAGCGAAGGTCCCAGTCACGAGGTTTGATAGACACGCAGGCGCGGCACAGATCACCTTAGTAATGGAAAGCGTAGCATGAGACTTTTGTTATGTGTTTCGTATAACACGTTGTGAGGTTATTTACGTGGCGTATGACAACCGTTGTTCCTTTACTGCCTAATCCCAAATATGTGCGATTTTGAAATGCACATAAAACTTTTGAAAGTTGCGACATCAAGTTTCTGACAAGTCAAAGTTTAAGCTAATCGACGGCTGTCTTCGTTTGGTGTCGTTTTCAAACAGCCGGTCATTTAATAGGGAAGTTTATTTATTTATTTATTTTTTAATTAATAGCTTAACGTCCTTTAACCTGGTTGATCATATCTGACGATGAATCAAATTCGTGAAATATTCTAAAATGATCTCGGAGTCTATAGAGCTTAAAGTTACTCCACAATCGTCTTCTCAGAATATGGAAAAACCTTATTCTGGTAACTCACCCTAACCGAGATTCGAACTCGCGACTTGTTGAATATGAGGCAGATACGCTACTCTTACACGATTCTGGCGGGCTCTAAAAAGTTACTTAATTAAAGCAAACCTTACTACTAAGCCATTCTTGTTCATACAACTTGTTTTGAATGTAATATGGCCAAGGTGACATTGATGTTTGTTACATAGATTTGTGCACGTGGGCGCGGAGTAACACAACAAATCTGACGTGTTCCTTTCACATTATTTTCTCTACATCTCTGCAACAAATTGTTGTTGAAAAGCTTATGTTTCTGTTTATCTCATGTTAATCGAAAAACATTGGCAGAAATAGTCTTATTACTTGCTTCCTTGTAAGTAGAAGTGAAATAAGAGAGTAGCATAGGTTAAAGTGATAGTCAAAAGCTGGTTGCTATGTGACTGAAGTTCCTTTGTATGGACACGAGTTGACAAATTCCTGTATGAGAAAAGTATAATTTGTTCAAAGCTGAAACCAATAGCAAGGAATTCTCAAAAACGACCAACTCCCCAAGAAAAAAATAATTATAACATAAATTGTGTGTTTTAACGTGCTCTACATTTTTTGTGTAGCAAATTTTTATCTGACACTTACTGTTTAGCGGTTATGCAAAATTTCGTAAAATTCATTCAGAATAAAGTAGTCCTCAGAGGCTATTCCCAGAAAATTCAAGATATACATTTTATTTGTCAGGTAAATATGTTTAATATACGATAGTTTAATCAAAATCGTTAGAGCCATTTTTGAGAAAATTAAAATTTTCGAAAAAAGTTCCATGTAAAGGGTGGGAGGATTTTCTTGAAAATCTTCGTGTCGTATCCTTGCAAGATATCAAGTTCGGTATTTAAGGGACTTTTCGTTTTTGAGCTACGCTGTCCACAGACTCACACACACTCGGAAGGGATAGACAATAGTCCAGTGCTCCATTTGTATTGTAGAGGTTACTGTACTGTACGTATAGTAAACAGATAATAACACACGCTCTAGGCTCATGTCATAAATCCGGACATCATGATGTCAGTTGAGTGACGAAACACACACTTTACATCTTCGTCGGTAAGTGCTTAATACATATAACATCACGATTTTCATTTTTACTTTCTCTACACGTACATAGTGTATAGAGAAACTATTGTGCTCCACCCAAAAATTCAATACTGAGATTTCAGGAAATATATGTTTTAGGGTCCCCCTGAATGGAAAAAAAAAAAGCATTTTCAGGAAAACGTCCATGTGTCTGTGACACGATAACTCAAAAACGAAAAGTCGGTAAACTACTAAACTTGGTATTTAAGTTTAGTATCTTCCAGGGATGCGATACAAAGATTTTGAGAAAAATCCTCCCACCCCAACTACACTTTACATTGATTTTTTTCGAAAATTTAAACTTTCTCAAAAATGGATGAATTTCACGGCATTTTGCATAACTGTTAAACCGTAAGACATGGACAAAAACTTACCACACAAAAAATGTAGAGCGCGTTAAAACACACAATTAATGCTATATACATTTTTTTCGTAGATTTGATCGTTTTTTAGATATTCCTTAATTTTGGTTTCAACTTTGAAAAACTTATACCTTTCTCACACAGGAATTTGTCAACTCGTGTCCATACAAACAAAGGAACTTCAGTCACATAGCAACCAGCTTTTGACTATCACTTTAACCTAGGCTACTCCCTTATTTCGCTTCTATTTACAAGGAAGCAAGTTATAAGAATATTTCTGTTAAGTTTTTCTCAATTAGCATGAAGATGTAGAGAAAGACATGTGAATGGAACACATCAGATTTTTCATGCTCAACGCCAATGGTTATCTTGTCATGTTGAAAAGTAACATATTCATGTAATCTTGTACAAGAGTGGGGACTTCCCTGCATTCTTTCAGCAAGACGGAGCACCACCGCACAACGGCATTGAAGTGCGCGATCGCTGGACCAACGGTTTGCTGAGCATTGGGTCGGCTGACGTGTTTGGTGTAGTGGCCACCCTGGTCACCAGATCTCACTCCCGTGGAGTTTTACTTGTGGGACCACCTGAAATCGATTGTGTACTAGAAGAAAGATCATCTTAAAAAGGGAATCACTACAAACAAATAACGACTGACAGATGTTCATCGAAATTGGTTGAAGCGCCTGTCACTTTGTGTGGACATGGAAGGGAAACACGTGGAACTTATTCTATAATTGTAACATGGGGACTTTTGGGTCACCTTGTTTATCGGGGACAGTGCTCTTGTTGTCATCCTAGAACTAACACGAGTCACACTGTCATTTGAAAATGTCTTAACAGCCGTGATAAACGAGTTGAGGTTACGTTACGTTTAGTGAAGTACAGGACCCAACATTGACAGGAATACATAAGGTAACTTGAGAGAAATGGGAAGGGAAGAAACTCAACACATGAGAAATGTGATAGAAAACGTATGGAAAGAAGAAAGAAGAAATTTTAGAGGAAGCAGTGGATGCACATGTGGCGCTGCAGCCGGACTGCGAGCAAATATAGCAACGGCGTACCGAGACAGCTAGGTGTCAGCAGGAATGTCATTAACAAGGTAACTCATCAATAATAATGCGGTCCCGCAACTTGAAGCCGCTACTTTTCCCTCAAGGGCTGCCCAATTGGCTCACTAGGGACTAACGAGTCTGAGTGCAGCCCGAACCAGGTCTCCCAGTGGGAATAAACCCCCACGCCGATATCGAGAATCCAACCCGGGTCTCCCGCTTGGGAAGCAGCCGCGCTAGTACCACGCTAGGCATCGACCCTGTTCTTCTTCTCCACGCTAATCGAGATAAACATTAACAGAGATTGTCGTATTACTTGCTTTCTTGTATGAATGAACGAATAAGTGTATTTATTAACATAGCAATATCATACATAGAATTTGAACAGTCGCACGGGTCTACAGACCGTACGTGCTTTTGTAATACACATTACAAGCAATATTAAAACAACAACCACAACAAAGAGTTAAAAGAGTAAACACGAAAATAAAAAGACAAAGGAAATACACCGTCAAAAGCAATATTAAACAGCAATAAAAATTAAGAGTGAATCCGAAAATAAAGA
The DNA here is from genome assembly GCA_030762935.1 of Hymenopus coronatus. Classification (NCBI taxonomy): domain Eukaryota; kingdom Metazoa; phylum Arthropoda; class Insecta; order Mantodea; family Hymenopodidae; genus Hymenopus; species Hymenopus coronatus. The sequence goes on along the minus strand of CM060897.1, from coordinate 8,015,631 downwards.
TACAAAGATATTCAAATATAGCAATTTAAATTTACAGCACAGAGTAAACCTTCATAAATGCACCCTCTTATAATAGATAATTACACTTAAAAGACATATATACACATAATATATACAACCCTAGCATAACAGTGACCTAAGTATGATATAATATACATGTATGTAGAACATTGTAGTCACTTTTGTTTAGTTGATCTTATTCCCCCCCCCCCTTCTCTATTGGCAGCCTCCTCAGATCTCAGCTGTCTTGCCTTAAGTATAAATTTACCTAGCCCGTCCATGTTTTCCGTGCCTGCCAGTAGCGTCCAACATGCTTCTATCCCTACATTCGCAGTGGTAAAAAATCGCGGCAAATATTTTTCCCGCCATTCCTCCGTACCCCTACATCTTGCCAAGATGTGAGTCCACGACTCTGCCTCGCAAATGGGACAGATTCTCGTACCATTCTCGTCAGAAATTTTCGTGCTCCTCCATGCTCCTAGTCTAATCCACGCGAGCCCCTCTCTAATGAGTTTGGTACCTGTTTTGATGTATTGCTCCATACCCCACTCCGATTTCAGCCCAGACTGTACTTCTAATGACACCTTCTCTGTGCATTGCGCAATTATTTGCTGTCTGTCAATATCACAGAGACGTTTCTTAATTTTTCTCCAAATACTTCGCCTGTTTTCCTGCCCCGCCATCCAAATGTCTCCCATCCCAATGGTTTCCAACCCTTTCTTTAATTTTGATGCCCACGTCGAATTACCTTCCATTCGCAATTGTTCAAGGTAGCAGACTGCCCTAATTAGAGATTGGTTTCCGTGAACGATTCTCAGCCAATATTTAACTGCTCTGATTTTGCACTCTCTCGTTTCACTATATGCCCCGAATTCCCTCATTATTCCGCAGTTTGCCGTACCCCTCCCTACACCCAGAATTCCTTTCAAAAATTGGGTCCTCACTTGATCCAGATTCCCTGTTTGTTCCCACCCCCATATTTCTCCTCCGTATGTCATCGTGGATCTAACTGTCGCTCCGGATACAGTTTCCATTAAGGTTATGGATATATTCGGTATTCTGTAGCGTATCCGGAGAGCTTCCGCCGCTTTCACCCTTGCCTTGTGTTTCGTAATGTCAATGTGTTTTGTCCATTTTCCGTTCATTGTGAATGTGAGTCCTAAGTACACAAAAGATTTAACATTGTCCAGTATCTGTCCTGCATATGTCCAAGTGTCCTCCCTGCTATAAACACAACCCTTTTTGAAAGTCATTGCCTTAGTCTTATTCACATTAACTGTAAGTAGCCATTCATCGCAATAGTTCTTAAGTTTGTCCAGTCCTCGTTGCAATCCGTTTACTGTCGTAGAGCACAATACTAAATCGTCTGCGTATAAAAGTGTTGGGATCTGCAAATCCGCTACTACTGGTGCTTGGATATTCTCTGCTATCATTGTATCAGTAATATCATCCACAAAGAGATTAAATAGCAAGGGAGATAAAATACAACCCTGCCTCACTCCCCTATAGCTTCGGCAGCTCTCGGACACACTGTTTCTGTCGTACTTCACACAGAATTCGACATTTTGATACATTGCCTGCAATGCTCTAACCATTTTACTTGATAACCCCTTTCTGCCTAGTTTGTACCATAGTGCATTTCGATTGATAGAGTCAAATGCCTTCTTAAAGTCCACAAAAGCACAATGAAGCTTTCCCCGCTTAACTAACAGTTGCTTCGCCCTTAAAGTGTCTAATATAAACGCGGCATCTATGGTACTGTGTCCTTCCCTGAAACCCATTTTAAATTTTGAAAGTTTGCCAAATTTAGATTCCCAGTCCTTTATCCGGTTATATAACACTCTACAATAAATTTTCTCCATAATTGGCAACAGAGTAACCCCCCTATAGTTATCCGGATTTCCAATAGTTCCCTTCCCTTTATAAATGGGATGAATAATGCCCTCTCCCCAGCAGGTAGGGTAATTCCCCTCAATAAACAATCTGTTACATATCTGGAGCATACTCCTACCAAACTCATTAACATTGGCTGCGGCTTTAAAACCTTCCGGGGGCAGCCCATCCAACCCTGGAGCTTTGCCTTCCTTCAGACTCCTCAGCGCCTGTGCTATTTCTCGTGCTGATATTTCCTCGTCCAGTATTGGGATCTCAAAATTTCCCAAAATTTGCACTTCCTTTATAAAAATTCCTTCCCTTTCACCTTTCCCGAATATTCCCATAAAATGCATTGCCCATTTTCTGGGAGAAATTTCGTTGGACGCCTGACGGTTGCCTCTTAAATGTTTTACTACTTGCCACATCTCAGCGTTATCCCCCCGCGTTAAAATATTACTAATTTTCTGAGTAATTTTGTCTTGCCACGTAGTTCTCTTTTCCCGTAAGAGCTGTTTGTACTCCCTTCGCTTTTTTGTAAACATTTTCCTAATGTCATCTCCCCCCTCCCTTCTGAATTTTGACAGAGCCTCCTCTGCTTGTTTCTTTACAGTTCTGCATTGCTGGTCCTACCAGCCATTGAATCGTTTTACCTTACCATGCATTTGGACTTTCATTGTCCCCGCAGCCGTTGCTATTAGTAGAAGGGAAATAAGAGAATGCACAGGCTAAAGTGATAGTCAAATGTTTTGTATGGCCAAGAGTTGACAAGTTCCCGTATAAGAAAAATATAAGCATTTTAAAGCTAAAATCAATGACAAGGAATACCTCAGAAACGGCCAACGCCACGAAAAAAATGTACATAACATAAATTGTGGTTTTACGAGCTCTACATTTTGGGTGAAGTAAGATTTTGTTTACCTCTTACCTAAAGCGATAGTCAAATATTTTAAAAAATGTTGCTATGTGATTGAAATTCGTTTTCTTTACATAGTCAGGATGAAAGGCGAATAAAAACTTAGCTTTTGAGAAAACTCTAAGCATTAGAAACTTTAAACTCAATAACAAGGAATACGTTGATAAAAAAGCTGATGTGTTCCATTCACATGACTTTCTCTACATTTCTGAAACAAATGATTGTTAAAAAGCTAATGCTTCTATTTACTTCGAGCTAATCGAGAAAAAATAGCGGAAATAGTCTTATCACTTGCTTCCTTATAAGTAGAAATGAAGTAATATAAATTGATTAAAGTGATACATAAAAAGTGATAAATTATGTGTTTTAATGTGCTCTACATTTTTTGTGTGGTAAGTTCTTGTCCATCAAAATTTTCGAAAAAAGTTCCATATAAAGGGTAGTTGGGGGTGGGGGATTTTTCTCAAAATCTTTGTGTCGCATCCCTGGAATATACTTAACTTAAATACCAAGTTTGGTATTTTACTTTTCGTTTTTGAGTTATCGTGTTCACGGACACACACACGGACCTTTTTCCGAAAATGCTTTTTTTAGTTAAAGAGGACCCTAAAACATATATTTCCGGTGTTATCTCGGTATCGAATTTTTGGGTGGAGTGCAATACCTTCTCTATACACTATGTACATAGTGCGTATAGAGAAAGTAAAAATTACCACACAGAAAATATAGATCTCGTTAAAACACGCAATTTATGTAATATACATTTTTTTCGTAGATTTAACCTTTTCGGAGATATTCCTTGTTATAAACTATTACTTTAGTTTTCCAAACGGTGCTGTCTCTCACATTTTCTCTACGATTTTGCTATAGCTTTTGGAAAAGAGTAGAAATGGTATCGTGACTGTTACACACCTGTTTTAAACGTGCCCCATGACAAGGTATGAAACGTTCTGCAGCAAATTATTCTGCACTTACAATGGGATTTGTGCGTACGCGAGCAATAATGAGTTGACTTTATGCGTTGTCATGGATACAAACACTAAAAGACTTACTTAAGGTTCACATTATTGCACAAGGCTCGTAACAAATGAACCCTAATGTAATCTCCAATACGTGCCATTAATATGCGATTTTTGCCTGTAATGAGTTGATAACTTAATAGCATTATACTAAAACAGAACGGACGAAATCTGAATGTACAAACAGGGACCTGAATCATCTGTCAAAACAGCTACTCTTGAGCAAATAAGACAATTTTTGGCTGGCACCGTGGCTCAGTAGGTAGAGAACCTACCTGCTATGCGAAGGGTTACGGGCTCTATTCCCGGCTAGGGGTGAGACATTTTCCCTATTCTCCCCTGTGTCAGGAAATAAGAAGCAGTGTGATTTAATGTATAAAACCCAATGACAAGTTAACGTCATTGCTTATAGATGAAACGCCGACGATATGACCTTACAACAAAAGGCGGGTATAAAAGGAAGAATTAAAACAAAGCTGATGTGTTACACTCACATGGCTTTCTCTAGCTACTCTACAAACAAACTTCTTACAAAAGATAAGTCTTCTTTCAACACCATCGAGATAAACATTAGCAGAATTTTATTATTTAGTTCGTTATAAGTAGAATGGAACCAAGGGAATGCACTAGGTTAAAGTGATAGTCAATTTTTTTAAAAGCTGTCATGCGATTGTCATTGCAAATCGCTTCTTTGCTTGACCAGGAGTAGAGCAAAAGAAAAACGGACAATTTCTGTCTGAAAAAAGTATAAGTACTTTAGAATTGAAACTAATAAAAAGGAATACCTCGAAAACGGTAAACTCCACGAAAAAAAACGTATATGACATAACTTGTGTATTTTAACATCTACATTTTTTTTTTTATCTATCTCTTACGGTTTAGCAATTATGCAAAAATTAAGCAAAATTCAGGTCTTAAGAAGCTATTCCCAGAAAATTCAATATATACATTTTATTTGTGATAGAAATGGCTTTAATATGTGGTACTTTAATCAAAATCGTTAGTCATTTTTAAGAAAATCAAAATTTTCGACAACTTTTCCATGTAAAGGGTAGTTGGGGGTGGGGATATTTTCTTGAAAATGTTCCAGTCGCATCCTTGGAAGATATTAAACATAAATACCAAGGTTGGTATTTAATGGTCTTTTCGTTTTTCAGCTATGCTCCCCACAGACACACACACACACACGGACCTGTTTCTGAAAATGTTTTTTTTTGGACTCAGGGGGTCCTAAAACATGTATTTCCGATGAGATTTCTGCATCTAATTTTTGGGTGGAATCTGATATGTTTGTTCTATTCACATGACCTTCTCTATCTGTTCTGTAAACAGAACATGTTTTTATAAGATTGTTCTTGGTTTGCTTCATGCTAATCAAGATGAACATTAGCAGAAATGGTCTTGCTACTGAGCTCCTTACTAGGCTAAAGTGACAGTCGAATCTTTTAAAAACTGGTCGCTATGTGAAACAATTACAATTTGGTTGTGTTCAGAAGTAAATCAAGGGATATGATGACTTTCGTTTAAGAAGTGTTTTAGTAAAGTGATGTATTTTAAAGAGATCTATAATTTTTGTGCAGTACGTTTTTCTTTATCTCTTACGGTTTACAAAATGCATCTAGAATGAAGATATCTTCAGCGGCTATTCCACAGATGAACGTTTAATTTGTCATAAAGATTATCTTACACATACAGTGTTTTAATAAAACTCGTTAAGAAAATCAAACATTTTGGGAAATGTTCCATGTAAAGGGTAGTTGGGAGCGAAATAATTTCCTGAAAATCTTCGTGTCGCATCCTTGAAAGACACTGAAATTAAATATGAAGTTTGGATTTAACAGAGTTTTTGTTTTTAGTGAAGATAAATATTGTATTGCACTCTGCTTTTTTGGATACAGGGGACCCTGGAACTTTTGGGAGGAATGCAATACCTTCTCTATACACAATGTACATATAAATATTTGTGTGGATCGCAGTACTTGCTCTACCTGAATTGCGAACAAAGGAAGTTGCCATGATAATTAACAGGTGACAGACGTAACCTCGTTATGTTACCATAGCAACCTGCACTAGCCTCATCTGTTTTATTTTCTCTCTGGAAAGAACGCTACATTTTATTGCTTGCCAAATTCGTCGCTCCACATTTACAACGTGTTTACTCAAAATATAAATATATATTAATGCGCTTTAGAGACTCCCTGAATAAAACATCTGTGTGTTCCATTCGCAAATTTTACCTTTCTCTACTAATTCGATACAGAGATTTCACCAGAAATACATGTTTTGAGGTCCCCCGAGTCCAAACATCTAGGAAAAGCTCCGTGTGTGTCTCTCTAGACATCGTAGCTCAAAAACTTCGTATTTAAATTTGGTATCTTATAAGGATACCCGCACGAAAATCCTCCCACCCCAAACTACGCTTTACATAGCAAAATTTCTGGAAATTTCATTTTTCTCAAAAATAGCTCTAACGATTTTGATTAAACTATCGTATATTAAAGATATTTCTATCACAAATAAAATGTACATCTTGAATTTTCTGGGAATAGCTCCTGTAGACTACTTTATTCTGGATGAATTTTGCATAAGTGCTAAACCGTAAGATATACTCAAAAGCTTAGGACACAACAAATTTAGATCTCAATTTATGTCATGTTCATTTTTATTCTGCATTTGACCGCTTGTTATTTGTTTCAGTTTTAAATTACTTCTCAAACAGGGTCAACTTTTGTTTCATCTCTGCTTGTTAAAGGATTTGACTATCACTTCCGTTCTGCTAAGTAGTAAGACCTTGTGTTAATGTTTGTCTCCTCTTGGTATGATGTAGATAGAAGAAGCTGTTTACACAACGGGTAGAGAAAGTCATGTGAATGCAACCATCACATTTTTTTTCTTTTCTATTTTCCGTAAGCTTCTGTTGTTCCCATTTTTTCACTCTTTTTACTTTCTCTACACGTACTATGTACATAGTGTATAGAGAAGGTATTGTATTCCACCCAAAAACTCGATATCGAGATTTCACCGGAAATACATGTTTTAGGTCCCCCTGAATAAAAACAAAAAACATTTTTAGAAAAAGGTTCTTGTGTGAGTCTGTGGACAGCATAGCTCAAAAACGAAAAGACTGTTGAATACCAAACTTTTATTTAAATTTAGTATCTTCCAAGGATGTGACACGACGATTTTCAAGAAAATCTCCCACCCACAACTACCGTTTCATGGGAAAATTTTCCAAAATTTTGATTTTATCAAAAATGGCTCTAACGATTTTGATTAAAATATCACAAATTAAAGATATTTATACTGCAAATAAAATGTATATCTTGAATTTTCTGGGAATAGCCTCTGAAGACTACTTTATTCTGGATGAATTTTACGGAATTTTGCACAACTGTTAAACCGTAAGGGATGGACAAAAATTTACAACACAAAAAACATAGAGCACCTTTAAAACACACAATTTATGTATTGCACATTTCTCTAGTGGAGTTATTGGTTTCAGCTTTAAAAAACTTACAAGGAAGCAAGTAATAAGAATATTCTGCTAATTTTTTCTCGATTAGCATGAAGTAAATAGAAGCATAAACTTTTTAACAATAAATTGTTGCAGAGATGTAGAGAAAGTCATGTGAAAGGAACATGTCACATTTTTACTAACAAATACACACTTTCAAAGCACCCATGACCGAGGCGGGACTCGAACCCATGATGTTGTGCGCCACGAAGCTACGCACTTTGGTGAGTACGGTCATGTTAATAATAGGTACAGAGGATATTGTATTTCACCCTATTTCTTAGATTTAACCAGAAATATAGCTTTTGAGATACTTTGAATAAAAAAAAAACATTTATAGAAAAAGGTCCGTGTGTATGTGTGTGACATAACTGAAAAATCTGATGACTTTCACATGACTTTCTCTACATCTCTGCAACAAATTATTGTTAAAAAGCTTGTGCTTTTATTTATTTCATGCTAATCAAGAAAAAATTAACAGAAATAGAGCTATTACTTGCTTCCTTGTAAGTGGAAGCGAAATAAGGGGGTACCATAGATTAAAGTAATAGTCAAAAGCTGGTTGCTATGTCACTGAAGTTCCTTTGTTGTATGGGCAGGTGTTGACAAACTCCTGTATGAGAAAAGTATAAGTTTTTCAAAGCTGAAACCAAAAACAAGGAATATTTCAAAAAGGAACAACAAAAACAAAATGTACACAACATAAATTGTGTATTTTAATGTGCTATACATTTTTTGTGTGTTAAGTTTTTGTCCATTTCTTACGGTTTAGCAGTTACGCAAAATTACGTAAAATTCATCCAGAATAAAGTAGTCTTCAGAGGCTATTCCCAGAAAATTCAAGATATACATTTTATTTGCCAGATAAATATCTTTAATATACGATATTTTAATCAAAATCGTTAGAGCCATTTTTGAGAAAATCAAAATTTTCGAAAAAAGTTGCATGTAAAGTGCAGTTTGGGGTGGGGGGATTTTTCTCAAAACCTTCGTGTCGCATCCCTGGAAGATACTAAACTTAAATACCAAGTTTAGTATTTAACCGACTTTTCGTTTTTGAGTTATCGTGTTCACAGACACACGGACACACACACACGGACCTTTTTCTGAAAATACTTTTTTTTGGATACAGGGGACCCTAAAACATATATTTCCGGTGAAACCTCGGTATCGACTTTTTTGGTGGAGTGCAATACCTTCTCTATACACTATGTACAAAGTACGTATAGAGAAAGTAAAAAACATGACTCATTTAGAAGGTTTTATTACATGCAGTTCCGCAGAAACAGATTATGTAACAGAGCTTGCTAAAGGAGATTTGTTAACCAAAAGGTCTAAAGGTGCTTATAAATCGCAATATATTTATTTAAAAAGTTTTTACTTGTACAAAAATGTACATGGATCCAACGAAATGTTATTCTGCAATATTACTTTGAAGAATTGGAGAAATTAAAATCTTCTATGATATATTTTCTATGAAAGCAGATGATTGTTAATTTTTATTCAAAAATAAATAAATTAATAGTTTAAATACTAACACTGTATGTACATATTGTATTTTTTACGATGCTATTTTTACGCTTACGTGTTACAAAACTTCACTTTACTCACTCACAAGAGTGTGTAAAATTCAATTTTACACACTATAGTGCAAAAATACTTATTCTGGTAATGCTTATATCGATATACGTGTTCCATTCACATGGCTTTCTCTGTCTGTTCTTCTGCAAAAAAATTATACTTACAAAACATTCTTTTATCTACATCATACTAATGAAGATAAAGATTACCAGAAATTGTCTTATTACGTAGTTACTAAAAACGTAAAGTGAATAAGGGAATACACTAGGCTAAAGTGCCAGTATCTTCGTTTTAAAAGCTGTGGCCGCGAGTAAAACATAAGACATATGAAATAAATGATGACTTACCATTTGAGAAAAGCTTAAGTGTTTTAAAATTAACCAATAACAGGGAATATCTCGGAAATAGTTAGCTCTGCAAAAAGTTATGACATAAATTGTGTGTTTTAACAAGATCTATACTTTTGTGTGCAGTCTATCTTTAACACACGGTATTTTAATCAAAATCCTTAGAGCTACTTTCGAAAAATTGTCCACGTAAAGGGTAGTTTGGGGGGAGGAGAGTTTTCAGAAAATTTTCGTGTCGCATCCTTGGAAGATACCGAACATAAATACAAAGTTTGGTATCTAGTGGAGTTTTCGATTTTGAGCTTTGTTGTCCACAGACTTACACAAACACACTGGCCTTTTTCTAAAAAAGATGCCCTCAAAACATGTACTTCCAGTGAAATCTGGGTATCAATTTTTAGGTGGAATACAATAACTTCTCTACCTACTATGTGCATAATACGTTTATAGGTACTTATAAATCTCATTGCGGTGATTTCAAAAAGCGCTGTTTGAAGGACAACATATGAATACAAAGAAAATGCTGTTGCACATTTCTTTGAAAATCGTATGAAATATTTGCTATAACAGCGAATGTTTGTTAATTTTATTAACAAATAAATCAGTAATAATTTAAACGTTTAATGAGTTACATATTGTATTTTTTCACGATAGCTTGGTATTTTATACATACGTACGTACGTGTAGAAAAGTCCACTTTACGCACTGCCAACAGTGAGTACAGTTCTATTTTACGCACAGTCATGCAAGTAGTTATTTATGATGTAAGCGTAAAGTTATAGTGTTTGATTCGAGTGGGAATATTGTGAAACCAGACGCAATCGAGATTAGATAGAGAAAAGCTTATAAGGCACAACATGAGACATTTATGAACTGGTGTCTGTTGATCAGAGATATACAGGGTGTTAATGAACTACACCGAAATAATTTGCAAGATTGTGCACGTGACTGATACAAGTACTTTGAGATCGGCGATGATGCATGGTCCCCGGATGAACATAACGTTATCAGGTGCTGATAGGTCGGTGTTAAAGCAAAACAGGTTAAAAAAAAAATGGTTTTAAAACTGCTGCCCCCCGAGTATAGAAATATTGATGCTTAGCAGCTCGTTACTAGCGTTTAAAGACCTAATGTCGCAAAAATCTGTAAAATCTCGAACTAATCACTTGACAGTGCGACACTGAGCATTCATTCTTGAGTTATATAGCCTGGAGGCGTTTTTCCAACTGTTCTGGTGGCTTAATGCGTAACGCGGGAAGCAGCTATCCCAAAGGTCATGAGTTAGATTCCTGTTATAGAGTAAATGTTTTTATTATTATTTTTTTCATTCCAGACGAAGTGCCGCGATACGTGACGTACGGGCACTTCAGAAACTTATAGTCGTTACTTAAAATTTTCTCCTGTCTCAAATTACTTATTTAAGTAATCTACATATTCTGTGAAAATATTTCGGTATAGTTCATTAACGCCCTGTATACTCACTAATATCGTAAGGTTGGAACAAAATTACTTTACGCTTGCTGCTGCACTTCTTTGCGCGTGGATTCCGTAAAAATCAAGTTTGCGATCTGAAATGAACTCATAAATTACTCAATTACGCGCGGTTGTAAAAAAGATACGTATTCTGCACATGTTTAATCGATATACGTGAAGTAGATAGAAAAAAAATCTGAAGTGTTCCACTCACATGACTTTCTCTAGCTACTCCAGAAACAAACTTCTTTTAAAAGACTATTCTTCTGTCTACACAATGCTAGTCGAGATAAACATTAGCAGAATGTTATTACTTAGTTCCTTATAAGTAGAAGGGAATAAGGGAATGTGCAATGCTAAAGCGATAGTCGTCGTTATCCGATTGTCTTTGCAAATCACTTCTTTGCTTGACCAGGAGTAGAACAAAAGAAAAACGGACACTTCCTGTCTGAGAAAAGTATAAGTACTTCACAAGTGAAACCAATAACAAGGAATATCTCGGAAACGGTTACCTCCACAACAAAAACGTAAAGGACATAAACTGTGTGTTTTTGCGAGATCTACATTTTTGGTGCTGTAAGTTTTTGTATATCTCTTACGGTTTAGCAGTTAAGCAAAATTCGGCAAAATTTATTAAGAGTAAAGAGCTCTTCAGAGGTGTTTGCCAGAAAATTCAAGATATGCATTTTATTTGGGATGTAAATATCTTTAATATACAGGATTCTAATCAAAATTGTTAGAGCCGTTTTTGAGAAAATCAAAATTTTCGAATTTTTTTCCACGTAAAGGGTAATTAGGGGTGGGGGAATTTTCTGTAAAATCTACGTGTCGCATCCTTGGAAGATACCAAACTTAAATACGAAATTTGGTATTTAACCGTCTTTTCATTTTCGAGCTATGATGTTCACAGACGCACACATACACACGGGCATTTTTCTAAAAGTGCTTTTTTTTGGATTCAGGGGGTCTCAAAACATATATTTCAGGTGAAATCTCGTTATCGAAATTTTGCGCGCATTACAAAACCTTCTCTACTACTATGTACATAGTACGTGTAGAGAAAGTAATACATCAGTAACACTTTAAACGTTTAATAAACAGTGTAAGTTACATATTGTATTTTTTCACGCTAATGCAACGTGCTATTTTTTACATGCGCACGTGCACAAAACTCCACTTTACACACTGAATAGAACTTTACGCACTATCGTACAAAAATACCTATTCTGCAAATGTTTATTACGATATACGTGAAGCAATAGGAAAAACAAGCTCTTGTTAGGGTAGTTTGTTGAAGAAAGGTAGAGAAAGTGATGTGAATGTAACACGCGAAGGAAGAGCAAACACAGGCAATCAGAACGTGAAATTGGTAGCTTGAGATTGTTTGCTAAGCGTAATTAATACAATGCAATATCCGTTAAGTGGTATTTGGTGGCCAATATGCAAGCATAACCTTGTTGCCATAGCAACGCTGCAGCGCGTAAACAAGAAAACTTGGAGCGAAGAAAAGAAAGAAGGCGGGCGGGCGGAATAACAAAGTTTCCAAACTTTCCGTGCATAGACGGAAAAGGATGTTTGTTCTCGCCAATTTCGGTAAATAGTGTGCGCAAAGTTTTGATGCTTAGTGGCAGTGTTGCCAACTGACAGCAGATTACCTTACTGGCTCTCGTAGGGTGCTTGATTCAAACCCACAATATCACCATTTACCAAAAATACAACACACAGCTTTTATCAATCACAAAAAAAAAAAAAAAAATCTAATGTGTTCCATTCACATGACTTTCTCTACATCTCTGCAACATATTATTGTTAAAAAGCTTATTCTTCTATTTACTTCATGCTAATCGAGAAAAAATTAGCAGAAATAGTCTTATTACTTGCTTCCTTGTAAGTAGGAGTGAAATAAGGGAGTACCATAGGTTAAAGTGATAGTCAAAAGCTGGTTGCTATGTCACTGAAGTTCCTTTGTTTGTATGGACAGGAATTGACAAATTCCTGTATGAGAAAAGCATGTTTTTTAAAACTGAAACCAAACACAAGGAATATATCAAAAACGATTAACTCCTAAAAAAAAAAAAATGTATATGACACAAATTGTGTGTTTTATCGTGCTCTACATGTTTATGGTAAGTTTTTGTCCATCTCTGACGGTTTAGCTGATATGCAAAATTCCGAAAAATTCGTCCAGAATAAAGTAGTCTCCAGAGGCTGTTCCCAGAAAATTCAAGATATACCTACATTTTATTTGTCGTCTAAATATCTTTAATATATGATATTTTAATCAAAATCGTTAGAGCCATTTTTTTAAAAAATAAAAATTTTCGAAAAAGTTCCATGTAAAGGGTAGTCTGGGGGGGAATTTTATTCAAAATCTTCGTGTCGGACCGTTGGAAGATACTGAACTTAAATAGCAAGTTTGGTAATTAACGGTCTTTTCGTTTTTGAGCTATGCTGTCCACACACACACACACACGGATATGTTTCTGAAAATGTTTTTTTTTAATCAGGGGGTCCTAAAACATGTATTTCCGGTGAAATCTCGGTATCGAATTTTTGGGTGCATTACAATACTTCTCTATCCCTATGTACATACGGGACTAGAGAAAGTAAACAGTGGTTCTGTTAAATGATACAGTTTATTTTATATACAGTTTTTGAGAGTTAATTATTTCTAAGATACTCCTTGTTATTAGTTTCAATTTAAAACTAATTAAACTTTTCTCAAAAGCAGTCAGCCGTGCTTCTTTTGTTTTACTCCTGGTCAGGCTTAGAGAACATAATTTCAATGACAGTCAGCTTTTAAAATATTTGACTATCATAGAGTCAACTTCTGTCCTATACACGGGTTGTGTGAAAAAAAAGTTAAATCATTTGTCTATCACTTTAGCCTACTGATTTTTTCCCTTCTTCTTACAAGGAACTAAGTAGTAAGATTCTGCTAGAGTTTATGTTTGTTAGTATGAAGTAGATATCGGACCACTGTCACATCGAGTCCAACCCAATCCGAACAGTTCCCTTCAGCCCAGCGTACTTCTAGTAACGTCAGAAGTACCACGGGTGTCGGGGTGTGTAGCGCTCGCAGAGGAGCAGCTGAACGGGATAGAAACCCCCCCCCTTTCAAACAAATAGACGGAAACGCCCGCACCACCTACAGGGCCCAACATCCCTTGAAAGGGGTGTCACAATTTCTCAGTAAGCAGCCGAAAGCCGAGGTGAAGAGAAAGTTTTACAGAGAGCATTCTTTTCCGCCTTCCACGCTGCACCGAAATACAATCACCATCACTTTTGGCACGATATTAGAGGCAGGAAACAGTCCAGCAATCGCCTGGGAGCTGGGAATCAAACCCGGGACCTCCCGGGTGCGTTGGTATATCCCAGGGTTAAACAATCCGAACAGAATCGCAGAGGTGAACATTCTGAGCTTTATAACGTAGTGACAAATTTAAACGTTGATGGCAGCACTTCATGTAATATTAAAGGGGACCCGCATCGCCCGGAAATACGAACGGCACAGCAAATAAAAGCGGAAGAAGGATATTACGAATGTTGCTGGGGAAAAAGGTGACGTGGTGTTACACAGGGTGTCCAAAAACATACTTCACCACACCCCTTTCTCACGTTTTCACTTTCTCTACACGTACTATGCACATAGTGTATAGACAAAGTATTGCATTCCACCCAAAAATTCGATACAGAGTTTTCACCGGAAATATATATTTTGATCTCCCTGAGTAGGAAATAAGGGAGTACCATAGGTTAAAGTGATAGTCAAAAGCTGGTTGCTATGTGACTGAAGTTCCTTTGTTTGTATGGACAGCAGTTGACAAATTCCTGTATGAGAAAAGTATGAGTTTTTCAAAGCTGAAACGAAAAACAAGGAATATCTTATAAACGATCAACTCCACGGGAAAAAATGAATGTAACATAAATTGTATGTTTCAACATGATTTACATGTTCTTTTGTGTATCTCTTACGGTTTGCAAATGTTCCTAAAATTCCTCCAGAGACTGTTCCCAGAAAATTCAAGATATACATTTTATTTGTCAGGTAAATGTATTTTTAATATACGATATTTTAATCAAAATCGTTAGTCATTGTTGAGAAAATCAAAATTTTCTACAAAAAGTTCCATGTAAAGGGTAATTGGGGGTGGGGGGATTTTCTTGAAAATCTTCGTGTCGCATCCTTGCAAGATACCAAACTTAAATACCAAGTTTGGTATCCAATGGTCTTTTCGTTTTTGAGCTATGCTGTCCATAGACACACACACGCACACTCACACACACGGACCTTTTTCTAGAATTTTCTTCTTTTTTTTCGATTCAAAAACATATATTTCTGGTGAAATCTTGGTATCGAATTTTTGGGTACTTTACAGTGGTTTCTGTATACACTATGTACATAGTACGTGTAGAGAAAGTAATACGATACCGAGATTTCACAGGAAATGCACATTTAAGGGTCCCCTGTGTAAAAAAAAATCTGACGTGTTACACTCACATGACTTTTTCTACCTGTTCTGCAAACAAACTTCTTACAAAAGATTGTTCTTCTTTCTACACAATGCTAATCGAGGTACACATTAGCAGAATGTTCTTATTACTTAGTTCCTTAGAAAATGACGGAATGCACTAGGCTAAACCGATAGTCAAATGTTTTAAAAGCTGTCGTTATTAGATTTTCATTGCAAATCGCTTCCTTGCTTGGCCAGGAGTGGAACCTTTTTCTGAATATACTATTTTTTTTTTTTTTTTTTGATTCAGGGGGTCCAAAAACAAGTATTTCCGTTGACATCTGGACATCGAATTTTTGGGTGGAATACAATACTTTGTCTATATACGTAGTACGTATAAATTAAAAATTAGTAAAAAGTTCCTGTGAACTCAAATTCAGTTGAATGATTATGTTCAACGTTTAATAGGCCTGCGACACTCTCAAAGGAATACCATGTCAGGATATGATGTTCTTTATCATTGATAGCTTAACCAAACTCGTTAGAGCCCTTTATGAGAAAGCGTAGAATTTTGTTTCAGTTAAAGGATAGTTCGTGTCGCAAGTTGCGGAATTTAAATTTCAACTTTGCTATATCACATACATTTTTACTTTCTCTACACATATTTTGTACATAATGTGTACATAATGTATAGTAATGCACCCAAAAATTCGATACCAGATTTCACCGGAAATGCATGTTTTGGGTCCCCCTGAAAACAAAACAAAAAAAAAAAAATTTCTGGATAAAGGTCTGTGTGTGTGTGTGTGTGTGTGTGTGTGTGTGTGTGTGTGTGCGTGCGTGCGCGTGTCTGAGGGCAGGATAGCTCAAAAACGAAACGTCCCTTAAAAACCAAACTTGGTATTTAAGTTCTGTATGCTCCATTGATACGACACGAAGATTTTAAAGAAAATCCCCCCACCCCTAACTACCTTTTACATGCAAAAATTTTCGAATTTTTTTATTTTCTCAAAAATAGCTCTAACGATTTTCATTAAAATGCCGTATATTGCAGATATTTTCCTGACAAAGAAAACGTATATCTTGAATTTTCTGGAAATAGACTCTGAAGACTTTTATTCTGGATGAATTTTACGGAATTTCGAATAACTGCCAAACCGTAAGAGATGGACAAAAACTTCCCTTACAAAAAATGTAGAGCACATTAAAACACACAATTTATATAATATAAATTTTTTCGTGGAATTAAACGTTTTTTCAGATATTCCTTGTTTTTGGTTTCAGTTTTAAAACATACTTTTCTCACACAGGAATTTGTCAACTTCAGTCACATAACTTCAGTAAAATTCTACTTACAAGGAAGCAAGTAATAAGACTATTTCACCTAATTTTTTCTCGATTGCCATGAAGTAAATAGAAACATAAGCTTTTTAACAATAATTTGTTACAGAGATGTAGAGAAAGTCATGTGCATGGAACACATCAGATTTTTTTTTATTCACGGGGTATCTAAATATGCATTTCCGGTGAAATCTCGATATCAAAATTCTCTACTTACTTTCTACATTAGAAATGCGTTTCGTTTCACAGTCGGCCTATCCTCCCCGTATTTAAGACTTACAGGTAGATGTGTAGGGATCAGAAGCCTGTTGGGGAGCCAACGGCACGAAACCACAGAATGGAGAACCTGGAACGAGTGGTCACCTCGTAGCCAGGCTTGAGGAAGTGGATGATATGAAATGCAAACGAAGTGGATGATAGAAAAGGTGATCATGGAGCAATTGGTGGAATGAGTGGTGGGGGAAACCGGAGGATGCGGAAAAAACCCGCCCAGGCGCCGCATCGGCCAGCACAAATCCCACATGCGGGCGCATGGGATTGAATCCGGGCCGCCTAGATGGGAGATGCGTGGTCTAACCACTCGGCCACGGCGCTGCCTTGTGTGTTTTAACGAGATCTATATTTTTTGTATAGTAAGTTTTAGTCTAACTCTTACGGTTTACTAGTTATACAAAATTAAGCAAAATTCATCCAGAATAAACAGGTCTTTAGAAATTATTCTCAGAAAATTTAAGATATACATTTTATTTGTAATAGAAATGGCTTTAATATGTGGTATTTTAATCACAACCGTTACAGCCATTTTTATGAAAAACAAAATTTTCGAAAAGTTTTCCATGTAAAGGGTAGTTAGGGGTAGGGGGATTTTCTTGAAAATCTTCGTGTCGCATCCTTGGAAGATACAAAACTTAAATACCAAGTTTTGTATTCAACCGTCTTTTCGTTTTTGAGCTATGCTGTCCACAGAGACACAGACAGACAGACAGACAAACAGGCAGGCAGACAGACAGACAGACACACACACACGCATGCACACCCACACACACACGGACCTGTTTCTGAAAATGTTTCTTTTTAATCAGAGGGTCCTGAAACGTGTATTTCCGGTGAAATCTCGGCATCGAATTTTTGGGTGGAATACAATGCTTCTCTATCCCTATGTACATACGCGGCTAGAAGAAGTAAAAATCTGATGTGTTACATTTGACTTTCTCTAGCTGCTCTACAAACCTCATACAAAAGATTATTCTTCTTTGTACACAATGCTAATCGAGATAAACATTAGCAGAATGTTATTACTTAGTTCCTTATAAGTAGAAGGGAACAAGGGAATGCATTATGCTAAAATGATTGTCAAATGTTTTAAAAGCTATCGTTATGCGATTGTCATTACAAATCACTTCTTAGCTTGGCCAGGAGTAGAATAAAAGAAAAACGGACACTTCCTGTCTGAGAAAAGTTAAAGTACTTCACAATTGAAATCAATAACGAGGAATATCTTGGAAACGGTTACCTCCACAACAAAATCGTAAAGGACACAAATTGTGTGTTTTGTCGTGATGTACATTTTTTGTGTAGTAAGTTTTTTTCTATTTCTTACGGTTTAGCAGTTAAGCAAAATTCATCCAGAATAAAGAGGTCTTAAGAGGCTATTCCCGAAAAATTCGAGATATGCATTTTATTTCGGACATAAATAGCTTTAATATACGGGATTTTAATCAAAATCGTTGGATCCATTTTTAAGAAAATCAAAATTTTCAAAATTTGTTCCACGTAAAGGGTAGTTTTTAGTAGGGGGATTTTTTTTTGAAAATCTTCGTGTCGCATCCTTGGAAGTTACTAAACCTAAATACCAAGTTTGGTATTTGACGGTCTTTTCGTTTTGGGGCTATGCTATCCACAGACACACACACACACGGACCTTTTTTTAAAATGCTTTTTTCGGACTCAGGGGACCCCAAAACATATATTTCCGGTGAAATCTCGGTATCGAATGTATTACAATATCTTCTCTATCGCCATGTACATTGTACATATGGGGCTAGAGAAAGTAAGGATGGTTTAGTTTAGAGCTTCTTAAAGCTGTATTTGGGGTGAAAGATGAGTAGCAGCGATAGGAAGGAGCCGCCACTGATTGATTCCATCAGCACCAACTAGCAGGTAAGAGCTCTAATGCGTGTTTTTCCTCCATTACTGCGAGCTGATACACATCTAATCCGTAGCGGGGCTTCCTAACACGAGATTGGAGTTCTCTGTCCAGTCAATATCTGCTCTCCTCGAGGCAACACACCCGAGCATCAAGAAACAACATTTGTTAATAACCATAATACACAAAATAGACACGAGAATTTACAACAAAAATCTGATGTGTTCCATTCATATGACTTTCTCTACATCTCTGCAACAAATGACTGTTAAAAAGCTTAATCTTCTATTTACTTCAAGCTAATCGAGAAAAAAATTAGCAGAAATAGTCTAATTATTTGCTTCCTTGTAAGTAGAAGCGAAATAAGGGAGTACACTAGGTTAAAGTGGTAGTCAAAAGCTGGTTGCTATGTCACTGAAGTTCCTTTGTTTGTATGGACACGAGTTCACAAACTCCTGTATGAGAAAGGTTAAGTTTTTCAAAGCTGAAACTAAAAACAAAGAATACCTTTAAAAGGATCAACTCCACGAACAAAATATATATGACATAAATTGTGTTTTAACCTGATCTACATTTTTTGTGTAGTAACTTTTTGTCTAACTCTTACGGTTTCCCAGCTATGCAAAATTCAGTAAAATTCATCAAGAATAAAGTAGTCTTGAGAGGCTATTCGCAGAAAATTCAAGGTACACATTTTATTTGTCAGGTGTATGTCTTTAATACACCATATTTTAATCAAAATCGTTAGCGCTATTTTTTGAGAAAATCAAAATTATTGAAACATTTTCCATGTAAAGTGTAGTTGCGGGTGGGGGGATTTTCTTGAAATCTTTGTGTCGCATCCTTGGAACATACTGAACTTTAACACCAAGTTTGGTATTTAATGGACTTTTCGTTTTTGAGCTACTCTCACACACACATACACAGGCAGTGCTTTTTTTGGAATCAGGTGGAGCCAAAACATGTATTTCCGGTGAAATATCGGTATCGAATTTTTGGTGGAATACAATACCTTCTCTATACACTATGTATAGTACGTGTAGAGAAAGTAAAAGTCGGATAGTTACCAAACTGATAACGGTTTTCAATACACAAAAATTACCGCTCGAAAACTAGGATCTCATTAAATCCCGCGGATTTTTAATTTACCTTTGAGCTAAATACATTTTTATGCGTTCCATTAACATAATTTTCTCTACATTTACTCCAACTTACAACATATGTTTCTATTTACTTCACGTTTATTAAGATAAACATTAACAGAAATAGTCTTATTACTTGCTTCCTTGTAAGTAGAAGGGAAATAAGGGAGTAGACTAGGTTAAATAGATTGTCAAATATACGATTGACTTTCAAATTAGGTTCTCTTTGTATGACCAGGAGTAAAACAAAAGAAACATTAGTTCCCCGCAATGCGCCATGATGAAAGTTGAGCTCGTCGCCCAAAGATGGCACTGTAGGACGAAATAAGACTTGCGGATGCGAAATGGCGCAATTTTTCCGAGGAACCTTGCTCTTTTACGTGCAACTGAACATTACACGGGACCACCAGCTTTACTTCGTTCTCGAAGGAAGGCATGCTTTGCGTCCATCACCCCCGGCCAAGTTTGAACCTGATTTAAGCATCCACCACGGACGATGGCATAAATTATATGTTTTAAGGAAATCTATTACTTTCTCTACATCTATTGCACATAAAAATTCCATACTGAGATTTCACCGGAAATACATATTTTAGGCCCCAATGAATTAAAAAAAACTATTTTTGGAGAAAGGTCTGTGTGTGTCTCTGACTGTCTGTCTGTTTGCCTGTCTGTGTCTGTGGTCAGCATAGCTCAATAACAGAAAGTCCGTTAAACACCAAAGCTGGTATTGAAGTTCAGTATCTTCCAAGGATGCGACACGAAGATTTTCAAGAAAATCCCAAACCCTATCCTTTACATGGAACTTTTTTCGAAAATGTTGATTTTCTCAAAAATGACCCTAACGATTTTGATTAAAATATCGTATATTATAGACATTTACCTGGCAAATAAAACGAATATCTTGAATTTTCTGGGAATAGCCTCTGAAGACCATTTTATTCTGGATGAATTTTACGGAATTTTGCATAACTGCTAAACCTTAAGAGATTGACAAAAACTTACCACACAAAAACTGTAGAGCACATTAAAACACAATTTATGTTACATACTTTTTTTTCGTGGAGGTGGTCTTTTTGAGATTTTTTTTGTTTTTTTTTTTTGTTTCAGGTTTCTCATACAGGAATTTGTCAACTCGTGTGCATACAAAGGCACTTCAGTCACACAGCAACCAGCTTTTGACTATCACTTTAACCTACTCCCTTATTTCGCTTCTACTTACAAGGAAGCAAGTAATAAGACTACTTCTGCTATTTTTTCTCGATTAGCATGAAGTATTAAGAAGCATAAGCTTTTTAATAACAACTTGTTGCAGAGAGGTACAGAAAGACGTGTGAATGGAAAAAATCAGATTTTTTTATACAGGAGATCGCAAAACGGTATCGAAGTTTTGGAATGCATTTTCTATACACTATGAACAGAGTGCGTGTAAGGAAAATAAAAACAGCGCGTAGGGGAAATGATGTGAACGCTACTACGAGGTGATGGGCATCACAGCTGGTAAAACTGCGTGCGTGCGTGTGGTACATAACAATACCTATAAATAGAGGAGTTAATTATAATGGCACTCTGATAATCCGTTACACTCCGACAAGCGGCTTTTGTGTTTAGAGCTGGCACGGGTCCACTTCTGAGGTGGGGGAGCGTTATCTCCACCCTATCCGCTCCTCGTGCTAAAATACGAGGGCCACTTTTTTTTTTCACCCTCCGATAGGCTGTAAATAAAAGACCAGTTCATAGAAAACAATTATTTTATTACTAAAAGTTTTGGTTACTTTTCAACATAATCACCGAAAAGATTGAGACATTTATCGTACCTGTGTACAAGCTTTACAATACCCGCTTCAAAAAATGTTGCCGCCAATGATTTCAAATGAGCATTGACGTTGTTTTGAAGATTTTCGTACTTTACGACGTTTGCGGAGAGCCATTCAAAACAAACGAAGAGGAATGCTGACTTCACGACAACGCTCGTCCACACAACCCATCGGCTCCTTGAACAATTTCAATGGGACATTTTCGATCATCCGCCGTACAGTCTTGACCTGGCACCCACCGACTTTCACCTTTTCCCTGAACTGAAGACGTGGCTAGGAGGGCAGCACTTTCAAACCAACCAAGATCTTCAAAACAACGTCAATGTTCATTTGAAATTATTGGCGACAACATTTTTTGAAGCGGGTATTGCAAAGCTTGTGCACAGGTTCGATAAATGTCTCAATCTTTTCGGTGATTATGTTGAAAAGTAACAATAAGTGTACAAAACCTTTAAGTAATAAAATAATTGTTTTCTATCAACTTGTCTTTTATTTATAGCCTATAGTAGGTCGGAAAAAAAAGGCCCTCTTATTAAACTTAAATTCTAAGTTTCATATTTAACGAATTTTTACTTTCTCTAGCCCCATATGTACAAAGTACATTGGGATAGAGAACCATTGTATTTCACCCAAAAATTCGATACCGAGATTTCACCGGAAATATATGTTTTAGGACCCCCTGTATGCAAAAAAAAAAAGCATTTTGAGAAAGAGGTCCGTGTGTGTGTATGTGTGTGTGTGTGTCCGTGTGTCTGTGAACACGATAACTCAAACACGAAAATTAGCTAAAATACCAAACTTGATATTTAAGTTTAGTATCTTCCAGGGATGCGACACGAAGATTTTGAGAAAAATCCCCCCACCCCAAACTACGCTTTACATGGAACTTTTTTCGAAAATTTTGATTTTCTTAAAAATGGCTCTAACAATTTTGATTAAAATATCATATATTAAAGATAATTACCTAACAAATAAAATGTATATTTTGAATTTTCTGGGAATACCTTCTGAAGACCTATTTGTTCTGGATGAATTTTGCTTGATTTTGCATAACTAGTAAACCGTAAGAGATAGACAAAAGCTTACTATGCAAAAAACTTAGGTCTTGTTAAAATACACAAGTTAAGTCATATACATTTTTCTCGTGGACCTTACCGTTTTAGAGGTATTCATTGTTATTAGCTTCAGTTGTGAAGTACTTATACTTTTCTCAGACGGGAGTGTCCGTTTTTCTTTTGCTCTACTCCTCGCTAAGAAAAGAAGCGATTTGTGATGACAATCGCATAACGACAGCTTTTAAAACATTTGTCTATTGCTTTAGCCTCGTGTATTCCTTTATTTTCTTCCTACTTATACGGAACTAAATAATAAGAACATTGTGCTAATGAGTACCACGATTAGTAAGGTGCAGAAAGAAGAAGAATCTTATGTATGAAGTTTGTAGAACAGCTAGAGAAAGTCATGTGAGTGTAACACATCAGATTTTTCGTTTTTGACAAAGACCTCTTTTTAATTTTCTTATTAATTCAGGAGGTCTCAAAACATGTATTTCTGGCGAAATCTTTATGTCTAATTTTTGGGTGGCGTACAATACCTTCTCTATACACTATGTACATTTTAGGTGCAGAAAAAGTAAAATTCTGTTGTATTCCATTCACAGGACTTTCTCTAGGTATTCTGAAAGAAATAATTCTTACAAAAACGTAAGTAAAAAACAGAACGTCTGTTAAATACCAAACTTTGTATCTAACTTGAGTATTTTTCAAGGAAGTGACACGAAGATTTTCTAGAAAATATTCCCATGCTTTTACATCGAATTTTTTTCGAAAATATTCATTTTCTCAATGTTGGGAAACACTGTATATTTTGATTAAATACTGTACACTCCAGATATTAACATCACAAATGCAACATATATTTTGAATTTTCTGAAAATAGCCTTCTCCATTCTAATCAATTCTTCATAAGTGGTACTCTTATGAGATAGAAATAACTTGCAACACAAAAAATCTGGTGTGTTCCACTCACATGACTTTCTCTACATCTCTGCAACAAATTATTGTTAAAAACTTTATGCTTCTATTTATTTCAAGCTAATCGAGAAAAATAAGCTGAAATAGTCTTATTGCTTGCTTCCTTGTAAGTAGAAGGGAAATAAGGCAGTACCATAGGTTAAAGTGATAGTCAAAAGTTGGTTGCTATGCAACTGAAGTTCCTTTGTTTGTATGGACACGCATAGTTAAATTCCTGTATAAGAAACGTATAAGTTTTTTAAAGCTAAAACCAAAAACAATGAGTATGTCAAAAACGATCATCTCCACGAAAAAAATACATATAAGATAAATTGTGTGTTTTAAGGTGCTGTACATTTTTTGTGTTGTAAGTTTTTGACAATCTCTTAAGGTGTAGAGTTTATGCAAAATTCCGTAATATTCATCCAGAACACAGTAGTCTGCAGAGGCTATTGAAGATATACATTTTATTTGTCAAGTAAATATCTTTAATGTAGGAAATATAATAATCAAAATCGTTAGAGCCATTTTTGATAAAATCAAAATTTTCGAAATAAAGTTCCATGAAAAGGGTAGTTTTTCGTGGGAGGTTTTTCTCAAAATCTTCGTGTCGCATCCCTGGAAGATACTCAGCTTAATACCAAGTTTGGTATTTTACCCACTTTTCGTTTTTGTGTTATCGTGTTCACAGACACACGGACCTTTTTCTGAAAACGCTCTTTTTTGATACAGAGGACGCTAAAACATATATTACCGGTGAAATCTCGGGATCTAATTTTTGGTGGAGTGCAATACCTTCTCTGTACACTATGTACATAGTAGGTATAGAGAAAGTAAAAAAGTAGATCTGTTAAAAGACACAATTTATTTGTCTTACATCCCCCTCACCCAACTACCCTTTACAACAACAATTTTCGAAAAGAAATTATTTCCTCAAAAATAGCTACAAGGATTTTTATTAAAACATATGTTTAAGATATTTTCATGACAAACGAAATGTTGACCTTTCTGGGAATTGTGTCTGAAGACAGCTTTAATCCGGGTAACTTTCGTATAACTTTGATAAACTGAAAGAGATATACAAAAACTTACTACACAAAAATATAGATCTCGTTAAAACTCACAATGTGTCATACTTTTTGTTTCATAATTTATTTTTGTAGAGTAAACCGTTCTGGAAATAATCCGTATTATTGATTTAAGTTTTAAGCTACTTGCAACTTTTCTCATCTGAGAGTCATCTTTATTTTCGTTTCTGTCTTGTTTAATTCTGGCAAGTTAAGAGAATCGAGTTTCAATTGTTTCATATAGGAACAGTTTTTAAAGGAATCGATTATCACTTTAGCCCTTTTTTGCCTCCGACTTACAAGGAAGCAAGTAATAAGACAATTTCTGTTAATATTTATCTTGTTTAGCATGAAGTAGATAACAGAAAAGTGTTTCGTATGGAAAGTTTGTGGAACAGATAGAGAAAGTCGTGTGAGTGTATCACGTGGCATTTTGCTACTGGAACACCGTTGTTTGTGGAGCAGATAGAGAAAGTCATGTGAGTGTATCACGCGACATTTTGCTACAGGAACACTGTTGTTTGTGGAACAGGTAGAGAAAGTCATGTGAGTGTATCACGTGACATTTTGCTATAGGAACACTGTTGTTTGTGGAACAGGTAGAGAAAGTCATGTGAGTGTATCACGTGACATTTTGCTACAGGAACACTGTTGTTTGTGGAACAGATAGAGAAAGTCATGTGAGTGTATCACGTGACATTTTGCTACAGGAACACTGTTGTTTGTGGAACAGGTAGAGAAAGTCATGTGAGTGTATCACGTGACATTTTGCTACAGGAACACTGTTGTTTGTGGAACAGATAGAGAAAGTTATGTGAGTGTATCACGTGACATTTTGCTACTGGAACACGGTTGTTTGTGGAACAGGTAGAGAAAGTCATGTGAGTGTATCACGTGACATTTTGCTACTGGAACACTGTTGTTTGTGGAGCAGATAGAGAAAGTCATGTGAGTGTATCACGTGACATTTTGCTACAGGAACACTGTTGTTTGTGGAACAGATAGAGAAAGTCATGTGAGTGTATCACGTGACATTTTGCTATAGGAACACTGTTGTTTGTGGAACAGGTAGAGAAAGTTATGTGAGTGTATCACGTGACATTTTGCTACAGGAACACTGTTGTTTGTGGAACAGGTAGAGAAAGTCATGTGAGTGTATCACGTGACATTTTGCTACAGGAACACTGTTGTTTGTGGAACAGGTAGAGAAAGTCATATGAGTGTATCACGTGACATTTTGCTACAGGAACACTGTTGTTTGTGGAACAGATAGAGAAAGTTATGTGAGTGTATCACGTGACATTTTGCTACTGGAACACGGTTGTTTGTGGAACAGGTAGAGAAAGTCATGTGAGTGTATCACGTGACACACTGTTAGTTGTGCAGCAGCAAGAGAAAGTCGTGTGAGTGTATCACGTGAGATTTTGCTACTGGAGCACTGGTTTAATTCACTAGCGAGCAGGCAGGCAGGCAGAGTGAGGTAAGCTAGTATTTACTGTGGCAAACACAAGATCATCTTGCTATATAAAACGCTCTCTACAGAGAGATAGCTTTCAAAGGAAAGAGATCCGCTCGCGTAACCTAAATCCTGTTTCAGAACACACGCATACACAAAACTTGTTCTATATTGTGAAACTGTCTTTAGGTTTACGTATCAACCACATATTGTGAAATCATATGCTATATCATCACATTCAATCGTCTTCCTGTCAAAGTGAGGCATCTATAAAAATCTGATGTCACTTTCTCTACATCTCTGTAACAAATTATTATTACACAGCTTATGCCTCTATTTAGTTCATGATAATCGAGGTAAATATTAATACAAATAGTCTTGTTACTTGCTTCCTTGTAGGTAGAATGGAAATAAGGGTATACACTAGGCTAAACTGATAGTTAAATATTTTAAAAGCCTAAATCCGTTTCTTTGCGTTGGCAGGAGTTGACAAATTCCCGTTTGAGAAAAGTTAAAATTATTTTAAAACTGAAACCAATAACAAGCAATGTCTCGTAAACGGGCAACTCTACAAGAAAAAATCTGATGCGTTCCATTCACATGACTTTCTCTACATCTCTGCAATAAATTATTTTTAAAAAGCTTATGCTTCTACTTACTTCATGCTAATCGAGAAAAAAATTAGCAAAAATAGTCTTATTACTTGCTTCCTTGTAAGTAGAAGCGAAATAAGGGAGTACCATAGGTTAAAGTGATGGTCAAACTGTGACTGAAGTTCCTTTGTTTGTATGGACAGCAGTTGACAGATTCCTATAAGAGAAAACTATGTTTTTCAAATCTGAAACTAAAAACAAGGAATATCTTAAAACCGACCAACTCTACGAGAGAAAAAAAAATGTATATTAACTGTGTGTTTTAATGTGCTCTACATTTTTTGTGTGGTAAGTTCTTGTCCATGTCTTACGGTTAAGCAGTAATGCAAAATTCCGTAAAATTCATCCAGAATAAAGAAGTCTTCAGAGCCTATTCCCAAAAAATTCAAGATATACATTTTATCTGTCGAGTAAATATCTTACATATACAAGATTTTAATAAAAGTGATTAGAGCCATTTTTAAAAAAAAATCAAAATTTCGAAAAAAGTTCCATGTAAAGGGTAGTTGGGGGTAGGGGATTTTCTTGAAATGCTCGTGTCGCATCCTTGGAAGATACCAAACTTAAATACCAAGTTTGGTATTTAACGGTCTTTTCGTTTTAGAGCTATACTGTCCAGATACACAGGATCCAAAACATATTTCCGGTGAAATCTCGGTATCGAATTTTTGGGTGGAATGCAATGCCTTCTCAATACACTATGTACATAGTATGTGTAGAGAAAGTAAAAAAAAAACAACTTTAGATACATGTTTGTGCGCGCGCGCGTGCAGCATAGCTTAAAAACGAAAATTTTGTAAATACCAAACTTTGTATTCAGGTTCAGATTCTTATGAGAATGCGACAGGAAGATTTTCAAGAAAATCCGCCCATCCTCAACTACATATTTCGAAAAGTTTGCTCTTCTCAAAAATTGCTCTAAAGATTTTGATTAAAATATCATATGTTTAAGGCACTTTTATTCAAACAAAATGAATAACCTATGAAGGATGACTTTTGTATATTTGATAAACAAAAGCTTACTGCACGAGGGCCGGTTTTTCAGCCTCCGATAGGCTATAAGTAAAAGACAAGTGGATCACTTACGGTTGAGCAGTTATGTGAAAATCAATATAAATAATCTACAGGCTAATCCAAGAAAATACAAATTATACATTTTTGTAAATATGTTTACATAAGAGATTTTAATCAAAATCGTTACAGCATTTTTCAGAAAATCAAAATTTTCGAATTTTTTCTATGTAAAGGGTAGTTTGTGGTGGGGGTTTTTTCTTGAAAATCTTCGTGTGCATCCTTGGAAAATACCGAACTTAAATAACAAGTTTGGTATTTAAGTATTTTGTTTTTGAGCTATTCTGTCCACAGAGACACACGCACACACGCACGTTTTTCTAAAAAAATTTTTTTTTTTATTCATGGAGACCCAAAACATGTTTTTCCGGTGAAATCTCGGTATCGAATTTTTTGGTGCAATACTATTCCTTCTCTATGCACTATATACA
Source organism: Hymenopus coronatus (assembly GCA_030762935.1). NCBI lineage: Eukaryota > Metazoa > Arthropoda > Insecta > Mantodea > Hymenopodidae > Hymenopus > Hymenopus coronatus. The sequence continues at coordinate 7,987,319 of CM060897.1, read as the reverse complement.
GAGTACGTGTAGAGAAAGTAAAAAAAAACATTTTTACTTTCTGAAGCACGTATGTACATACAATGTATTCCACAGCAAAAAGTCGATACCGACAATTTACTGGAAAATACATGTTTGAGGTTTCCTGAGTCCGAAAAAAATTGTTTTAGAAAAATGTGTCGACACGTGGCACGTGTCTGTGTGGACAGCGTACCTCAAAAACCAAACTTGATATGCGGCACGATGGTTTTCAAGAAAAAACGACCCTTTACATGGAAAAAAAAAATGGAAAATTTTGTTTTTCTCAAAAATGGTTCTAACGATTTTGATTAAAATAGCGTGCGTTAAAGATATTTTTTACATGACAAATAAAATGTATATCTTGAATTTTTGGGAATAGACTTTAAAGACCTCTTTATTCTGAATGAATTTTGTGTAATTTTTTTTTTTTTTTTTTAATACAGTTCCGGAGGCTTGTCAGGACTCCGGCGCTGTATTCCTTTTTTCTCCATTTTTTCTAGTTTCCTATATTTCCTTAGTAGGCCTTACTATTCTTAAAGTTTTCCTTTTACATACACAAACATAGACACATTTACAAACACAGAAGCACCCATGCCCAAGGCGGGACTCGAACCCACGATCCTGTACACCACGAAGCGCCAAAGCGAGACACTTTAGCGAGCGCGGCCACCGGGATTGGCTAACCTAACTCGTAACCCGTAAGAGATAGACAAAAGCTTACTGTAGATCACGTTAAAACACACAATTTAAGTCGCATATCTTTTTTTCGTGGAATTGACCATTTCTGAGATATTCCTTGTTATTTGTTTCAATTTAAAATATTTAAACTTACTCACACGGTAAGTTGTAAATTGCACAGAAACGCTTTTCAACCACATGAGAACCAGCCTGAGAGTTTTGACTATCACTTTAACCTATGGTACTGTCTTATTTCGCTTCTACTTACAAGGAAACAAGCAATAAGACAATTTCTGTGAATTTTTTCTCGATTAGCATGAAGTGAATAGAAGTATAAGCTTTTTAGCAATAATTTGTTGCAGAGATGTAGAGAAAGTCATGTGAATGGATCACAGCAATACATCTAGACGGGTACTCCTGCGACAGCCCTCGTATGTTGGAAAGCAAGAACAGATAGCAATTCTTCTGAGCGTTAGCTTAAATAAATAAGTAAATATTTGTAACTGCCTGTTGAGTCAACAAAGACTCAGTAAACTTTTGAGTTTATTACAATATGCTACTAAATGGATGTCAGGGAAGCTGATGCTGATGGAGCAAATCGGAGGAACCGAAAAAAACTGTACTGCTCGCACCTGCCTTTGATCAAAAACCGGTTGGGAGAGCACGTGCTGCTTGCGTCTGCATGCTCATATGGAGTGAACTGCAGCCTTTACTGCGATGTGTACTAGTAAAGGGGACGGAATTACTCTCTAGTGAGGTAAGATGACTTACCACAGTTGGGTCCCCAGGTCTCGACGAGGACACAGGGATCATCTCCAGGATCACGACAACACTCTATCACGTCCCTGCACGTTGTGTCCGGGGTCACTGGCACATCGGTCACGTCATCATCCTCGCCCTCTCCATACACCCTCACAATCATCTGTAACATTACCTCAGATATGTTAGTCGTCTATCTGCTTCATGATAATCAAGATCAACATTAACAGAAATAGTCCTATTGCTTGCTTCCTTGCAGGGAATACACCGCCAGTCACATGTTCTAAAACCTGGTTGATATGTGATTGAATATCCTTTGTTTGTATGCCCAGCAGTTGACAAATTCACATATAAGAAATGTACAAGTATTTTAAAACTGAAACAATAACAAGGAATATCTCAAAAAACGGCCAAATCCACGAAAAAAGTGTATATTACATAAATTATGTGTTTTAACGAGCTCTACATTTTTTGTTAAGTTCGTTTTTGTCAATATCTTTTGATTTAACAGGTATGCAAAATTCAGAGGCTATGCCTAAAAAAAATTAAAATATACATGTTATTTGTCAGGTTAATACCTTTAGTATACCAACGATATTTTAATCAAAATCGTTAGAGCTATTTGAGAAAATGAAATTTTTCGTATTTTTTTCCATGTAAAGGGTAGTTTGTGGTGTGGGGATTTTCTTGAAGATCTTCGTGTCGCATCCTTAGCAAATACGCAACTTAAATACCAAGTTTGATATTTAACGGACTTTTCGTTTTTGAGCTACGGTGCCCAGACACACACACACACACACACACGGATATTTTTCTAAAAATACATTTTTTTTGGATTTAGGGGATGTCAAAACATATATTTGCGGTGAAATCTCGGTATTGAAGTTTTGGGTACAGTACAATACCATCTGTATGCACTATTTACATAGTACGTGTAGAGAAAGCAAGAATGGCGATTTAGCTTAAAATATAATATATATATATATATATATATATATAACCTTTTTTATGTATTTATTGTGACTACCCCTTGCTGGCTTGTAATCCCCACGCGTGTGTTAGCGCATTGTTGCACGTGTGCAGTTTAAACACCATTCACAATGCAATCGTAAGCGCAACGCAACAAGTTGGCACGAGTGTCTAGACCCGCAAGTTACATGCGAATATCTTTCAAGTTACAAACTTAATAACATAAAATTCCCTCAATCCTTTATAAAATAAATACATTTCATAGTAACAACTGACGCTCGCGGCAGTGACGTCACAATAATTGATCATTCAAAATTATTGAAAATAGTACAAGCATAGAGACTTCAGAAAGTGACAAAGCTACACATTTAATGAACTTAAATTTATCTCTCTGCGCCGAATTGTGGGAAACAAGAAATCGAGACACAGATGATAGTTACATCCATTAAATCAAAGGAGACTCTTGAGGGAGATTAGAGATGGCGCGGCACGGCCATATAGAAGAACATGCATGTACACCAGGCCATGTAAAATCTTGCAGTGCGATCGTCTGTTGTTGCTTTCACAGACAATGCATAGAGAAAAGAAGCAGAATGCCTCCTCTTTGCATGCAACGCAAGGATAAAGTTTGGAGTTTGCAAACTCTTGCGTGTTTCTATGTGAATGCTTACATTAAATAATATGAGTCCAAACTCTTGCGCTTACATTTGATTGTAAGTGTAGCATACTTCCTTTGCGTAACGGAACTCACTGTAACAGTGGCTACAAACTTAACACGTGAAGAGCGACCGCATTGCCTCAGAGGCTTGAAATATCACACCTGGGTGTAGAGGACACGAGCTAGAATGTTCTAGCTGCTAAAAATCGATATTTCTACACTCGGGGGGCAGCAGTTTTAAAGGCATTTTTTCAACCTGCTTTGCTTTAACACCGACTTATCAGCACCTGATAACGTTATGTTTATCCGGGGACCATGGGTCATAGCCGATCTCAAATTACTTATATCAGTCACGTGCACAATCTCGCAAATTATTTCGGTGTAGTTCATTAACACTCTGTGTATAAACCTTTTTATGTATTTATTGTGACTGCCCTTTGCTGGCTTGTGTTAGCGGATTGTTGCACGTGTGCGGTTTGCCTCCTTTGCTTAATGGCACTCACTGTCACAGCGGCCGCAAACACGTGAAGAGCAACCGCATTGCCTCAGAGGCTTGAAAGGTCACACCTGGGTGTAGAGGACACGTTCTGGAAATTTCCGGGCACATGTTCTACAGCTAACCCCAGCAAGTCAGTTTCGACTGGAGGTCAGCGTGCAGTTGGGTGAGAGCAGTCAGCTGTTGTACGCGACGAGAGAAACATCGTAATGCAATAAAGACTTGATTAATAAAGTTTTGAATTAATAAATAGATTGCGCGATCAGAACTCCCAGTCGAAACTGAATTGCTTGGGCTCAAAACAACAACTATAAATATATCGGAAAAGCTACTTACAACCCCCGCCCCAAGAAAAAACCTTCAAAATACATTCAATATTTTAATGAGATCCATATTTTTACTTTCAATAAATCTACCTATAGTATTCCATTAATATTTCAAAATATTTTCATATTCCCTTAAATCACCCATAACACATTTTCCTTTCTCTACACGTACTATGTACATAGTGCATAGAGAAGGTATTGCACCCCACCCAAAAATGTTATACCGAGATTTCACCGGAAATATATGTTTTAGGTCCCCCTGAATCCAAAACAATCATTTTTGGAAAAAGGTCCATATATGTGTGTATGTGTGTGTGTGTGTCTGTGGACAGTATAGCTCAAAAACGAAAAATCCGTTAAATACCAAACTTGATATTTAAATTAGGTACCTTACACCAAAAACTACCCTTTACATGGAAACAATTTAGAAAATGTTGATTTTCTCAAAAGTGGTTCTACGGTTTTGATTAAAATGTCTTATATTTAAGATATATACATGCAAATAAAATGTATATCTTTAATTTTCTGGGAATAGCCTCTGAAGACTACTTTATTCTGGATGAATTTAGCGCAGTTTTGCATAAGTGCTAAACCGTAAGAGATGGACAAAAACTTACCACACAAAAAATGTAGAGCACATTAAAACAAACAGTTTATGTCATATACATTTTTTCCGTGGAGTTGATCGTTTTTGTGATATTCCTTGTTATTGGTTTCAGTTATGAAAAACTTATACTTTTCTCATACAGGAATTTGTCAACTCGTGTCCATACAAACAAAGGAACATCAGTCACATAGCAACCAGCTTTTGGCTTTCACTTTAACCTATGGTACTCCCTTATTTCGCTCCTACTTACAAGGAAGCAAGTAATAAGACTATTTCTGTTTATTTTTCCTCGATTATCTTGAAGTAAATAGAAAAAGTCATTTAATGAAACACATTAGGTACATGTTTTTAAACGTGTCTCAAATATCACGAAGATTTTTTAAAATGTTGTGCATTTCTGGTGAAATTTCGAGGTTGAATAGAATATAATACGTCCTCTACCTACTGAGATAAACAGTAGAGAAAGTAAACATGTAAAATATGTGTATATTTGTGAGAAACACAGAAAATGGCAACTCAAATTGCACTATAACAGTGTTGCGATTCTGACGCCGCAGGTCATTTGCATGAAATTTTGGATGCGAGGAACTAGCTATAAATTTCTATTTAGTAACACACCCCTAAATATCAAATTATATTGTGCTACGTAGCAGCGCGGGGTGCACATAATACCCTATTAATATATCCTCTAATTAATTACTCTTGCTTAGATACAAGATCAGCTTAGTTAGGATAAATCACATTTACGTCAACGTCCCTAACAGAGGACGCAACTCTTTTACAATGTAATTAATTCCTTACTTCAAAAATCTGATGTGTTACACTTATATACATTTTGTTAGCAGTTCTACAACAAAGTATCGTTAAACAGCTTATTCTGCTTCAAGCTTATCAAGATAAACATTAACAGAAATTGTCTTATTACTTGTTTCCTTGTAAGTAGAAGGGAAATAACGGAATACACTAGGATAAAGTGACAGTCAAATGTTGTAAAATATGTCGCAGGAGTTTGTCATTGAAATTTGGTTCTATTTCCAAGGCCAGAAGTGAAACAAAAGAGATATCAAACTACGTAGATAACTTTGTATTTGAAAAAAAGTTCAAGTAATTTAAAATTGAAACCAATAACAAGGAATATCTCGCAAATGCTCAGATTTACTGGAACAAAATGACCTAAATTGTGTGTTTTAACTTTTTACTTTCTCTACACGTACTATGTACATGATAGAGAAGGTATTGTTATGCACCCAAAAAATCAATACCGAGATTTCACCAGAAATACATGTTTTGAGAAAAAGGTTCCTGTGTGTGTGTGTGTGTGTGTGTGTGTGTGTGTGTGTGTGTGTGTGTGTGTGGACAAGGTAGCTCAAAAATGAAAAGATCGTGAATACCAAACTTGGTATTTAAGTAACTTTTTTTTCTAAAATTTTGATTTTCTCAAAAATGGCTCTAACGATTTTGATTAAAATCTTTCATATCTAATGTCAAATAAAACGTATATCTTGAATTTTCTGGGAGTAGCCTCTGAAGACTACTTTATTCTGGATGAATTTTATTACATTTTGTGTAATTGTAAGAGATAGACAGAAAATTGCAGCGCAAAAAATGTAGAACACGTTAAAACATACAATTTATCTCAGATACGTGGAATTGAAATTTTCAGAGATATTCCTTGTTATTGTTTTCAGATTTAAAAAAAAAAAATTCAAACTTTTCTCACACGGAAAGCTGTAAACTCCTGGCCCTGCAAGTTCAACCACATGGTAACCAGCTTTTAAGTGATTTGATTTTCTGTTTTTCCTAGTGTATTCCCTTATTTTTATTCTACTTACAAAGAAGCAAGTAATAAGTAAATTTCTGCTAATGTTTATCTCAATTAAGATGAAGTAGATAGAAGAATAAGCTTTTTAACAATAATTTGTTACAGAGATGTAGAGAAAGTCATGTGAATGGAACACATAGCCTAATTTTATTGTTGAATGTTACGAAATTAGAAAAATCTGATGTATTCCATTCTCATGACTTTCCCTACATCTGTGCAATAGACTTATGCTTCTCTTTACTTCATGCTAATCAAGAAAAACATTATCAGAAATAGTCTTATTACTTGCTTCCTTGTAAGTAGAAGCGAAATAAGGGAGTACCATAGGTTAAAGTGATAGTCAAAAGCTGGTTGCTATGTAACTGAAGTTCCTTTGATTGTATGGACAACAGTTGACAAATTCCTGCATGAGGAAAGTGTAAGATTTACAAAGCTGAAACCAAAAACAAGGAATATCTAAAAAAATCAACAAAAAAAATCAACTTGAGACTAAAAACGTATATAACATAAAGTGTGTGTTTTAATGTGCTCTATATGTTTTGTGTAGTAAGTTTTTGTCCATCTCTTACGGTTTACCAGTTACGCAAAATTAAATTAAAGTCATCCACAATAAAGAGGTTACTCGCAGAAAATTCAACATATACATTTTATTTGGCACGTAAATATCTGAAATATAAGCGATTTTAATGAAAATCGTTAGAGCCATTTATCAGAAAATCAAGCTTTTCGAAACTTTTACCATGTGAAGAGTTGTTGTGGGTGGGGGGATTTTCTTGAAAATCTTCGAGTCGCATCCTTGGAAGATACCAAACTTAAATCGCAAGCATTTCCGTTTTTACTTTCTCTATTCGCACTATGTACATAGAGTATAGAGAAAGTATTGCATTCCACCGAAAAATTCGATACCAAGATTTCACATTTTTGGAAAAAGGTGTGTGTGTGTGTGTGTGTGTGTGTGGACAGTATAGCTCAAAAACGCAAAGACCGTCGAATACCAAACCTGGTATTTAATTTTGGTATCTTGAATGTTGCGTCACGAAGGTTTTCAAGAAAATCTCCCCAACCCAAACTACCCTTTACATGGTAAGAATTTCAAAAGAATTTATTTTCTCAAAAAGGGCTCTAACGGTTTTGAATATAATCTGTTTCCTGTATTTAAAACGAGTAAGATGCATTTTCTGGGAATACGTCTTTATTGTAAGACACAGGCATCACAATTTATGTCCTATACGTTTTTTCATGCAATTGACAATTTCTGAGATATTCCTTGTTATTTTACTGAGATTTAAAGTTCTCTCACACGGAAAGTTGTAAATACTGGTACTGAAAGAAGCGCATGACAACCAGCTTTTAACAAATTTGACTTTCTCTTTTTCCTAGTGTGTTCCCTGATTTTCATTCTACGAGGTACGTCCAGAAAGTAAGTTCCGTTTGGTAATAACATTAAATTGTGTACAGATACAGAATCATTATTTATGGCACAAAATTCTACAACTCTTAAACTACTTTTCCACATAACTGCCGAAATTTTGCAGGCATTTGTCATAGCGTGGCACAAGTTGTTGTATACTTTCTTCATAGAAGTTTGCTGCCTGTGTCTTCAAAAAGTTGGAAAGATTTTCTTTCAGCTCTTCGTCATTGTTGAAAGGAAAGACTTGAGATGTAAGAACAGATGAAAGTCGCTGGGAGCGAGGTCAGGGCTGTACGGAGGATGATCAAACACGTCCCAGCCAAATCCCTGTTGGAGGTTTTTCGTCACATTTGCAGTGTGTGGTCGTGCGTTGTCGTGAAGAAAAACAACACCTTTTGACAGCAATCCTCGGCGCTTACTCTGTATTGTCCATAAACTTCGCAAATTTGCCGATAAATTTCAATTGGTTTCACTTTCCTAGCATTCAGAAAACGAATCACAGATCTGATTTCACAAGCGGCGGGATTTACAATCAACACCGACATTGTAAACAAGCACAACAAAGCGTATGTGGCTGACAGCGATCTCAAAATGGCGCACGTTTCTTCTCCTTGATACAGAGCGTCTACCGCGCATGTGCAGAACTTCGATCGCTGCGCTGCAGCGGAGATAAATTGAAACGGAACTTACTTTCTGGACCGTGTTTACAAGATAGCAAGCAATAACACAATTTCTGCTCGTGTTTTAACTCCATTATCGTAAAGCAGATAGAATAATATGCATTTCAACAATAATTGGTTATAGTGACGTAGAGAAACTCCTGTGAATGCAACACATAGCCTAATTTTACTGTTGAAAGTTACGAAATTAGAAAAATCTAAAGTGTTCCATTCACATGACTTTCTCTACATCTGTACAACAAGTTGTTGTTAAAAAGCGTATACTTCTATTTACTTCATGCTAACCGAGGAAACATTAGCAGAAATCGTTTTATTACTTGCTTCAAGGAAGTAGAAGCGAAATAAGGGGGTAGCATAGGTTAAGTGGTTCGTTGTTATGTGACTGAAGTTCCTTTGTATGGACATGAGTTGACAAATTCCTGTACGAGAAAAGTATAAGTTTTTTAAAGCTGAAACCAAAAACAAAGAATATCACAAAAACGATCAACTCCACAAAAAAATGTATATAACATAAATTGTGTGTAGCAACTTTTTGTGCATCTCTTACGGTTTAGTATTTAACGGTCTTTTCGTTTTTGACTATGTTGTCCATAGAAACACACACACAGACGGATTTTTTTTGATTCAGGGGGACCCAATACAGTATTTGCGGTATCGAATATTTGGATGCAATACAATACCTATGTAGATAGTACGTGTAGAGAAAGCAAAAAAGGTTTGGTTAATCATCTTTGCTCGAATAAAGAATGGAATTTCTGTTGATATAAACTCCGGCGGATGAGTTAAAGGAAATATGAATCAGGAAACTGGTTGCTATGGGAACGGTGAAGGTCGCCTCAGACGTTCAAACTTTGAAGGTTTCCCCGCTATTTGCTATTGTTTCACTTTTCACCACTTCCATTATACGGCGGCAAGTGAACACTGTCGTATACATATCTCTTACAGAGTTCTCACTTTTTACTTTCTCTACACCTTCTATGTATAGTGTTTAGAGAAAGTATTGTAATGTACCCAAAAAAGTCGATACCGAGATTTCACCGGAAATACATGTTTTAGGGTCCTCTGTATCCCTAAAAAGCAATTTCAGAAAAAAGGTCCGTGTGTCTGTGAACACGATAACTCAAAAACGAAAAGCCGGGAAAATACCAAACTTGGTATTTAAGTTTAGTATCTTCCAGGGATGCGACACCAACATTTTAAAGAAAATCCCCCCACCCCAACTACCCTTTACATGGAGAAATTTTCTGAGTAATGGCTCTAACGATTTTGATTATATCATATTTTAAAATATTTAGCTGAAAAATAAAATGTATATCTTGAATTTTCTGGTAATAGCTTCTGAAGACTACTTTATTCTGGATGAATTTTACGGAATTTTGCATAACTGCTAAACCGTAAGAGATGGACAAAAACTTACCACACAACAAATGTAGAGCACATTAAAACACACAATTTTTGTTATATACTTTTTTTTGTGGAGTTGATCGTTTTTGAGATATTCCTTGTTATTGATTTCAGCTTATACTTCTCTCATGCAGGAATTTGTCAACTGCTGTCTATACAAACAAAGGAACTTGAGTCACATAGCAACCAGCTTTTGACTATCATTTTAACCTATGGTACTCCCTTATTTCGCTCCGAGGCTTCCTAAAGGTATTGTGTGTCAGATCGACATTGTCTCTCAGTGAAGCAATAAAGCAGTACACCTCATGAATACTTGACACTTAAGCTGAAGGTTACATTTTAAGTTCTGACGCTATCATCACCCAAATATGTCACCTTCAGTACCACAATAAAACTGAACATTTCTAAAAAGGATCTGATGTGTTACACTCACATGACTTTCTCTAGCTACTCTACAAACTTCTTCTTTCAACACCATGCTAATCTACATAAACATTACCAGAATTTTATTACTTAGTTCCTTATAAGTAAACAGGCACTAAGGAAATGACTAGGCTGAAGTGATAGTCAAATGTTTTAAAAGCTATCGTTATGCGATTGTCATTGCAAATCGCTTCTTTGCTTGGCCAGGAGCAGAACAAAAGAAAAACGGACACTTCCGTCTTAGAAGAGTGTAACTACTTCACAATTGAAACTAATAACAAGGAATACCTCGAAAACGGCAAGCTCCACGAAGAAAATGTATATGACATAACTTGTGCATTTTAACAAGGTCTACATTTATTGTATGGTAAGTTTTTGTCTATCTTTTACGGTTTAGCAGTTATGCAAAATTCCGTAAAATTTATCCAGAATAAAGTAGTCTTCAGAGTCTATTCCCAAAAAATTCAAGATATACATTTTATTTTTCAGCTAAATATCTTTAGCCTACGATATTTCAATCAGAATCGTTAGAGCCAAATTTTAGAGAATCAAAATTTTCGAAAATTTTTCCATGTAAAGAGTACTTGGGGTGGGGGGATTTTGTTGAAAATCTTCATGTCACATTCTTGGAAGATATCAAACTTAAATACCAAGTTATTTAACAGTCTTTTCGTTTTCGAGTCATGCTGCCCACACACACACACACACATACATATGCACACACACAGACACATACATACACGGACATTTTTCTAAAAATGCTTTTTTTTATATTCAGGGTGTCCTAAAACATGTATTTCCGGTGAAATCTCGATATGGAATTTTTGGGTGGAATACAATCCCTATGTACATTGTAAAAAGCATACAAGAATTGGTTCAAATAATCTAATGTGTTCCATTCATATGGCATTCTGTAACAAACCATTCTTACAAAAGAGTATTTTTACTTTCTCTACACGTACTATGCACATAGTGTATAGAGAAGGTATTGCATTCCACCCAAAAATTCGATACCGAGATTTCACCCGAAATAAATGTTTTGGCTCCCCATGAAATGAAACAATTTTTTTTTTAGAAAAAGGTCCGTGTGTGCGTGTCTGTGTCTGTGGACAGCATAGCTCAAAAACGAAAAGTTGCCAAAATACCAAACTTGCTATTTAAGTTCGGTATCTTCCAAGGATGCGACACGAAGATTTTCAAGAAAACACTCCACCCCAAACTACCCTTTACATAAAACGTTTTTCGAAAATGTTAGTTTTCTATAAACTGGCTGTAATGATTTTGATTAAAATATAATTTATTAAAGATATTTACAGGCCAAATAAAATGTATATCTTGAATTTTCTGGGAATAGCCTCTAAAGACCTCTTTATTCTGGATGATTTTTTTTTATTAATGTTTAACGCCCGCTTTAACTACTTACGGCACCGCAGGTGATACATGAATGATGGAGCATCGGTGGAATGCAATGGCGGGGAAACCCGCCCCAGCACAAATCTCACATGCGGTCGAACCCCGACCGTCTACGTGAGAGTCGAGTGGTCTAACCACTGGATGAGTTTTGTATAACTGGTGAGAGATACACAACAACTGTACATCATGATAAAGCACACAATTCATGTAATATGCATTTTTTTTTTCGTGGAGTTGATCGTTTTTGGGATCTTCCTTGTTCTTGGTTTCAGCTTTAAAAAACTTATACTCTTCTCATGCAGGAATCTGTCAATTGCTGTCCATACAAACAAAGGAACTTCAGTCACATAGCAACCAGCTTTTGACTATCACTTTAACCTATGGTACTCCCTTATTTCCCTTCTACTTACAAGGAAGCAAGTAATAAGACTATTTCTGCTAATTTTTTCCATTAGCATGGAGTAAATAGAAGCATACAATTTTTAATAATAGTTTGTTGCAGAGATGTAGAGAAAGTCAGATTTTTTTAGATGAAATGCAATACATTTATTACGTATAGAAAGGTACTTGCACGTCAGCTGTTTTCTCGGCCCCCTGAGTATAGAATTACGAACGCTGCTGTATTTTTCATGCTACTTTTGAATCCTGTGACTAAATGAAGCTTAAATAACTCAATTGCGAGCTCTAAGAATTGGAATGGAGTCAGAAAGGGAATGGTTACGTACTTCCCCGGTACATTAGCGTGAATTAAAAGGAAAACGTGAGCAGCGGGATGAAAGAAAAATACTCCACAGCCCGCTCCAACATAACGCAATTAAAAAAACAAAGTGGAACCGTTGAAAAAGTGAAAGGAAACAAAAGAGTATTGAAGAGGCGCAATTCACGTGTGCGCATAAACAAAACACGGTTAATGGTCCGGAGCTCGAGGCCCAAAAGGCAGTATTGTCTCTGCAATACCTAGTGATTCAGCTAAAAACCCTCGAGAGCTTTTAACAGAATTAACAGGGTGGGCCCTTTTCAAATGATTAGAGTGGTACAAACTTCCAAGTTTCATCTCTTGTATTGGGAAAGATACAAAAAAGGAACCTTACTAAGGCGAGGAAAAGGGGGAAAATAAACAAAAGAACAAGAAACAAAAAACGTCGCTAGGGAAGAACAACAGCAAAAATAAGAGATTGTTATTTCGATAAAAATACAATTTTGATGACTTGTAATCATACGACTTTCCTTACCCATGGTATATAATATCTCTACTTTGTACATAGTGTGTAGAGAAAGTATTGTATTCCACCCAAACATTTAATACAATGATTTCACAGGATATAGGTACACGTTTTAAACTACCTTGGATGAAACAAATATATATATATATATATATATATATATATATATATATATATATATATATTTTTTTTTGAAAAAGCGCGCGTATGTCTCGCTGTGTTTGTGTCTGTGTCTATTATTATTATTATTATTATTATTATTATTATTATTATTATTATTATTATTATTATTATTATTATTATTATATTTTATTTTAATTAATTTACATCTTAACGTTGTACATATGTATAATCTAGATCTTTGACTACTGATTTTAATTGTAAATTTTATTTTTTAGATTAGTTAATTATCTTTAAAAATTATACATCTAATAGATACAAATTGTAATGCTCGTTTTTGGAAATAAATTTAAAGTTTGAATATATACATACCTAGGCGCCCGGGTAACGTTCGATTTTATTTATTATTTATTTATTTGTCTCTCTTGCATAGCACAACTCGAAAAGTCGGTTGAATACCAAACCCGGTATTGCAGTTTAGTACTTTCCAAGGAAGCGACACGAAAATTTTCAGAAAAAACCGCGCACCTCATGAGAAAATTCAGGAAAATTGTTATGTTCTTCAAAATGGTTCTAACGTCTTCGACCAAAGATATTTTTATGACAAATAAAATGTATATCTTGAATTTTCTGGGAATAGCCTCTGAAGAATACTTTATTCTGGATGAGTTTTGTATAACTGGTAAACCGCAAGAGATAGGCAAAAACTTACTACCCAAAAATGTAGATCTCGTTAAAACATATAATTTATATCATTTACATTTTCACTTTTTCTAGCACGTATGTACAGATCACATAGTAGGTAGAGAAGGTATTGTATAGTATCCAAAAATTCGAGATTTCACCGAAAATATATGTTTTGAGACCCCCTGAATAAAAAAACATTTTACATAAACGTCACTGTGTGTATTAGTGTGTGTCTGTCCGGGTAGCCTGTCTGCCACATTCAATAGGTCGCCAGATCGAATCTCGCTTAGGGTGAGTTACCCGGATAATGTTTTTTTTTTTTTTTTTTTCCGGTGTTTTCCCTTCACCTGAGAAGACGCATGTCGAGTAACTTTAAGCTCCATGGACCACAAGATCATTTTAGTATTACTTCACCAAATTCATTCATCGTCCGATATGACCAACCAGGTTAAAGGACGTTACAGTACCCCACCCCCCAAAAGTGGATCTTGTCTACACACTATTTATGTCATGTAAATTTTGGGGGTCAGGGATAGAAATAACGGTTTCCGGCACATTCCTTGTTATTAGTTTGAATTTGAAACTACTTCAAACTTTTCTCAAACGCGAAGTCAGCTTTCGTTTCATTTTTCTTTTGTTTTACTTCTGAGGTATACAAAAAGAATGGAATTTCAATTGTTTCACATAGCAAACAGATTTTGAAACATTTGACTGTCACTTTAACCTACGGTACTCCGTTATTTCACTTCTACTTACAAGGAAGCAAGTAATAAGACTATTTCTATTAATGTTTATTTCAATTATCGTGAAGTAGATAGAAAAATATGCTTTTATAAGATATTTGTTAGAGAAAGTCATGTGAAACTACTATATCAGATTTTTAATTCAGAAGTGTTTGAAAATGTATGCATAAAAAAAAATAAGACCTAATTGAGTTGCAGTTTTCTCTGTTGTAAAGCGTTCGGTCCTTGTTGGGATCGTGTGCCACAGTTTGCCAAACACCGAACGTATTTCCTTTGTGAAATAACAACCACTGCCTTAAGATATATGAATGGTGATACAAGAAAGAATAACACAAATCAATGGGAGACGTTGAAAACGAAGCGCAAGATGCTCCTGCCATCTGTCGGGCCTTGCCGATACTACCAGCATGCACTCCGGCTGGACGTCGTTCGAATCCCCGTCAAGGGCAAACACAGTACGTGTCGTGAATGTTCGCAAATTTATCTTCACGACACGCTGCGTGCCTTCACGTCACGGGCTTACTGCAACACAACACACCAAAATGGAAAATCTGATCTTACCTCACATGACTTGCAAACAAACTTTTCTTACAAAACCTGTAACTTCTACCTACTTCATGCCAATCAAGATACAAAATAACAGAAATGGTCTTATTACTTGCTTCCTTGTAACTAGAAGGGAATACACTAGGGTAAAGTGATAGTCAAATGTTTTAAAAGCCGGTTGCCATGCGAAACAACTCATATTCGATACTCATTGGGTGGCTAGAAATAAAAAAGAGCTATGATAACGAAAGATGACTTCCCGTTTAAAAAAAAAAAGAAAATTCGGTTATCTTTCCAAGAGTAAAACAAATGAGATCTACTGACTTCTCACCCGGAGGTCCCGAGTTCAATTCTCGGTTGGGGCGGGGAATTTTTCTTTAGCCTGAATTATTCCCTATCCCCAAGAGAATCTGCAAGTATGTATGTGAGCCTGAATGTGTGTGTGTGTGTTTGAAGTTAATTAGAAAAAATCAGATATGTTCCATTCAATGATTTTCTCTACAAGATTTTTTTTTTTTAGTTTAGTTTAACGTCCTTTAACCTGGTTGGTCATATGGGACGATGAATGAAATTGGCGAAATGATGCTCAAATGATCTCGAGGTCCATGGAGCTTAAAGCTACTCGACATTCGTCTTCTCAGAATAAGGGAAAACCCCGAAAAAACCTTATTCGGGCAACTCACCCTAAGCGAGATTCGAACTCACGACCTTTTGAATGTGAGGCGGACATGCTACCACACTACCCAGGCGGGCTAACAAATTATTGTTAAAAAGCTTATTCTTCTATTTACTTCATGCTAATCGAGAAAAACATTAGCAGAAATAGTCTTATTACTTGCTTCCTTGTAAGTAGAAGCGAAATAAGGGAATATACTAGGTTAAAGTGATAGTCAAAAGCTGGTTGCTATGTGACTGAAGTTCCTTTGTTTGAATGGACACGAGTTGACAAATTTCTGTATGAAAAAAAAGTAACGTTTTTTTAAAGTTGAGCAAAAACAAGGAATGTCTCAAAAACGCCCAACTCCTCGAAAAAATGCATATAACATAAATTGTGTGTTTTAACGTGATCTACATTTTTGTGTGCTACATTTTTGTCCATCTCTTATGGTTTAGCAGTTATCCAAAATTCCATAAAATTGATCCAGAATAAAGTAGTCTTCAGAGGCTATTCCCAGAAAATTCACGTTATACATTATATTTGTCGCGTAAATATCCTTAATATACGCTATTTTAATCAAATCATTAGAGCTATTTTTCGGAAAATCAAAATTTTCGAAAACGTTTACATATAAAGGGTATTTGGGTGTGGGGGTATTTTCTTGAAAATCTTCGTGTCGTATCCTTGGAAGATACCAAACTTAAATACCAAATCTTTTCGTTTTTGAGCTATGCTGTGCGCGCGCGCGGACACACACACACACGGACATCTTAGATTTTCTGGGAATAGCTTCTGAAGACCTCTTTATTCTGGATGACTTTTGTATAACTGGCAAACCGTAAGAGAAATATAAAAAGTTATTCCACACAAAAACCCAGGTCCTATTAAAACCTGAATTGTTTCAAATAACGACCGGCTTTTAAAGGACGAGACTATCGCTTTAGCCTGTGCATTTTCTTATTTCCCTTCTACTTACAAGGAAGCAAGTAATAAAGGACTGCTAATGTTTAACATGAATTAGATAGAAGAATAATATTTTTAACAATGATTCGTTACAGAGATGTAGATGATT
Organism: Hymenopus coronatus; assembly: GCA_030762935.1. Taxonomy (NCBI): domain Eukaryota; kingdom Metazoa; phylum Arthropoda; class Insecta; order Mantodea; family Hymenopodidae; genus Hymenopus; species Hymenopus coronatus. The sequence continues at coordinate 7,970,624 of CM060897.1, read as the reverse complement.
TCTTGTTCTACAACGTTTTCTTCCCCTCAGTTTATTTCCTTTCATCTCGCAGTGAATATGCTTTGAAATGAGAAATGTTTATACCATAACCTGTCTGTGACGAAGAATGGTCAATCTGGAAATGTTAGGGACCCGCTGCTCCGAGCCTACTGCCATCATATCTGTCCGCCCGTCGTAAAATTGCGATAAGATGAGATGGAATGGAAAATGAGTCATTAAGAGAAAACAGAAAAAAATCTGTAATTAGACGAGAGAAAATTTAAATAATTGACAAAGGGGAAGAAACCGGAAGATGTGAGGTGAAAACGAAAAGCAGAGAGGGAAAACGTGAACTAAGAATAAACAGAAGACACAAAGTAAAACAGTGACGACAGGGGTTCATTAAGGAACCTGTTTACTAACTCCGTGTGTGTAAACGACAAACTTCCTTGGAGATTTTACTACCCTATTTTGGCTCTTCTCCGCACTCCCTTTCCATTCCATTCTCAGGACTGCTTAAACTTCATTATGTTATTTTCTTACTTCCTCCACCACGTATGTGCAATCCACATAGAAATAGAGAAGATATTGTATTCTACCCAAAAATTGGATGTCGAGATTTCACCAGAAATACGTCTTTTATGAAAAAAATCTGATGTTCCATTCACATTGACTTTCTTTACCTATTATTCATAAAAATATGCAAACAAAAGCTTATTGTTCTTACTCCTTCGTGTTAATTGAGATAAACAATAGCAGAAATGGTGTTGCTGCTTATAAAAGTGATATCATGGAATACACTAGGGTAAAGTGATACAGGTTGGAGTCGCCTCGGCAACTAACACTCCCGGGGGAACACGTGACTAAACACAAAGACGCACGGAAGTCCGTAACAGTTCATTTTTTACTTTCTCTACACGTACTATGTACATAGTGTATAGAAAAGGTATTGTAATGCACTCAAAAATTCCATACCGAGATTTCAACGGAAATATATGTTTTAGGGTCTCCTGTATCCAAAAAAAAAAAAAATCAGAAAAAGGTCCGAGTGTGTTCGTGTGTCTGTGAACACGATAACTCAAAAACGAAAAGTCGGTAAAATACCAAACTTCGTATTTAACTTAAGTATCTTTCAAGGATACGACACGAATATTTTGAGAAAAATCCCCCATCCCCAACTACCCTTTACATGGAACTTTTTTCGAAAATTTTGATTTTCTTAAAAATTGCTGTAACGATTTTGATTAAAATATCGTATATTAAAGATATTTACCTGACAAATAAAATTTATATCTTGAATTTTCTGGGAATAGCCTCTGAAGACTACTTTATTCTGGATGAATTTTATGAAATTTTGCATAATTGCTAAACCGTAAGAGATGGGCAAAAACTTATCACACAACAAATGTTCAATAAGTAAAAACACAATTTAGGTTATATATATTTTTTTCATGGATTTGATGTTTTTTTTTTTTTTTGTTTTTTTTAGATATTCCTTGTTTTTGGTTTCAGCTTTGAAAAGCTTATACTTTTCTCATACAAGAATTTGTCAACTCCTGTCCATACAAACAAAGGAACTTCAGTGACATAGCAACCAGCTTTTGAGTATCACTTTAACCTATGGTATTCCCTTATTTCCTTTCTACCTACAAGGAAGCAATGTAGAGAAAGTCATGTGAATGGAACACATTATATTTTTTGGGTGGTGTTTAACGTTCGCTTTTACTACCTGTGGCACCACAGGCGATAACACTGGTGATACATAGAATGAAGATGGAGCACGCTTGGGATCGAAGTGTAAGTGAGAGGCGAGTGGTCTAAGAGTTCACTAGATGGCAGCCCTGCAAGAATCTGTTGCGCGGAAGCGATACATGAAACAACAACACAATTTCCAGAAGTGTTTTATGTAACAGTTTTAGTGGTGAAACTGTTCCAAAATAGCTGTTGTCCTATCACTACATTTGCTGAATGCGGTGCAACAGTTTAGGGCATTTCTGTTGCAGGAAACTGTTTCGTGGTTGCCAAACAGAACAGCTTTTCCCACAACTAATGATTGGTGAAGAAAGCTTGCGAAGCAGTCACAAGGGGGGAACAGCTGAGAGCAGGTGAATACCATTGGCTTGCACAGCGGCTCGCAAATGTTGAGATAACAGCGCCATTATGTGCGACCCTCAACCAGTTACGTTATGTTTAACATGCCGACATCAGAAATACACTGTACATGTTGGGAATACATAACTGGTGAACCGCAAAACATGTTGATCCTGTTAGAGTATTGCTAACTATTCATTTCAACTTTAAAATATTTACATTTCTCTAGTGCAAACTCATGTTCATTTTTACTTTCTCTACACGATAGTGTATAGAGAAGGTATTCCATTTCACCCAAAAATTCTATACCGAAATTCCACCAGAAGTACGTGTTTTGAGTTCTCCTGAGTCAAAAAAAAAAACATTTTTGGAAAAAGGTCCGTATGTGTGTGGGTGTGTGTCTGTGTGTGTGGACAGCATAGCTCAAAAACGAAGAGGCCATTAGAAACCAAACTTTTTATTTAAGTTTGATACGCCACGAAGATTTTCAAGAAAATCCCCCCACCCCAACTACCCTTTATATGGAACTTTTTTTCAAAATTTTGATTTTCTCAAAATGGCTCTAACGATTTGTTTAAAATCTCTTATATTTAAGATATTTACATGGCAAATAAAATGTATATGTTGAATTTTCTGGGAATAGCTCTGGAGACTACTTTATTCTAGATGAATTTTACGGAATTTTACATAACTGATAAACCATAACAGATGTACCAAAACTTAGCACACAGAAAATGTAGAGCACGTTAAAACACACAATTTAAGTTACATACATTTTCTTCGTGGAGTTGATCGTTTTTGAGATATTTCTTGTTTTTAGTTTCAGCTTTGAAAAACTTTTTTTTCTCATACAGGAATTTGTCAACTCCTGTCCATACAAACAAAGGAACTCCAGTCACATAGCAACCAGCTTTTGACTATCACTTTAACCTATGGTACTTCCTTATTTCGCTTCTACTTACAAGGAAACAAGTAATAAGACTATTTCTGCTAATTTTTCTCGATTAGCATGTAGTAAATAGAATATTTATACAGCCCCCTTTTAACATCTAAGGTCATATCGGCTCTCTGCACTTTCAACAACTCGTACGTTTAAATCATTTTATTTTTCTCAAACACACATATACATATTCGCTCCAGACTCTGTGGGGATGGGTAATAATTCTGGGTAAAGAAAAATTCCCCGCCCCAGCTGGGAATCGAACCTGGGACCTCTGGGTAAGAAGTTAGCCACTCGACCACGGAGGCAGTCAGGGTAAAGATTTGTGAAACACACGTCCTGACGTTTTCAATCGTTGGTAAAGGTTTTGCTGCTGAATTTCGCAACTTCAGAAGCGAGGGCTTCTGTAAAGGAAATTCATTTGTGTGAGTGTGCGAAGGAAGACCTTGGCAGTTAGCTTTAAAACTCAGAGAGAGAGAGAGAGACAGAGAGAAGGAAGCTAGCTGCCATTATCCCTTTATCTTTTCTTCAGCCATTCTCTCTGTACTTATTTTTGTCTCTCAAAGAATGCTTTTTATGAGCCCAGTGGAATTCTGTATCCACATGGTTTACATTTCATTACTGCTTTCGAAAAATCTTCCATCTCAAGCAAACGCCGAGATTTGTAGCCTGCTTTAAGGTATATTCACCTCACCTACACGTTTCTCAAGGGACACTACTAAAATACTGTATAAATGAGAAAACCTGTAACTGATCTTCTCTTTTGGTATGAACCTCACCCAGAATTGTTAATTTTTCAGCAAGACTTAAGGATTTTCTTGTTTTCTTCCTTGATGGTTGATATTCACAGATGTTTCTTCTCCTGTTTGTAACTCGAAATTTCCATAATAAGTGACTGTTGGAACGATATGACGACAGTGAAAACTGCAGTACTCGACTTAAAGCAAAGAAGTAACTGTTTGAACCAAGGTTAATAGACTGTTGGAACGATATGACGACAGTGAAAACTGCAGTACTCGACTTAAAGCAGAGAAGTGACTGTTGGAACCAAGATTAGTAGATTGTTGGAACGATATGACGACAGTGAAAACTGCAGTACTCGACTGAAAGCAAAGAAGTAACTGTTTGAACCAAGGTTAAAAGATTGTTGGAACGATATGACGACAGTGAAAACTGCAGTACTCGACTTAAAGCAGAGAAGTGACTGTTGGAACCAAGGTTAGTAGATTGTTGGAACGATATGACGACAGTGAAAACTGCAGTACTCGACTTAAAGCAAAGAAGTAACTGTTTGAACCAAGGTTAATAGATTGTTGGAACGATATGACGACAGTGAAAACTGCAGTACTCGACTTAAAGCAAAGAAGTAACTGTTGGAACCAACCTTAATAGATTGTTGGAACAATATGACGACAGTGAAAACTGCAGTACTCGATTTAAAGCAGAGAAGTAACTGTTGGCACGATATGACGACAGTGAAAACTGCAGTACTCGACTTAAAGCAGAGAAGTAACTGTTGGAACGATATGACGACAGTGAAAACTGCAGTACTCGACTTAAAGCAGAGAAGTAACTGTTGGACCGATATGACGACAGTGAAAACTGCAGTACTCGACTTAAAGCAAAGAAGTAACTGTTTGAACCAACGTTAATAGATTATTGGCACGATATGACGACAGTGAAAACTGGAGTACTCGACTTAAAGCAAAGAAGTAACTGTTGGAACCAACGTTAATAGATTGTTGGCACGATATGACGACAGTGAAAACTGCAGTACTCGATTTAAAGCAGAGAAGTAACTGTTGGCACGATATGACGACAGTGAAAACTGCAGTACTCGACTTAAAGCAGAGAAGTGACTGTTGGAACCAACGTTAATAGATTGTTGGCACGATGACGACAGTGAAAACTACAGTACTCGACTTAAAGCAGAGAAGTAACTGTTGGAACGATATGACGACGGTGAAAACTGCAGTACTCGACTTAAAGCAGAGAAGTGACTGTTGGAACCAACTTTAATAGATTGTTGGCACGATATGACGACAGTGAAAACTGCAGTACTCGACTTAAAGCAGAGAAGTAACTGTTGGACCGATATGACGACAGTGAAAACTGCAGTTCTCGACTTAAAGCAGAGAAGTAACTGTTGGACCGATATGACGACAGTGAAAACTGTAGTACTCGACTTAAAGCAAAGAAGTAACTGTTTGAACCAACGTTAATAGATTATTGGCACGATATGACGACAGTGAAAACTGCAGTACTCGACTTAAAGCAAAGAAGTAACTGTTGGAACCAACGTTAATAGATTGTTGGCACGATATGACGACAGTGAAAACTGCAGTACTCGACTTAAAGCAGAGAAGTGACTGTTGGAACCAAGGTTAGTAGATTGTTGGCACGATATGACGACAGTGAAAACTGCAGTACTCGACTTAAAGCAAAGAAGTGACTGTTGGAACCAAGGTTAGTAGATTGTGGGCACGATATGACGACAGTGAAAACTGCAGTACTCGACTTAAAGCAAAGAAGTAACTGTTGGAACCAACTTTAATAGATTGTTGGCACGATATGACGACAGTGAAAACTGCAGTTCTCGACATAAAGCAGAGAAGTAACTGTTGGACCGATATGACGACAGTGAAAACTGCAGTACTCGACTTAAAGCAAAGAAGTAACTGTTGGAACCAAGGTTAATAGATTATTGGCACGATATGACGACAGTGAAAACCGCAGTACTCGACTTAAAGCAAAGAAGTAACGGTTTGAACCAACGTTAATAGATTGTTGGCACGATATGACGACAGTGAAAACTGCAGTACTCGACTTAAAGCAGAGAAGTGACTGTTGGAACCAACTTTAATAGATTGTTGGCACGATATGACGACAGTGAAAACTGCAGTACTCGACTTAAAGCAGAGAAGTAACTGTTGGAACGATATGACGACAGTGAAAACTGCAGTACTCGACTTAAAGCAGAGAAGTAACTGTTGGAACGATATGACGACAGTGAAAACTGGAGTACTCGACTTAAAGCAGAGAAGTAACTGTTGAAACGATATGATGACAGTGAAAACTGCAGTACTCGACTTAAAGCAGAGAAGTAACTGTTGAAACGATATGATGACAGTGAAAACTGCAGTACTCGACTTAAAGCAGAGAAGTAACTGTTGGAACCAAGGTTAATAGATTGTTGGCACGATATGACGACAGTGAAAACTGCAGTACTCGACTTAAAGCAGAGAAGTGACTGTTGGAACCAACTTTAATAGATTGTTGGCACGATATGACGACAGTGAAAACTGCAGTACTCGACTTAAAGCAGAGAAGTAACTGTTGGAACGATATGACGACAGTGAAAACTGCAGTACTCGACTTAAAGCAGAGAAGTAACTGTTGGAACGATATGACGACAGTGAAAACTGGAGTACTCGACTTAAAGCAGAGAAGTAACTGTTGAAACGATATGATGACAGTGAAAACTGCAGTACTCGACTTAAAGCAGAGAAGTAACTGTTGGAACCAAGGTTAATAGATTGTTGGCACGATATGACGACATTGAAACGATAAGCGGCAATAAAAACCGCAAACCAGGCAATTCCAAGGCTACACACAGCAAGCATACCACCATACGTTTTTTAAAAATGTAAAAATGGTAACATTTTGTGTAATGGAATCAGAAAAAGTGACGTATAACCAAAAACGTATAATTGAGCAAAATTTTAATGGAGAACGACTGTTGCCTAAAATGTTAGCGTATATGTGCGAAAAATGTTGAAGTGAATAACGTATAAGCGACGTTCAACTGTAAATCGAGCACAATACAATATCTGATGTCCTCCATTCACATGACTTTCTCTACATCTCTGTAACAAATTATTAGTGAGCTTATTCTTCTATCTACTTCATTCTAATCGAGATAAATATTAACAGAAACGGTCTTATTACTTGCTTCCTTGTATGTAGAAGCGAAATAAGGGAATATACTAGGCTAAAGTGATTGTCACATCTTTTAAAAGCTGGTTGCTATGTGGATGAAATGCATTTCTGTGTACCTGACACATTCCCGTATCCGAAAAGGAATCTCTTAAAAATGGTCAACCTCAAGAAAAAAGTTAATGAAATAAATCATGTGTTTTAATGATATCTACATTTTTACTTTCTCTACACGTACTATGTATATAGTGTATAGAGAAAGTATTGCACTCCACCCAAAAAATCCATACCGAGATTTCACCGGAAATATATGTTTTATGGTCCCCTATATAAAAAAAACATTTTCAGAAAAAGGTCCGTGTGTGTATGTCCATGTGTCTGTGAGCACGATAACTCAAACACGAAAAGTCGGTAAAATACCAAACTTGGTATTTAAGTTTAGTAACTTCCAGGGATGCGTAACGAAGACTTTGAGAAAAATCCCTCCACCCCAAACTACCCTTTACATGAAACTTTTTCGAAAATTTTCTATTTTCTCAAAAATGAGTCTAATGATTTTGATTAAAATATCGTATATTAACGATATTTACCTGACAAATAAAATGTATATCTTGAATTTTCTGGGAATAACGTCTGAAGACCCCTATATTCTGGATGATTTTTACAGAATTTTGCATAACTGCTAAACCGTAAGAGATGGACAAGAACTTACCACACAGAAAATGTACACCACATTAAAACACACAATATGTGTTATGTACATTTTTTGTGGAGTTAATCGTCTTTAAGATATTCTTTGTTTGTAGTTTCAGCTTTGAAAAACTTATACTTTTCTCATACAGGAATTTGTCAACTTGTGTCCATACAAACAAAGGAACATCAGTCACATAGCAACCAGATTTTGACTATCACTTTAACCTATGGTACTCCCTTATTTACCTTCTACTTACAAGGAAGCAAGTAATAAGACTATTTCTTCTAATTTTTTCTCGATTAGTAAATATGTGCATTAGCTTTTTAACAATAATTTGTTGCAGAGATGTAGAGAAAGTCATGTGAATGGAACACATTAGAATTGCTTTGTGTTGTAAGTTTTTATCTATCTCTTATTGTTTACCAGTTATGCAAAATTCATCCATAATGAAGAGGTCTTCAGAGGCTATTCACAGAAAATTTAAGATAAACATTTTATTTGACAGGTAAATAGTTTTAATATCCGGAATTTTGATCAAGATCTTTAGAACCATTTTTGAGACAAACAACATTTTAAAAAATGTTTTCATGTAAAGTGGGGGGGGGATTTTCTTGAAAATCTTCGTGTCGCATCCTTGGAAGATACCAAACTTAGATACAAAGTTTGGTATTTAACGGTCTTTTCGTTTTTGAGCTATACTGTCCACAGACACACACGGACATGTTTCTAATTTTTTTTTTTTTTTTTTTTGATTCAGGAGGTCTGAAAACATGTGTTTCCGGTGAAATGTCGGTGTCGAACTTTTGGGTGTACGAGAGCTGTCTCAGAAGCATGCGATCTAACAAAGAAAGCTCAACAATTTTGGGGTAAACCTCTTCATTTCTCTACATAGTCTCCTTTCAGCTCGATACACTTTTCCCAGCGATGTTCAATAGCTTCGATACCCTGTTTATAGTGAGAACTATCGAGGTCTGCAAAATAGCCATCAACTGCAGACTCCGCCTCTTCATTGTTGGCAAATGTTCTACCACCAAGCCACTTCTTCAAGTTTGGAAACAGAAAATAATCAGTAGTACGTGTAGAGAAAGTAATAAGTTAGATAAGTATCAAACTGAATAAGTAACTATGAGACGCTATTGATAAGGCAAGGGCTAATATTTAATTTCTACTTTCTCTACACGTACTGTGTACACAGTGTATAGAGAAGCTATTGCATTGCACCCAAAAATTCAATACCGAGATTTCACCGGAAATATATGTTTTGGGCCCCCTGAATCCAGAAAAAGCATTTTTGTGTGTCTGTGGTAACATAGCTCAAAAACGAAAAGGCCGTTAAATACCAAACAATATGAATATTTTCAAGAAAATCCCCCCACCCCAACTATCCGTTAGAACTTTTATCCAAAATTCTGATTTTCACAAAAATGGCTCTAACGATGCTGATTAAAGATATTTAACAAATCTGACAAATGAAATGTATATCTTGAATTTTCTGGGAATAGCCTCTGAAGACTACTTTATTCTCAATGAACTTTACGGAATTTTGCATAAATGGTAGACCGTAAGAGATGAACAAAAACTTACCACACAAAACATGTAGAGCAATTTATGTTATATATATTTTTTTCGTGGAATTGATCGTTTTTGAGATATTCCTAGTTTTTGGTTTCAGCTTTCAAAAACGTATACTTTTCTCGTACAGGAATTTGTCAACTCGTGTCCATACAAACAAAGGAACTTTAGTGACATAGCAACCAGCTTTTGAAGACTACTTCTGTTATTTTTTCCTCGATTAGCATGAAATAAATGTAAGAATAACCTTTTTAACAATAATTTGTTGCAGAGATGTAGAGAAAGGCATGTGAATGGAACACATCAGAATTGTATGTAGATGTAAAAGATTCAGTGACGTCTCATTAACTAATAGTGATATATGAAGATGAAGAAGCGTGCGAGAATGTTGAAAGAGACATTTCTTTTATAGTATCGGAGGAAACACAAAGTTAATGTAAAAATAATCAATGTCGATATATTGTAAAATTCAGTGCACATTATTATGTCACCTCAGATATTTTAAATGTAATGTAAGTAGCTTATAAAAGAATAGAGATTGTCATTTGTTGTTAAACTATGATTATCTACTCGATAATTAGGATAATCAGTTCGATAGTGCGTGTGTGCAGACCTAAGATGTGATGTTCGTACATGTGCAGCACAATATTGTAGATACTGTCTTATAAATAATGTCGCTTTTTGAGAAAAACAATTATTTGGAATGTGTTCTGACAAGCAATTAACTAATCTTCAAAGTACAGACCATTAGATTCTATGTCTTTCGGCGAGGTTTATTATCCCACGATGGTACCAGTCTCTGATTTTTGATGCGAAGAATTCGGTAAGACCCACTTGCACTGCTTCAATGTCGTCAAAATTTCTTCCACGTAGAAAATGGGCAATGCTGGGTGTGGTAGCAGTTCGATTCTTCCCAATTTCTGAATTTTTTCCATGGTTGTTCGTGCAGTATGGGGTCTTGCATTGTCCTGTTGCAATAGAACTCTATTTCAGGTAACTAATGCTGGGTATCTCCGACTCAAATTTCAAGAACTCGTTCCAGTTGTTGAGAATAAAGATCAGCATCAATCGCCCGTCCGTTTGGAACAAACTCCCAGTGAATCAAACCTTCAAAATTCCACCAGACACACAACAATACTTTGGGACTGAACCGATTTTTTTAACGATGACTTTGGCAGGTTGGCGGGGATCAAGCCACTGTTTCGAGGCACCAGAGTTTCGTAATACACCCATTTTTCATCACAAGTGACAATTCTGCTGACAAATCTATCATCCATGGGATTACGGATAAGCTGACGACAGATATCCACTCTAGGTTGAGCCTGTTGAGGTGTCAGTTCATGAGCCACAGATCTGCAGCTTCTGTGTGACTTTCCAAGTGTCTTAAAGTGGCGATGTATGGTATCCTTTGATGCACCAAGTTCTTCTGAAAGCCTACAGATACTCTTTTACTGATTTTCTTGCAAAACTTGGCGTGTGTCCTCAATATTCCATACTTTAGGTCTTCCAGAACGTCGTAAATCTTTAGTGTTTTCGTCTGCATTGTTGTGCCACACGCTCACTGACGACACCTTCTTCCTACACTTCATGTATTCTTCGAGCTGCGGCAGCGGCTTTATAATCTTGTTTCCAGTAGCGCTTCAGAAGGACTCCAAGTTCAAACTTTGTTATCTCCATTTTGTGATTGTTTATTAATAAGTGAAGACTGATACATGCTCTCAACACTAGCCATTTCCAAACCAAAGAAACCTAATACATTTTCAAAACACCAAAAAAATAAAAAAAAAAAAAAAAAAACAAAACAAAACAACGTTACTTATGAGACATCCTAATATTATCAGTCCAGCATCGGGTTAAAACAGTGCTTTATACCACGTGTGTCACGTAAGAACATATCTATATGAAATAAGTGCTAATAATGCTCATTTTTGTCGTATAAATTAAGCTTTTACTTTATTCAAAATATTCCATCTCCGAGTCGGAGATATCAATAGAATTACATTGCATGGCGAAGTCAGAAAAGAGTATTCAATGCATATACGACTAGACCTATCCGGAGCACCAGATTTGGTAATCAGAATACTAAATTAAAACATACAAATATATACATACAAAACAAAGTGGTGCCCAACGTGGGGCTCGACCTCAGAAGAGCGTATTTAATGCATCTAAGACTAGAGCTAACCAGAGAACCAGATTTAGTAAAGAAAATACTGAATGAAAACATTACAAATGTTTAGTAGAATTAGGGATTATAAAAAACGCACTACAAAGTGGCGCCCAACGCGGGGCTTAACATCAGTAGAGAGTCTTCAATGCATCAATGACTAAAGCTAACCGGAGCACCAGATGCACTAAAGAGAATACTGAATTAAAACATTTTTAGTAGAAGTTAACAACGAATATAAGAATATGTAGTTAACGCATTACAAATATTTTTCATTGAGTTGTAGCTTTGACAACAAAGTATTCCCCATTAAGATGATAACACTTTTGCATCCGGTCAAACCACTTTAAAGGTGCATCTGGCCAAGTTTCTTTTGTATTGTCGTTCACAGCCCTCGTGTAAGCCCCAATAAATGATAAATGGTGACAATGGAGCTTTTCTTTTGTTTAGGAAAAAATTGATGTGTTCCATTTTCACCCATTCACATGACTTTCTCTAGCTGTTCACAAACTTTTCTTACAAAAATGTATTCTTCTCTCTGCTTCATGTTAATCGAGATAAATGCTAGCAAAAATGGCCTATTACTTGCTTCCTTGTAAGTAGAAATAAGGAAATACATTGGACTAAACCAACAGTGAAATGTTTTAAAAGTGGGTTGTAATGTGAAACGTTCCATTATCTTTGCTTGCCAGGAGTAAAAAAAAAAACAAAACAGAAAGATGACTTACCGTTTAAGAAAACTTTAACTAGCTTAAAACTGGAATAAAAAAACACGCAATATCCCAAAAAACTGTTAACTCTACAAAAAACGTATAGACCATAAATTGTGTGTTTTGAGGAGGTGTGCAGTAAGTTTTTGTGGATTTCAAGTTACATAAAAGTCATTCAGAATAAAGAGGTCTTCAGCAGACATTCTCACAAAACTCACGATATACATTTCCATTGTCATAAAAGTATCTTAAACATATCATATTTTAATCAAAATCGTTAGTGCCATTTTGTAGAAAATCAAAATTTTCGAAAAATGTTCCATGTATACGGATTTGGGGGGATGGGATTTTTCTAAGCATTTTTCTAAAAATCTTCCTGTGGCATTCTTGGAAGCTAAACATCTAGTTTAGTATTTAACGAAGTTTCCCTTTGAACGCGCGCAACTTTTTTTTTTTTTGATTGAGAGAACCTAAAACATGTAATACCGGTGAAATCTAGGTATCCATTTTAATTGGAATAAAGGAGCTTCTCTATCTACATTGAACATACGTGCTAGAGAACGTAAACAAGGAAAAAGCCACGTGGAACTAATTGTGGAGAATTAGCGCATTAGGAAGAATCTAAAACGTGTATTTATGGAGAAACTTCGGTAAGAAATTTTTAGGTGGAATACAATATTTGCACTACTTACTATACACAGTAGAAAAAGTTAAAATCCGTAAAATGAGCATGGAATAAAATCCGCGGATATTTAAGACCCCCGTCGGCCAAATGTTGAAAATGTTTTATGATGTATAACCCACCAATAAGAAGATGTGTTTACATTCTATATGAAACAGTGCAGACGGTGTCGACTTACAAAGTGAATTGGATTATCGCCGAGGAATGCCTGAGGTAAGCTGCATAGCGCCCGCTATAAAGTTTTATGGTACAGCCGCAGGCTGGCGTATGCATAGAAACAGAAGCAAAGCGGAATGCGAAGTACCTAACAAAGTGAAACACTAGTGAATATTCAAATACAGACTCTGGGTCTAACGTTCCCACTAGTCTGATAAATTACTGACAACATTTAAAATACACTAACTACCAGATTTCTGGTTTTAAAGATAGAAAAGCGCTTTCATTACCACCATTCACTTTTTACTTTCTCTACACGTACTATGTACATAGTGTATAGAGAAAGTATTGTATTGCACCCAAAAATTCGATACCGACATTTCACCGGAAATATATGTTTTAGGGTCCCCTATATAAAATAAAAAACATTTTGAGAAAAAGGTCCGTGCGTCTGTGAACACGATAACTCAATAAAAAAATCGGTAAAATACCTAACTTGGTATTTAAATTTAATATCTTCCAGGGATGCGACACGAAGATTTTGAGAAAAATCCCCCCACCCCGAATTTTTTTTGAGTTTCCCAAAAATGCTCTAAAATTTTTGATTAAAATATCAATACTAAAGACATTTACCTGACAAATAAAAAGTATATCTTGACTTTTCTTGGAATAGCCTCTGAAGACTACTTTACTCTGGATGAATTTTACGGAATTGTACATAACTGCTAAACCGTAAGAGATGGACAAAAACTTACTACACAAAAAATGTAGAGCATGTTAAGACACACAATTTGTTATAAACATGTTTTTCGTGGTTTGTCGTTTTTGGTTTCAGCTTTGAAAAACTTACTTTTCTCATACAGGAATTTGTGAGCTCGTGTCCATACAAAGCAACTTCAGTCACATAGCAACCAGCTTTTGACTATCACTTTAACCTATGGTACTCCCTTATTTCACTTCTACACAGAGGACCCCAAAAGATATATTTCCTGTGTAATCTCGGTATCGACATTTTTGGTGGAATACAATACTTTCTGTATACACTATGTACACTGTACATGTGGGCTAGAGAAAGTAAAACGAATTGATGTTAGGTTTCAGTTTCTCGCTGGTCGAGCAGTTAAAGTCATGACCCTATTCCAACAGCCTCTGAGAGTGAAACTGGGAATTGTGTCAGTGATGAAACAGCTGCGATCTTTCCCATTTGGAATAAATAATTATTTAGCACAGGAGCATTCTGAGAGCCGAACACCTGTTCTCAACAATGTGGGATTTTCCAGAGACCAAGCGGTTCCAGATACCGTCTCATTACTCTGTATGCTGGTGGTGGCTTTCCAGATCCTGATTACCTCTTTTCATTTCATATTCATCCCACGACAAAAAAAATCTATTGTGTTACATTACATGTCTTTCTGTATATCTCGACAACAAATTATTGTTAATAAGCTTATTCTTCTGACCACTTCATGCTAATCAAGATAAAAATTAGCAGAAATTGTCTTATTACTTGCTTCCTTGTAAGTAGAAGGGAAATAAGGGAGTAACATAGGTTAAAGTGACAGTTTTTCAAAGGTGAAACCAAAAATAAGGAATATCTAAAAAAACGATCAACTCCACGAAAAAAAATTATATAACATAAATTGTGTGTTTTAATGTGCATTACATTTTCTTTTAGGACATTTTTTGTTTATATCTTACGGTTTACCAGTTATGCAAATTTCCGTAAAATTCACCCAAAATAAAGTAGTCTTCAGAGGCTATTCCCAGAAAAATCAAGATATACATTTTATTTGTCAGGTAAATATCTTTAATATACGATATTCTAATCAAAATCGTTAGTCATTTTTTAAAAAATGAAAATTTTCGAAAATTTTACCATGTAAAGGGTAGCTGGGGGTGGGGATTTTCTTGAAAATCTTCGTGTCGCATCCTTGGAAGATACCAATTTTATATACCAAGTTTGGTATTTTTTTCGTTTTTGAGCTATGCTACCCACAGATACAAGGACCTTTTTCAAAAATGCTTTTCTTTTCTTTTTTTTTTTTTTTTTGGATTCAGGGGGACGAAAACATGTATTTCCGGTGAAATCTCGGTATGGAATTTTTGGATGGAATGCAATATCGTCTCTATGCACTATGTACATAGAATGTGTAGAAAAGGCAAAAATATATTGTGTTACTTTACGTGACCTTGTGTATATCTCTGTAAAATCATTGTTAAAAAGCTTATTCTTCTATCTACTTCATGATAATCGCGATAAACATTAACAGAAATAGTCTTATTACTTGCTTCCTTGTAAGTAGAAGCGAAATAAGGTTAAAGTGACAGTCAAATCTTTTAAAAGCTGGTTGCTATGTGACGATTTTGATATTCTCTTCTTTTTGCATGGCCAGGACCACAAATGTGAATAGCGACTTATTATTTGGGAACAAGAGTTTAACAAATTTAAATAAAAAACAAGAAATATTTCAGAAATGATTAGCCCCACAAAAATTTATTTATATAAATTGTTGTTTTAACAAGATCTAAATAGTTGTGCCAGTTACACAAAGTCATCTAGACTATTCCCAGGAAATTAAATATATACATTTCGTTTGTGACAGTATTTTAATGAAAATCGATTGAAGTATTTTAGAGCAAATTAAAAATCTTCGAGAGGAGATTAGGACTGGTTGAAATGCTTCGTGTCACATCCCTGGAAGAAGCTGACCATAAATATTCCGTTTTTACTTTCTCTACACGTACTGTGTACATAGTGCATAGACAAGGTATTGTAATGCACATAAACATTCGATACCGAGATTTCACCGGAAATATGTTTTGTGACTCCCTGAATCCCAAAAAAGTATTTTTAGAAAAATATCCGTGTGTGTCTATCAGTCCGTCTGTCTGTCGGTCTGTCAGTGTGTGTGTGTCTATGGACAGCATAATTCAAAAACAAAAAGTCCGTTAAATACCAAAATTGGTATATAAGTTCAATATCTTTTATAGATGTGTCACCAAGATTTTCAAGAAAATACCCCCACCTGCAACTACTCTCTATATGGAAAAAAAAAATCAAAATTTTTTATTTTCTCAAAAATGGTTCTAACAATTTTGATTAAAATATCGTATATTAAAGACATTTACCTGACAAATAAAATGTATATTTTGAATTTTCTTGGAATAGCCTCTGAAGACTACTTTATTCTGAATGAATTTTGCGGAATTTTGTATAACTGGTAAACCGTAAGAGATGGACAAAAACTTACCACACAAAAATTGTAGAGCACATTAAAACACACAATTTATGTTATGTACTTTTTTTCATAGACTTGATCGTTTTTTAGATATTCCTTGTTATTGTTTTCAGCCTAAAATACACCTACTTTTCTCATTCAGGAATATTCAACTCCTGTCCATACAAACAAAGGAACTTCAGTGACATAGCAACCAGCTTTTGACTATCACTTTAACCTATGATACTCCCTTATTGCGCTTCTACTTACAAGGAAGCAAGTAATAAGACTATTTCTGCTAATTTTTTCTCGATTAGCATGAAGTGAGATGTAGAGAAAGTCATGTGAATGGAACACATCATATTTTTTGTGTGTACTCAGATTTCTTAAAAACATGTATTTATAGTAATATCGCATTTTTGGGACGGATGCATATCCTCTACATTCTAGAAAGATGGTAGAGCAGTACAGCTTCATGACTCTCACCACAGGGATAATAACATCTCTAAAAGTTATTTGTTCATTTTCAGCTTAGTAATGTGTTTGTACGCAGTTAAGTGCTGTGAAATGCTTAGAAAGTCCATGCCCTTTCAATAACATAGGTGCTAGTCTGAATTAACGATACGCAAGCGTGAAAAACCCAAAATCTACAATTGATTTGAAACTTTAACACAGCAACTGCTGTATTAACAATAGTTTACATGCTAGTTTTCATTAACATGTTTATAATGTTTTATTGTCATTTCACACGATGCACTTTCAGTTACACAAATATTAACTTTGCCGTTATACTGATAAATACAGTATTAGTAAATTGGTGAGATGAAACTATCTGACTATTGGTTTACAAGAAAAATAGTGTTTAATTGTCATTTTATTCATTTTTACTTTCTCTATACTTACTATGTACATACTATATAGAGAAGGTATTGCATTCCACCCAAAAATTCGATACCAAGAATTCACCGGAAATATATGTTTTAGGGTCCCCTGTAATCAAAAAAAGCATTTTCACAAAAAGGTCCGTGTGTGTGTGTCTGTGTCCGTGTGTCTGTGACACAATAACTCAAAAACGAAAAGTCGGTAAAATACCAAACTTGGTAGTTAGGTTTAGTATCTTCCATGGATGCGACACGAAGATTTTGAGAAAAATACTCCCAACCCAAACTACCCTTTACATGAAACTTTTTTCCAAAAATTTTTATTTTTAAAAAATGGCTCTAACGATTTTGATTAAAATATCGTATATTAAAGATATTTTTTGCCTGACAAATAAAATGTATATCTTGAATTTTCTGCGAATAGCCTCTGAAGACTACTTTATTCTGGATGAATTTTACGGAATTTTGCATAACTGTTAAACCGTAAGAGATGGACAAATACACTACAAAAAATGTAGAGCACTTTAAAACACACAATATATTTTGTATACATTTTTTTTTCGTGGAGTGTATCGTTTTTGAGATATTCCTTTGTTTTTGGTTTCAGGTGTGAAAAACATACTTTTTTCATACAGGAATTTGTGAACTCCTATCTATACAAACAAAAGAACTTCAGTCACATAGCAACCACCTTTGACTATCACTTTTACCTTTGGTACTCCCTTATTTCGCTTCTACTTACAAGGAAGCAAGTAATAAGATTATTTCTGCTAATTTTACTCCATTAGCATGAAGTAAATTGAAGCATAAGCTTTTTAACAATAATTTGTTGCAGAGAAATAGAGAAAGTCGTGTGAATGGAACACATTAGATTTTTTATTTTTGCTATGGTAATATGAAGTCTATAATTTAATTACACAAGCACTGGTGATATTAGAAAAAGATCATCTCATCAAATATCTTTTGTACTATTTTTATACAAGCATAAACATTTTCAAGCTTCTGTTTCGAAAATTGCATCGTGAGGAACAATTTGAAGTTTTGAAAACGCTGAAAAATAAAAACACGAGAAAATAGGTTTTAAAGTTTAACACTGTTTCTTTGTAAGTCTTAGAATGTCATATTCTCGTGCAGCAATTTTTAAACGGTGAATATCTGTCAACTCTCACGGACTGATTACACAAATTCCGAGTAATATATATAACAAAGCTGTACTCTGTCGCCAAAACAGTCTCACGGCCGGAAATATGTTGTTGTTGGGGAGGCCCGCTATCTCGTCTGTGGGTTAGGATGGGGAGGGCCCAGGTTAAATAATCGGTGCTGACGGGGCAGGTAGTAGCACCCGGTGTGAGACCTATTTTAAAAATTTTGAAACATATTACTATACTCATTTTTTTTTTTTTTTTTTTTTTTTTTTTAGTTATTAGTGTATATTATTGTATTTTAAACTGAAATAGACATATTTAAGGCCAAATTTTATTAATCAAAAGCAAATTTCGGATTTTTAGCAATTTTTCACCATAGCGAAAAGGTTAAAGCACTATACCCACTTATAGTCATCTATTTAAATCGTCACGTGATACGGTTTGAAGCGCCGCATGGCAATAAAAACAACAGGAAATTGAACTACAAGCATTACATTATTTAATTAGGCAAAAAAAAAAAAATCATTTTTTGCAATTTTTGATCAAACTATCTTTAGAACTTCATAAGAGAAAAGTAATTTAAAGCCATAACAATAAATATCTTGGACCTTTTTAGTGCTGCATATTAATTGACTTCAAGAAAAAAAATTCGCACTTTAAGAACACTTACGTTGATTCTGCAGTATTTTGTTCCCTCACACATACTTAGTTTGTTTCTGGTACCAGTATAATCACGTATTACGGCAAACAAAGTCACTTACTAGGCTTAACAAGTATTTTTAATGCATGCTTTACATATAATATCAGCTGAAAACAACCCTATTACAAAAAAAGGGAAACGTATATCTCGAAGCCAGAGAACCCCAAAAACATAATTTACGCCAGGAGGTTAACGTCGTCCATTACTGAAAGGACGCACCCTGAATAGTAGTGGTGCTAAATAGCATGCTATACGCAACCCAGTGAAGAGAGACCATGATCATCATGAAGGATAGTCACGCAGATAAATTCTGGTCTATCATGGTACTGTATACCATTTACTAGAGGTCACTAGTGGGGCAGCCCAGTGAAGAGGGACCATGATCATTATGAGGGATAAACACACAGACAAGACCTGGTCTATCATAGTACTAGAGGTCACTAGTGGCACTATGATAGACGCACAGACAAGCCCTGGTCTGTCACAGTGCTAGAGGTCACTAGTGGCACTATGATAGACGCACAGACAAGCCCTGGTCTGTCACAGTGCTAGAGGTCACTAGTGGCGCTATGATAGACCCACAGACAAACCCTGGTCTGTTGCACTGCTAGAGATAACTAGTGGCGCTATGATAGACCCACAGACAAACCCTGGTCTGTCACAGTGCTAGAGGTCACTAGTGGTACCATGATAGACACACAGACAAGGTTCTGGTCTATCACAGTGCTAGAGGTCACTAGTGGTACCATGATAGACACACGGAGAAGCCCTGGTCTGTCACAGTGCTAGAGGTCACTAGTGACACCATGATAGACACACGGAGAAGCCCTGGTCTGTCACGGTGCTAGAGGTCACTAGTGACACCATGATAGACACACGGAGAAGCCCTGGTCTGTCACGGTGCTAGAGGTCACTAGTGACACCATGATAGACACACGGAGAAGCCCTAGTCTGTCACGGTGCTAGAGGTCACTAGTGACACCATGATAGACACACGGACAACCCCTGGTCTGTCACAGTGCTAGAGGCCACTAGTGGCACTATGATAGATACGCAGACAAGCCCTGGTCTATCACAGTGCTAGAGGTCACTAGTGGCACTATGATAGACACACACATAAGCCCTGGTCTATCACAGTGCTAGAGGTCACTAGTGGCACTATGATAGACACACGGAGAAGCCCTGGTCTATCACAGTGCTAGAGGTCACTAGTGGTACCATGATAGACACACGGACAACCCCTGTTCTGTCACGGTGCTAGATGTCACTAGTGGTACCATGATAGACACACAGACAAGCTCTGGTCTGTCACAGTGCTAGAGGTCACAAGTGGAACTATGATAGACACACAGACAAGCTCTGGTCTATCACAGTGCTAGAGGTCACTAGTGGCACCATAATAGACACACAGACAAGCTCTGGTCTATCGCAGCGCTAGAGGTCACTAGTGGCACCATGATAGACACTTGGAGGAGCTCTGGTCTATCACAGTGCTAGAGGTCACTAGTGGCACCATGATAGACACACAGACAAGCAATGGTCTATCACAGTGCTAGAGGTCACTAGTGGTACCATGATAGACACACGGAGAAGCCCTGGTCTGTCACAGTGCTAGAGGTCACTAGTGACACCATGATAGACACACGGAGAAGCCCTGGTCTGTCACGGTGCTAGAGGTCACTAGTGACACCATGATAGACACACGGAGAAGCCCTAGTCTGTCACGGTGCTAGAGGTCACTAGTGACACCATGATAGACACACGGAGAAGCCCTGGTCTGTCACAGTGCTAGAGGTCACTAGTGACACCATGATAGACACACGGAGAAGCCCTGGTCTGTCACAGTGCTAGAGGTCACTAGTGACACCATGATAGACACACGGAGAAGCCCTGGTCTGTCACGGTGCTAGAGGTCACTAGTGACACCATGATAGACACACGGAGAAGCCCTAGTCTGTCACGGTGCTAGAGGTCACTAGTGACACCATGATAGACACACGGAAAACCCCTGGTCTGTCACAGTGCTAGAGGCCACTAGTGGCAGTATGATAGATACGCAGACAAGCCCTGGTCTATCACAGTGCTAGAGGTCACTAGTGGCACTATGATAGACACACACATAAGCCCTGGTCTATCACAGTGCTAGAGGTCACTAGTGGCACTATGATAGACACACGGAGAAGCCCTGGTCTATCACAGTGCTAGAGGTCACTAGTGGTACCATGATAGACACACGGACAACCCCTGGTCTGTCACGGTGCTAGATGTCACTAGTGGTACCATGATAGACACACAGACAAGCTCTGGTCTGTCACAGTGCTAGAGGTCACAAGTGGAACTATGATAGACACACAGACAAGCTCTGGTCTATCACAGTGCTAGAGGTCACTAGTGGCACCATAATAGACACACAGACAAGCACTGGTCTATCACAGCGCTAGAGGTCACTAGTGGCACCATGATAGACACTTGGAGGAGCTCTGGTCTATCACAGTGCTAGAGGTCACTAGTGGCACCATGATAGACACACAGACAAGCAATGGTCTATAACAGTGCTAGAGGTCACTAGTGACTCCATGATAGACACACGGAGAAGCCCTGGTCTGTCACAGTGCTAGAGGTCACTAGTGGCTCTATGATAGACACACAGACAAGCAATGGTCTATCACAGTGCTAGAGGTCACTAGTGGCACCATGATAGACACACAGACAAGCAATGGTCTATCACAGTGCTAGACGTCACTAGTGACACCATGATAGACACACGGAGAAGCCCTGGTCTGTCACAGTGCTAGAGGTCACTAGTGATACCATGATAGACACACGGACAACCCCTGGTCTATCACAGTGCTAGAGGTCACTAGTGGTACCATGATAGACACACGGACAAGCCCTGGTCTATCACAGCGCTAGAGGTCACTAGTAGCACTATGATAGACACACGGAGAAGCCGTGGTCTATCACAGCGCTAGAGGTCTCAAGTGGCACTATGATAGACACACGGAGAAGCCGTGGTCTATCACAGCGCTAGAGGTCACTAGTGACACCATGATAGACACACGGACAACCCCTGGTCTGTCACGGTGCTAGAGGTCACTAGTGGCACTATGATAGACACACAGACAAGCCCTGGTCTATCACAGTGCTAGAGGTCACTAGTGACACCATGATAGACACACGGACAAGCCCTGGTCTATCACAGTGCTAGAGGTCACTAGTGACACCATGATAGACACACGGACAAGCCCTGGTCTGTCACAGTGCTAGAGGTCCCTAGTGGTACCATGATAGACTCACAGACAAGCCCTGGTCTGTCACAGTGCTAGAGGTCACTAGTGGCACCATGATAGACACACGGACAAGCCCTGGTCTGTCACGGTGCTAGAGGTCACTAGTGACACCATGATAGACACACAGACAAGCCCTGGTCTGTCACGGTGCTAGAGGTCACTAGTGACACCATGATAGACACACAGACAAGCCCTGGTCTGTCACGGTGCTAGAGGTCACTAGTGACACCATGATAGACACACAGACAAGCCCTGGTCTGTCACAGTGCTAGAGGTCACTAGTGACACCATGATAGACACACAGACAAGCCCTGGTCTGTCACGGTGCTAGAGGTCACTAGTGGCACCATGATAGACACACGGAGGAGCCCTGGTCTATCACAGTGCTAGAGGTCACTAGTGACACCGTGATAGCCACACGGACAAGCTCCGGTCTATCACAGTGCTAGAGGTCACTAGTGGTACCATGATAGACACACAGACAACCCGTGGTCTATCACAGTGCTAGAGGTCACTAGTGACACCGTGATAGACACACGGACAAGCCCTGGTCTGTCACGGTGCTAGAGGTCACTAGTGGTACCATGATAGACACACGGAGAAGCCCTGGTCTGTCACAGTGCTAGAGGTCACTAGTGGCATTATGATAGACACACGGACAAGCCCTGGTCTATCACAGTGCTAGAGGTCACTAGTGACACCATGATAGACACACGGAGAAGCCCTGGTCTGTCACAGTGCTAGAGGTAACTAGTGGCACTATGATAGACACACAGACAACCCCTGGTCAGTCACAGTGCTAGAGGTCACTAGTGACACCATGATAGACACACAGACAAACCCTGGTCAGTCACAGTGCTAGAGGTCAATAGTGACACCATGATAGACACACGGACAACCCCTGGTCAGTCACGGTGCTAGAGGTCACTAGTGGCACTATGATAGACACACAGACAAGCCCTGGTCTATCACAGTGCTAGAGGTCACTAGTGGCACTATGATAGACACACAGACAAGCTCTGGTCTATCACAGTGCTAGAGGTCACTAGTGGTACCATGATAGACACACAGACAAGCCCTGGTCTGTCACAGTCCTAGAGGTCACTAGTGGCACTATGACAGACACACGGAGGAGCCCTGGTCTATCACAGTGCTAGAGGTCACTAGTGACACCATGATAGACACACAGACAACCCCTGGTCAGTCACAGTGCTAGAGGTCACTAGTGACACCATGATAGACACACGGACAACCCCTGGTCTGTCACAGTGCTAGAGGTCACTAGTGGCACTATGATAGACACACAGACAAGCCCTGGTCTATCACAGTGCTAGAGGTCACTAGTGGCACTATGATAGACACACAGACAAGCTCTGGTCTATCACAGTGCTAGAGGTCACTAGTGGCACTATGATAGACACACAGACAAGCTCTGGTCAATCACAGTGTTAGAGGTTACTAGTGGCACCATGATAGACACACAGACAAGCCCTGGTCTATCACAGTGCTAGAGGTCACTAGTGGCACTATGATAGACACACAGACAAGCTCTGGTCTATGACAGTGCTAGATATCACTAGTGGCACCATGATAGACACACAGACAAGCTCTGGTCTATGACAGTGCTAGATATCACTAGTGGCACCATGATAGACACACAGACAAGCTCTGGTCTATGACAGTGCTAGATATCACTAGTGGCACTATGATAGACACACAGACAAGCTCTGGTCTATGACAGTGCTAGATATCACTAGTGGCACCATGATAGACACACGGAGAAGCCGTGGTCTATCACAGTGCTAGAGCTCACTAGTGACACCATGATAGACACACAGACAAGCCCTGGTCTATCACAGCGCTAGAGGTCACTAGTGGTACCATGATAGACACACGGAGAAGCCCTGGTCTATCACAGCGCTAGAGGTCACTAGTGGCACTATGATAGACACACGGATCACAGTGCTAGAGGTCACTAGTGACACCATGATAGACACACGGACAACCCCTGATCTATCACAGCGCTAGAGGTCACTAGTGATACCATGATAGACACACGGAGAAGCCCTGGTCTATCACAGCGCTAGAGGTCACTAGTGGTACCATGATAGACACACGGACAAGCCCTGGTCTATCACAGCGCTAGAGGTCACTAGTAGCACTATGATAGACACACGGACAAGCTCTGGTCTATCACAGTGCTAGAGGTCACTAGTGGTACCATGATAGACACACGGACAAGCCCTGGTCTATCACAGCGCTAGAGGTCACTAGTAGCACTATGATAGACACACGGACAACCCCTGGTCTATCACAGCGCTAGAGGTCACTAGTGGTACCATGATAGACACAGGGACAAGCCCTGGTCTATCACAGCGCTAGAGGTCACTAGTAGCACTATGATAGACACACGGAGAAGCCGTGGTCTATCACAGCGCTAGAGGTCTCAAGTGGCACTATGATAGACACACGGAGAAGCCGTGGTCTATCACAGCGCTAGAGGTCTCAAGTGGCACTATGATAGACACACGGACAAGCCCTGGTCTATGACAGTGCTAGAGGTCACTAGTGACACCATGATAGACACACGGACAAGCCCTGGTCTATCACAGTGCTAGATGTCACTAGTGGCACCATGATAGACACACGGAGAAGCCCTGGTCTATCACAGTGCTAGAGGTCACTAGTGGCACTATGATAGACACACGGATCACAGTGCTAGAGGTCACTAGTGGCACTATGATAGACACACAGACAAGGTTCTGGTCTATCACAGTGCTATAGGTCACTAGTGGCACCATGATAGACACACGGAGATGCCCTGGTCTATCACAGTGCTAGAGGTCACTAGTGGCACCATGATAGACACACGGAGAAGCCCTGGTCTATCACAGTGCTAGAGGTCACTAGTGGCACCATGATAGACACACGGAGAAGCCCTGGTCTGTCACAGTGCTAGAGGTCACTAGTGGCACCATGATAGACACACGGAGAAGCCCTGGTCTATCACAGTGCTAGAGGTCACTAGTGGCACCATGATAGACACACGGAGAAGCCCTGGTCTGTCACAGTGCTAGAGCTCACTAGTGACACCATGATAGACACACGGAGAAGCCGTGGTCTGTCACGGTGCTAGAGCTCACTAGTGGCACTATGATAGACACACGGAGAAGCCGTGGTCTATCACAGCGCTAGAGGTCACTAGTGACACCATGATAGACACACGGACAAGCCCTGGTCTGTCACAGTGCTAGAGCTCACTAGTGACACCATGATAGACACACAGACAAGCCCTGGTCTATCACAGTGCTAGAGGTCACTAGTGGCACCATGATAGACACACGGAGAAGCCCTGGTCTATCACAGTGCTAGAGGTCACTAGTGGCACCATGATAGACACACGGACAAGCCCTGGTCTGTCACAGTGCTAGAGCTCACTAGTGACACCATGATAGACACACAGACAAGCCCTGGTCTATCACAGCGCTAGAGGTCACTAGTGGTACCATGATAGACACACGGACAAGCCCTGGTCTATCACAGTGCTAGAGGTCACTAGTGGCACCATGATAGACACACGGACAAGCCCTGGTCTATCACAGCGCTAGAGGTCACTAGTGGTACCATGATAGACACACGGACAAGCCCTGGTCTATCACAGTGTTAGAGGTTACTAGTGGCACCATGATAGACACACGGACAAGCCCTGGTCTATCACAGTGCTAGAGCTCACTAGTGACACCATGATAGACACACGGACAAGCCCTGGTCTATCACAGTGCTAGAGGTCACTAGTGGCACCATGATAGACACACGGACAAGCCCTGGTCTGTCACAGCGCTAGAGGTCACTAGTGGTACCATGATAGACACACGGACAAGCCCTGGTCTATCACAGCACTAGAGGTATCTAGTGGCACCATGATAGACGCACGGAGAAGCCGTGGTCTATCACAGTGCTAGATGTCACTAGTGGCACTATGATAGACACACAGACAAGGTTCTGGTCTATCATAGCGCTAGAGGTCACTAGTGGCACTACATTTTCTTACAGAGTTATTATGTTCCGCGAGTGTACACAAGGAACCGGACCTAAGCAGGTGCCTTGCATTACTTTTTATTGCCCCGCCTGCATTCCTCATTTTAAGCAAAAAACAAACATTAAGTCTTCAAAAGTTGGCACACTGCGTCGTCTAAGTTGCGCTTAACATGTTCTTCTGTGACAACTTTATCATCATTTTCCCTGATGAGCACCTTAGGTAGAGGAACATTTGCATTTTCTTCGGAACAACATATTTTGAGGTCCCTTTTTCCGAAATCTCCCAATGTATTACTAGAACAATTCGGTAATTATATTTATACCTCTAAGATAAAACATTCGTCGACACATTTCTGAAAATGCTGACATAATACCATCAAATAACTCTCACTAGATATGTTAGACTCACGTGTGTAAACTGATGTTGGTAGAATTAAAATAGTCGTCCATCAATAAACATCTTTACCTATTTTGCAAGAAACTATTCTTATAAAAGCTAAGTCTTCTACCTGCATCATGCTAATCGAGATAAACCTTAACAGAACTGATCCTATTAATTAGTTTCTTATAAGTATTAGGAAAATAAGGGAGTACATTAGGATAAAGTGATAGTCAAATGTTTTAAAATGTGGTTGCTATGAGATCAAACTTCGTTTCTTTGCATGGCCAGGAGTTGACAAGTTCCCGTGTGAGAAAAGTATTAAATAGGTATTTTAGAACTGTGGAGTTGATCGTTTTTAAGATATTCCTTTGTTTTTAGTTTCAGCTTTGAAAAAATTATAATTTTCTCATACAGAAATGTCTCAACTCCTGTCCATACAAACAAAGGAACCTCAGTTGCACAGCAACCAGCTTTTGACTATCACTTTAACCTATGCTACTCCCTTATTTCGCTTCTAATGAAGTAAATAGAATAATTTCTTGCAGAGATGTAAAGAAGCTACATAAGATTTGTTATGAAATGCAATACTTTTTCTACGTACCATACACGTCGTAGTTAAAGTAATAAAGTTGTGTAAGAAGATGGAGTATAGTATTTCATGAGTTTCCCACGCGCCAATCCGCAATCGAAAGCTGATCCTGTTAGATTTAGAGGCAAAGTCACAAGGACAGACAACTATATTGCATGAACATGGACCACTCTTACACAACAGCATTTTGTCAAGGTCGCTCATTTTTGTTACTTTTCATTTTCTTTTGTTCGTCTTAATTTTTGCAAGTCAGTGGCGAACTGGCTCTTACGAACCGGTTTTGCCAGAATAACTAGAAAATTAATATCCACTGTCAAATCGTTTCTTAAATTCACTTTTAAATATCTCTAACGAATGGCGGAGTACGCTACATCTGGTGTGGAAACTACTAAATAAATTACAAACTGGATGTGGTCCATTTACATGACTTTCTCTACTTGTTCTACACACATTGTGATGTCTACCCCATGGTAATCCAGATAAGCATTAGCACAAATTTCATTGAAATTCGCTTCTTTGCATGGCCAGGAAAACAAATCTGATGTGTTCCATTCACATGACTTTCTCTACATCTCTGTAACAAATAATTGTTAAAAAGCTTATGCTTCTATTTACTTCATGCTAATCGACAAAAAAATAGCAGAAATGGTTTTATTACTTGCTTCTTAGTAAGTAGAAGGGAAATAAGGGAGTACCATAGGTTAAAATGATAGTCAAAAGCTGGTTGCTATGTGACTGAAGTTCCTTTGTTTCTATGGACAGGAGTTGACAAATTCCTGTATGAGAAAAGTATGTTTTTCAAAGCTGAAAAAAAAAAAAAAAAAAGAAACAAGGGATATCTTTAAAACGACCAACTAGACGAAAAAAATGTATATCACAAATTTAGTGTTTTAACGTGCTCTACATTTTTGGTGTGGTAAGTTTTCGTCCATCTCTTACGGTTTAGCAGTTATGCAAAATTTCGTAAAATTCATCCAGAATAAAGTAGTTTTCAGAGACTATTCCCAGAAAATTCAAAATAGACATTTTATTTGTCAGGTAATTATTTTTAATATACGATATTTTAATCAAAATCGTTAGTCATTTATGAGATAATCAAAATTTTCGACAAAAGTTCCAAAGGGTAGTTGAGGGTGGGGGGATTTTCTTGAAAAGCTTTGTGTCGCATCCTTGGAATATACCAAACTTAAATACCTAGTTTGGTATTTAACGATCTTTTCGTTTTTGACTTATGCCGTCGACAGACACACACGAACCTTTTTCTAAAAATGTTTTTTTTTTTTTGTTCAAGGGGTCACAAAATATTGAATTTTTGGGTGCATTACAATACCCTCTCTATACACTATGTACATAGTACGTGTAGAGAAAGTAAAAAAACACACGGAAGACTTCCTGTATTGTTTGAGAAAAATATAGGTTTTTTTAAAATTGAAACCAATATCATGGAATATCTCGGAAAAGCTTAATTCCACAACAAAAACGTAAAAGATATGAATTGTGTTTTAACCTGATCTACATTTTTTTTACGTTCTCTACACGTACTATGTACAGTGTATAGGGAAGGAAAAATGGATACGGAGATTTCGCCGGGAATACATGTTTTAGGTCCCCCTGAATCCAAAAAAAAAAGCATTTCTGGAAAAAGGTCCGTGTGTGTGAGTGTGTGTCCGCGTGTGTGTAGTGTATATGGGCAGCATAGCTCAAAAACTAAAAGTCCATTAAAAAGCAAACTTGGTATTTAGGTTTGGTATCTTGCAAGGATGCGACAGGAAGATTTTCAAGAAAAGCCCTTCACCCCCAACTGCCCTTTAAACTGTTTTCGAAAATTTTGATTTTTTTCAAAAATGAATGTAACGATTTTGATCAAAATATCATATATTTAAGATATTTACCTGACAAATAAAATGTATATCTTGAATTTTCTGGGAATAGCCTCTGAAGGCTACTTCATTCTGGATGAATTTTACGGGATTTTGTATAACTGGTAAACCGTAAGAGATGGGCAAAAACTTACTACACAGAAAATGTAGATCACATTAAAACACAGAAGTTATGTCATATACATTTTTTTTTCGTGGAGCTGATCGTTTTTAAGATATTGCTTGTTTTTAGTTTGAGCTTTGAAAAACTTATACTTTTCTCATACAGGAATTTGTCAAGTGCTGTCCATAGAAACAAAGGAACTTGACTATTACATAATTTCGCAAGTTGTTAAACGCTATTGTTTTTCCCTATATTTTATTATTACTAGGATGGCGGGGATGATGTGGGTCTGGTACACCCCTGGAGGTCTTACTTCCGGTTTCAGATAATTTAATCCTTGAAAAGCGAGGAACGGACAATAAAAGAGGGCGGATAGAGTTTCGTTTGTAGCCTACTGTACTGTATGTGAACCACGTGAGTAAATACAGACTTGGTCCAGCCTATGTTTGTACTGCGGGCATTCCACACTTTATGTCAGGTACTATAGGCTGTGGCAAAAGTTGCTTCACCTCATCTCTTCTTTAACCAATCTAGTCTTACAAATTATTCTTCTTTCATACTTCATGATAATCAAGATAAACATTATCAGAAACAATCTTATTACTTGCTTCCTTGTAAGTAGAAGCGAAATAAGGGAGTAGCATAGGTTAAAGTGATAGTCAAAAGCTGGTTGCTATGTGACAGAAGTTCCTCTGTATGGACACGAGTTGACAAAGTCCTCTATGAGAAAAGTATAAGTTTCTCAAAGCTGAAAACAAAAACAAGGAATATCTCAAAAACGAACAACTCCACGAAAAAACTGTATTTAACATAAATTGTGTGTTTATACATGAACAGCATTTTTTGTGTCATAAGTTTTTGTCCATCTCTTACGGTTTAGCAGTTTGCAAAATTCAGTAAAATTGATGCAGAATAAAGTAGTCTTCAGAGGCTATTCCCAGAAAATTCAAGATATACATTTTATTTGTCTTTAATATACGATATCTTAATCAATATCGTTAGGGCCAATTTTGAGAAAACCAAAATTTTCGAAAAAGTTCCATGTAAAGGGTAATTAGTGTTAGGGGGATTTTTTTGAAAATCTTTGTGTCGTATCCTTGGAAGATACCAAACCTAAACACCAAGTTTGGATTTTAAGGGACTTTTCGTTTTTGAGCTATGCTGCCCACAGACACACACACACACACAAACACACATACACACACAAAACAGACACACTCGGACATTTTTTAAAAATGTTTTTTTTGGAATCAGGGGGTATCAAAACACGTATTTCCGGTGAAATCTGGGTATTGAATTTTTGGGTGCATTACAATACCTTCTTTATACATTATGTACATAGTACGTGTAGAGAAAGTAAAAAGATATCTCATGTGTTATACTGACATGACTTTCGCAATCTATAGCACGGAACTAAGCAATGCGCTATGCTAAAGTGATAGTCAATTGTTTTAAAACTTCGATATACGAATGTCATAAGTAATATGTTGACGAGTGTTTTCATCTTGTCGGTGCTAACAGATGAAACACGAGTTGTATTTGATAAGACAATTATAATATAACATAGGAAGGTTAACATTTTAATACTTACATCAGTTCTCAAATGAGACCATCTTTATTTACTCAATGATTTTTACTTTCTCTACACGTACTTTGTACATAGTGTATAGAGAAGGTATTGTATTGCACCAAAAATTCGATACCGAGATTACACCGGAAATAGACGTTTGATCCCCTGAATCCTAAAAAATATTTTCAGAAAGAGGTCCGTGTGTGTGTACGCGTGTCTGTGAACACGATAACTCAAAAACGAAAAGTCGGTAAAATACCAAACTTGGTATTTAAGTTTACTATCTTCCAAGGATGGCACACGAAGATTTTGCGAAAAATCTCCCCACTGCAAACTACCCTTATATAGAAAAAAATTCGAAAATTTTGATTTTCTTAAAAACGGCTCTAAGGATTCTGATTAAAATATCGTATATTAAAGGTATCCATATTGAAAATAAAATGTACATCTTGAATATTTTGGGAATAGCCTCTAAAGACCTCTTTATTTTGAATGAATTTTGCTGAATTTTGATAAACCGCAAGAGATAAACAAATACTTCATAAAAAGGTAAATCACGTTAAAACACATAATTTATTTCATATCCATTTTTACTTTCTCTACACGTACTATGTAGATAGTGTATAGAGAAGGTATTGCACTCCACCCAAAAATTCGATACCGAGATTTCACCGTAAATATACGTATTAGGGCCCCTTGTATAAAAAAAAAGTATTTTCAGAAAAATGTCCGTGTGTTGTGTGTGTCCGTGTGTCTGTGGACATGATAAGTCAAAAACGAAAAGTCCGTAAAATACCAAACTTGGTATTTAAGTTTAGTATCTTCCAGGGATGCGACACGAAGATTTTGAGAAAAATACTCCCACCCCAAACTACCCTTTACATGGAACTTTTTTCGAAAATTTTGATTTTATTAAAAATGGCTCTACCGATTTGATTAAAATATCGTATATTAAAGATATTTACCTCACAAATAAAATGTATATCTTGAATTTTCGGGGAATAAACTCTGAAGACTACTTTATTCTGGATACATTTTAGGGAATTTTATATAACCGCCAAACCGTAAGATATAGACAAAAACTTACCACACAAAAAATGTTGAGTACATTAAAACACATAATTTATGTAGTATACAGTTTTCGTGAAGTTGGTCGTTTTTGAGATATCCCTTGTTTTTGTTTTCAGCTTAGAAAAACTTATACATTTCTTATACGGGGATTAGCAACTTCAGTCACATAGCAACCAGGTTTCGACTATCACTTTAACCTATGCTACTCCCTTATTTCGCTTCTACTTCTAGGAAGCAAGTAACAAGAATATTCCTGGTAAATTTTTCTCGATTAGCATGAAGTAAATAGAAGCATAAGCTCTTAATAAAAATTTGTTGCAGAGATGTCGAGAAAGTCATGTGAATAGAACACATCAGATGCTTCATTTCTAAGATATTCCTTTTATTTGTTTCAGATTTAAAATACTTAAAGTTTTCTCATACGGAAAGTTGTAAACTGCTGGCACTGCATAGAAACGGATTTCAATAACATAGAAATCACCTTTTAAAAGATTTGACTCTCATTTTGGACAAGTGTACTCCCTTCTACTTGCAAGGAAGACTATTTCTGTTAATATTTAACTTGATTAGCAGGAAGTAGATAGAAGAATAACGTTTTTAACAATGTTACAGAGATGTAGAGAAAATCATGTGAATACAGCACATCAGATTTATTTTTTAATCAGTAGATGTGTAAACATACGTATTTTCGGAGCAATTTCTATATAGCATTCTTACTTAACATACATACCAGTTATTGTTCTTTTCAAATTCGCCAAATTGTAAGGTTTACAACATTTTCTAAGAAAAACGCAGCAGACGAAAAAATCTGTTCCATACACATGACTTTCTCTACATCGCTGTTAAAAACTTCATTCCTCTGTATACTTCAAGCTAATTGAGATAAAAATTAGCAGAAATAGTCTTATTGCTTGCTTCCTTGTAAGTAGAAGCGAAATAAGGGAATATACTAGGCTAAAGTGATAGTCAAATCTTTTAAAAGCTGGTTGCCATGTGGTTGATATCCGTGTCTATGTACGGCCAGCAGTTTACAAATTTCCACTCGACAAGACTTTAAGTATTGTAAACCTGAAATAAATAACAAGAAATATCTAAGAAACGGCCAAGTTCACGAAGAAACGTGTATTTCATAAATTGTGTATTTAACGTGATGTTACGGTTTCCCAGTTACAAAATATTCAGCAAAATTCATTTAGAATAAAGAGGTCTTTAACAGATGATTCCCAGAAAAGTCAATATATAAATTTTATTTGCAATATGAATACGGTATTTTAGTCAAAATCGTTAGAGCCTTTATTTAGAAAATCAAAATGTTCTAAATTTGACCCATGTAAAGGGTATTCTGGAGGATTTTTCTGGAAATCTTCGTGTCGCATCTGTGGAAGATACTAAACTTAAAAACCACGTTTCCTATTTTACCGACTTTTCATTTTAGAGAGTTATCGCGTTCACAAACACATTCACACACGCACGGACCTTTTTCCAAAAATGCTTTTTTTACTTTCTCTACACGTACTATACACACAGCGTGTACAGAGAAGGAATTCTAATGCACCCAAAAATTCGATACCGAGATTTCACCGAAAATATATGTTTTGAGGCCCCTGAATAAAAAAAAAGCATTTTAGAAACATGCCCGTATGTGTTTCTCTCTCTCTCTCTCTCTCTCTCTCTCTCTGTCTGTGGAGAGCATAGCTCAAAAATGAAAAGTTCTTTAAATACCAAACTTGGTATTTAAGTTTGGAATCTTCCAAGGATGCGCAAGGAAGATCTTCAAGAAAATCTCCCCACCCGAAACTACCCCTTACATGGAACTGTTTTCGAAAATTTGAATTATCAAAAGGGGCTCTACCGGTTTTGATTAAAATATAGTATATTAAAGATATTTACCTGACAAATAAAATGTATATCTTGAATTTTCTGGGAATAGCCTCTGAAGACTACTTTATTCTGGATGAACTTTACGGAATTTTGCATAACTGCTAAACCGCAAGAGATGGACCAAAATTTACTACACAGGAAATGCAGAGCACATTAAAACACACCATTTATGTTATATACTTTTTTTTTTTTTTTTTTTTTTTTTTTTGTGGAGTTGATAGTTTTTAAGATATTCCTTGTTTTTAGTTTCAGCTTTGAAAAGCTTGTATCTTTCTCATACAGGAATATGTCAACTCGTGTCCATACAAACAAAGGAACTTCAGTCACATAGCAACCAGCTTTTGACTATCATTTTAACCTATGGTACTCCCATGTTTTTCTTCTAGTTACAAGGAAGCAAGATGTAGAGAAAGTCATGTGAATGGAATATATCAGATTTTTTTATACATGGGACCCTAAAGTATATATTTCCGGTGAAATCTCGGTATGGAATTTTTGAGAGTCATATAATACAAGGAATGAATGGAGCGGTCATGTATAGTTTGTGCACCCCTGGGTTGCTATCCAAAGGAAAGCGCTGTATTATTGTATGCAAATCAAATGACATACTTCCGGCCGTTTTTGGTCCTCAAGTTCTTCATCCCATTTAACTAAGAGATTGTGCCGCTTGCAGTTCCTCACAAGCAAAAACTCAAGACCTTGCGGATTTGCATAAAACACCTCCTTCATTATCCTCTCAGCTTTTAATTCCTTTATCGCCCCACACCTTACACCACTTTATTTATATAACACGTTAACGAGTATCTGAAATGTAAATCGTTAAAGCCATTTTTGAAAAATTCAAAAAATGTCATTAATCTCCCACGTAAACGCAGTTTGGAGACGTAGGATTTTCTTGAAATCGTGTCGCATCCTTGGAAAATACTGACACGTTACAAAAAATCATATTCTTCCATCCACTCCATGCTAATTGAGAAAACATGAGCAGAAATAGTCTTATTACTTGCTTCCTTGTAAGTAGAAGCGAAATAAGGGAGTAGCATAAGTTAAAGTGATAGTCAAAAGCTGGTTGCTGTGTGACTGAAGTTCCTTTGTATGGACAGGAGTTGACAAATTCCAGTATGAGAAAAGTATAAGTTTTTCAAAGCTGAAAAAAAAAACAAGGAATATCTCAAAAAACGATCAACTCCACGAAAAAAATGCATATAACATAAATTGTGTGTTTTAACCTGATCTACATTTTTTGTGTGGTAAGTTTTTGTCCATCTCTTACGGTTTAACAGTTATGCAAAATTCCGTAAAATTCATCCAGAATAAAATAGTCTTCAGAGGCTGTTCCCAGAAAATTCAAAAATTAAATTTTATTTTCCGTATACATATATTTCATATAGGGTATTTTAATCAAAATCGTTACAGCCATTTTTTAGAAAATATAAATTTTCGAATTTGTTTCCATGTAAAGGGTAGTTTGGGATGGGGGGATTTTTCTCAGAATCTTTGTGTCCCATCTAAAGTAAATATTAAGTTTGGTATTTTACCGACCTTTCGTTTTTGATTTATTGTGTTCACAGACACGGGCCTTTTTCTGAAAATACTTTTATTAGATACAGGGACCCTAAAAGGTCGGTGAAATGTGTATCTAATTTTTGGGTGCACTACAATACCTTCTCCATACATTATTTACATAGTACGTATAGAGAAAGTAAAAAGGAACATCACTCATTTAGAGATTTAAGTAATGCTTTAGCCTATGACATTCCTGTCTAGGTACAAGGAAGCAAGTAAAGAGACCAGTTCTGTCAATACTTTCTCTACACGTACCATGTACACAAGGTATTGTAATGCAGAGATTTCACCGGAAATACATGTTTTGGGGCCTCCTGAATAAAAAAAAAAACTGTTTAGAAAAATCTCCGTGTGTGTGTCTGTCTGTGTGTCCGCACAGCTTAAAAACGAAAAGATCGTTAAATACCAAACTTGGTATTTAAGTTTGGTGTCTTCCAAGAATGCGACACGAAGATTTTTAAGAAAACCCCCCCATCCCCAACTACCCTTTACATGGAACATTTTTTTGAAATGTTTGATTTTCTCAAAAATGGCTCTAACGATTTTGATTAAAATGCCGTATGTTTAGCATAGTTTTATGACAAACGAAATGCATATCTTGGATTTTCTGGCAATATCCTCTCAAGACCTCTTTATTCTGAACCAACTTTGTGGTATTTTGCATAAATTGTAATGTGTAAGAGATATACAAAAACTTACATGTAGAGAACATTAAAACACACAATTTATTTTATGTACACTTTTTCGTGGAGTTGATCGTTTTTAAGATCTTCCTCGTTTTTGGTTGCAGCCTTAAAAAGCTTATATTTTTCTCATACAGCAATTTGTCAGCTCCTGTTCTTACAAACAAAGAACTTAAGTCACATAGCAACCAGCTTTTAACTGCCACTTTAACCTATGGTACTCCCTTATTTCGCTTCTACTTACAAGGAAGCAAGTAATAAGACTATTTCTGATAATTTTTTCTCGATTAGCATGAAGTAGATAGAATAATAAGTTTTTTAACAGTAATTTGTTGCAGAGATGTAGAGAAAGTCACGTGAGTCAGATTTGTTTTTATTCGTTGGATGACAGTGTTTAGGAAATAGATAGTGTGGGCTACTGAAAATTGCCACGTGAACACAATCATCTGCATGCAAAACTGAAAAGTAGAGCGATAACGTTGACGTCAAACCTTGATACTGCAGGAGTCCACAACCTATTTGATAAAAACTAACGTTTCTATGCAAATGTCAACATATCGTAGTAGCCTCTTTTTAAACACACTTATGTCTTTCATTATCACAAATCATTTTACTTTCTCTACGCGTACTATGTACGTACGCACAGCTCAAAAACGAAAACACCGTTAAATACCAAACTTGGTATTTAAGTTGGTATCTTCCAAGGATGCGACACGAAGATTTTCAAGAACCCCCCCCCCATCCCAACCACCCTTTACATGGAAAAAATGTCGAAAATGATGATTTTCTCAAAAATTGCTGTAACGATTTCGATAAAAATCTCTTATATTTAAGATATTTTCCTGACAAATAAAATGTGTATCTTGAATTTCCTGGGAATAGCCTCTGAAGACCTCTTTAATCTGGATGTTTTTTTTTTTTATTGATTTTGCATAACTGGTAAACTGTAAGAGATATTGAAAAACTTACTACACAAAAAATGTAGATCAAAATAAAACACACAATTTATATCGTATACATTTTTTCGTGGAGTTGGTCGTTT
This sequence comes from Hymenopus coronatus, assembly GCA_030762935.1. NCBI lineage: Eukaryota > Metazoa > Arthropoda > Insecta > Mantodea > Hymenopodidae > Hymenopus > Hymenopus coronatus. The sequence goes on along the minus strand of CM060897.1, from coordinate 7,933,658 downwards.
TAGAGATATTCGTTGTTATTGATTTCAGTTTTAAATTACTTAAACTTTTCTCATACGGGAACTTTTCAACTCCTGACCAAGCAAAGAAACGGATTTCAATACCATAGCAACCATTTTTAAACATTTGAGTGTCGGTTTAGTCTAGCGTATTTCCCTTCTTCTTACAAAGGAATTAAGTAGCAGTTTCTGCTAAAGTTTTAGCATTAAACAGACAGAAGAATAAGCTTTTTAACATTAATTTGTTACAGAAATGTAGAGAAAGTCATGTGAATGGAGCAAATAAGATGTTATACTTTCTTTACTACGAGCAGTAAGCAGGGAAAGTTTTGTTAACCACCCAAATATTTAGTATCGAGATTTCACAGGAAGTGTATCTTTTAAAGTCCCCTGAGTGCAAAAAAAATTAGAAAAATGTCCGTGTGGCGCGCGTGTGTGGGGAGTCAGTATCGTTCAAAAAGTTCATTAAATACCAAAATTAGTATATATGTTTAGTATCTTCCAAGGATGCGACACGAAGATTTTCAAGAAAATCCCCCCACCACAAACTAAACTTTACATGGACAATTTTTTGAAAACTTTACTGAATATGGAGAGGGGATTTTGCATTAAATTTTAGAAGAAAAATTCTAGTATTTTATTTACAAGTATACTCATATTTTATTTTCTCTCAAAATGACTTTAACGATTTTGATTAAAATACTGCATACAAGATATTTCTATGACAAAGAAAATGTATACTTTTATTTAACTGGGAATAACCTCTGGTTCATTTTTGCAAAAGTTTGCATAACTGTTGAACCCTTAGAGATAGACAAAAACTTACTACACAAAAAAATGTAGATCTTGTTAAAATACACGATTTATGTCATATACCTTTTTTTGTAGAGTTGACCGTTTTCGAGATATTCTGCATTATTGGTTTTAATTTTAGGCACTTAAACTTTCCTGAAACGGGATGATATTTTTACTTTCTCTACACGTACTATGTACATAGTGTATACAGAAGGTATTGTATTGCACCCAAAAATTCAATACCGAGATTTCACCGGAAATATATGTGTCGGGTCCCCCTGAATCCAATAAAAAAGCATTTTTATAAAAAGAGCCGTGTTTGTGGACAGCATAGCTCAAAACGATAAGACCGTTAAATACAAAACTTGGTTTTTAAGTTTCGTATCTTCCAAGGATGCGACACGAAGATTTTTAAGTCGCCTTAATCCGAAACTACCCTTTACACAAAATATTTCTCGAAAACTTTGATTTTCTCAAAAATGACCAACGATTTTGATTAAAATACCTTAGGTATAAGATAAATGAAATGTATCTTGACTTTTCTAGGAATAGCCTGGAAAACCGTAAAAGATACACAAAATCTTACTACACAAAAAAAAACGTAGGTTTCAATAAAATCCACGATGTATTTCATATACATTTTTTTGTTGAGTTAACCGTTTTCGAGATATTGTGGGTCATTGGTTTTAGGCATTTAAACTTTTCTTAAACGGGAAGACATTTTACTTTCTCTACACGTACTATGTACATAGTGTATAGAGAAGGTATTGCACACCCTCCAAAAATTCGATGCCGAGATTTCACCGGAAATATATGTTTTAGGGTCCCCTTTATCTTAAAAAAGTATTTTCGTAAAAAGGTCCGCGTGTGTGTGTGTGTCCGAGTGTCTGTGAACACGATAATTCAAAAACGAAAAGTAGGTAAAATACCAAACTTGCTGTTTAAGTTTAGTAGCTTCCAGGGATGGGACACGAAGATTTTGAGAAAAATCCCCCACCCCCAAACTACCCTTTACATGGAACTTTTATCGAAAATTTTGAATTTCTCAAAAATGGCTCTAACGATTTTGATTAAACTTTCATATATTAAAGATATTTACCTGACAAATAAAATGTATATCTTGAATTTTCTGGGAGTAGCCTCTGAAGACTACTTAATTCTAGATGAATTTTACGGAATTTTGAATAACTGCTAAACCGTAACGGATGGAGTAAAATTTACTACACGAAAAATGTAGATCAAGTTAAAGCACACAATTTATGTAATATACATTTTTTTTCGTGGAATTGATCGTTTGTGAGATATACATAGTCTTTAATTTCAGCTTTGAAAAACATACTTTTCTCATACAGGAATTTGTCAACTCCTGCCCATACAAACAAAGGAACTTCAGTCACATAGCAACCAGCTTTTGACTATCACTTTAACCTATAGCACTCCCTTATTTCGCTTCTACTTACAAGGAAGCAAGCAATAAGACTATGTCTACTATTTTTTCTGATTAGCATGAAGTAATTAAAGTATAAACTTTTTAATAATAATTTGTTGCTGACATGTAGAGAAAGGCATGTGAATGGAACACATCAGATACATACATGTTTACTCCTTATTTCGCTGTTAAGTAAAACTCGATGTTCGTTTTTCTTTACAGCAATTATGAACAGGTGTTGCCATGCGTTGATTCCAAAGCCGTGTAGCAATGCACATATTTCCGTCTCTTTCTATCATTGTTGCGACTGTTGGTCACATTACAAACTCCTTTAGCCTTTTTCCATTAGAATGAACACAAGGTCTTACCAATATAATAATAACGCAAGTAAAACATTTCAGCAATAACAAAAAAATGTGATGTGTTCCATTCACGTGACTTTTTCTCTATATCTCTGCAACAAATTATTGTTAAAAAGCTTATGCTTCTATTTACTTTATGCTAATCGAGAAAAAATTAGCAGAAATAGTCTTATTACTTGCTTCGTTGTAAGTAGAAGTGAAATAAGGGAGTAGCATAGGTTAAAGTGATAGTCAAAAGCTGGTTGCTATGTGGCTGAAGTTCCTTTGTTTCTATGGACAGGAATTGATAAATTCCTGCATGTGAAAAATACAAGTTTTTCAAAACTGAAACCAAAAACAAGGAATATCTAAAAAACGATCAACTTCACGAAAATATATATATATATATATATATACAGATGAAAAATTCCGTAAAATTGATCCAAAATAAAGTAGTCTTCAGAGGCTACTCCCAGAAAATTCAAGATATACATTTTATTTGTCAGGTAAATATCTTTAATATACGACATTTTAATAAAAATCGTTAGAGTCATTTTTTAGAAAATGAAAATTTTCTAAAAAGGTTCCATGTAAAGCGTAGTTGAGAGTGGGGGGATTTTCCTGAAAATCTTTGCGTCGCATCCTTGGAAGATACCAAACTTAAATATCAAGTTTGGTTTTTAACGGACTTTTCGTTTTTGAGCTATGCTGCCCACAGACACACACATACACACGCACACACACACGCACAGATACACGACATTTTTTCTAAATATGATTTTTTTGGGATTCAGTTGGTCTCAAAACATATATTTCCGGTAAAATCTCGGTAACGAATTTTGACCTTCTCCATACACTATGAACATAGTACGTGTAGAGAAAGTAAACACCTTTTATATCTTGTGGTTTGTGGCCATACTGTTGTCAGAACTGCCAACTTAAAATTGGGAAAGCACAGTATTTTTCCTGGCCGTGCCGGGTTCAATCCCAAGTGACAGCATGTGAGATTTGTGGTGGACAAAGCGTCGCAGGGGCGGGTTTTCTGCGGATTCCCTCGCCATCGCATTCCACCGATGCTCCATCTTCATTCATGTCACCGCCTGCGGTGCCATAAGTAGTTACAGCGGGCGTTAAGCACTACCAAAAAAACAGCAGTATTTTTCCAAGAAAAGAGTTGTGTTTACGTACACAAACATGTTATAGGTAAGTGCGCCATGCGGGGCAAGATAAACGGCCTTATCGCACAGCCTTTGTTTTCGTAAATACCCCAAAAACGAACGCAGTAAAGCTTTCAGTTTTACAAGCAGTTGCATTTCTGCACCGAAACAGGTAAGTCGCTTTATCCGTCGATATTTAGTTCTCTTTCGGTAAAACAGAAAACAGGGCCGTTTTTACTTTCTCTATAAGTAGCGTGTATAGAGCAGGTATTGCACTCCACCCAAAATTTCTATACCGAGATTTTACCGAAAATATATGTTATAGGGTCCTCTGTATCAAAAAAGAGAAAGCATTTTCAGAAAAACCTCCGTCTGTATGTGCATCCGTGAACACCATATCTCAAAAAGGAAAAGTCGGTAAAATACAAAACTTGGTATTTAAGTTTAGTATCTTCCAGAGATGCGACACGAAGATTTTGAGAAAAATCCCCCTACCCCAAACTACCCTCTACATAGAACTTTTTTCGAAAATTTTGATTTTCTCAAAAACGGCTCTAACGATTTTGATTAAAATAACATGTACTAAAGAAATTTACCTGACAAATAAAATGTATTTCTTGAATTTTCTGGGAATAATTCTGAAGAGCTGTTTATTCTGTATGAATTTTGCTGAATTTTGCATAACTAGTAAACCGTAAAAGAAAACATGCATTTGTCGTTAAAATACACAATTTATGTTACATACATTTTTTCTTGGAGTTTGCCGTTTACAAGATATTCCTTGTTATTAGTTTCAATTGTAAAGTATCTACTTATACTTTTCTCAGACAGGAAGATTCCGTTTTTTTGTTCTATTCCTGGTCAAGCAAAGAGGCGATTTGCAATGACAATCGCATAACGACAGCTTTTAAAACATTTGACTATCACTTTAGCACATTCCTTTAGTTCCCTTCTACTTATAAGAAACTAAGTAATAAGAACATTATGCTAATGTTTTTCTCGATTAGCATTGTGTAGAAAGAAGAATAATCTTTTGTAAGAAGTTTGTTTGTACAGCAGCTAGAGAAAGTCATGTGAGTGAAAATATCAGATTCTTTAAAATTCAGGCGTCTTCAAAATATGTATTATGGGTGAAATCTCGTATTCGAACTTTAGTGTGCAAAGCAATTCCTTCTCTATCTACGAAATACAAAACCTGCTAGAGAAAGTAAAAAGAAAAACGAATAATAACTTCCAATTTTTTAACACGTATAAGCACTGGAAAATGTAAACCAATAACAACGAATATCTCGGAAAAGGTTCACTCCACAAAAAACTTTTGATGGACGTAAATGTGTTTTAACGAGATGTATATTTTTTGTTTAGTAACCTTTTTTGTTTGTCTCTTACGGTTTACTAATTATTCAAAAGTCATTCAGAATGAAGAGGTCTTCAGAGGCTATTCTCAGTAAGTTATATTTTGTTATATCAATATCAATAGTGTACTCTATTTTAAGATAAATTGTTAGTCGCAATTTTTGAGAAAATCGTAAATCCCGAGAAATATTCCTTGTAAAGGATATTTTGAGATGGGATATTTTCCTATCATCTTAGAATTTGGAATTAAATCCGTTTTTCGTTTTTAGGCTATGCTGTTCAAAGACACAGCCGGACCATTGATGAAAGTGCTTTTTTGGGGGGAGGGGAATTTAGCGGTCTTCAAAACACGTATTTGGTGTGAAATCTTAGTACAGAATTTTTGGGTGGAATGCAATATATTCTCTATCTAATATGTATATGTGATAAATAAAGTAAAAATTGCTGAATTTATTTATGAAATTTGGTTATCTAACCTCACATTTTGTTTTCGAGATATGTTATTCACACGTCAAACACTACTTCTGTTTTTCTTTCAATGTTAGAATGGATATGTGCAGCAGAATGTCGCTATGTCGCTGCAGAAAACGGAGAACCAAGCCCAGGAACTTCCGGTTGAAAACACAAGTGAGTGGACATTGCAATTATGTATGGTGTGTGTGTGTGTGTGTTTGTGAGTGTGTTAATGTGTGTATGTGCTTGTTAGTGTGTGTATGTGTTTGTGAGGGTGAGTGTGTGTATGTGTTTGTGAGGGTGAGTGTGTGTATGTGATTGTGAGTGTGAGTGTGTGTATGTGTTTGTGAGGGTGAGTGTGTGTATGTGATTGTGAGTGTGAGTGTGTGTATGTGTTTGTGAGGGTGAGTGTGTGTATGTGTTTGTGAGTGTGTGTATGTGTTTGTGAGGGTGAGTGTGTGTATGTGCTTGTGAGTGTGTGTATGTGTTTATGAGGGTGAGTGTGTGTATGTGTTTGTGAGGGTGAGTGTGTATATGTGTTTGTGAGGGTGAGTGTGTGTATGTGCTTGTGAGTGTGTGTATGTGTGTATGTGCTTGTGAGTGTGTGTATGTGTGTATGTGCTTGTGAGTGTGTGTATGTGTGTATGTGCTTGTGAGTGTGTGTATGTGTTTGTGAGGGTGAGTGTGTGTATGTGTTTGTGAGGGTGAGTGTGTGTATGTCTTTGTGAGGGTAGGTGTGTGTATGTGATTGTGAGTGTGTGTATGTGATTGTGAGTGTGTGTATGTGTTTGTGAGGGTGAGTGTGTGTATGTGTTTGTGAGTGTGTGTATGTGTTTGTGAGGGTGAGTGTGTGTATGTGCTTGTGAGTGTGTGTATGTGTTTGTGAGGGTGAGTGTGTGTATGTGATTGTGAGTGTGAGTGTGTGTATGTGATTGTGGGTGTGTGTATGTGTTTGTGAGGGTGAGTGTGTGTATGTGATTGTGAGTGAGTGTGTGTTTGTGATTGTGAGTGTGTGTATGTGTTTGTGACTTGTGTGTATGTGATTGTGAGTGTGTGTATGTGTGTATGTGCTTGTGAGTGTCAGTGTGTGTATGTGTGTATGTGTTTGTGAGTGTCAGTGTGTGTATGTGTTTGTGAGAGTGAGTGTGTGTATGTGTGTATGTGATTGTGAGTGTCAGTGTGACTTGTGTGTATGTGATTGTGAGTGTGTGCATGTGTGTATGTGCTTGTGAGTGTGTGTATGTGTTTGTGAGTGTGAGTGTGTGTATGTGATTGTGGGTGTGTGTATGTGTTTGTGAGGGTGAGTGTGTATATGTGTTTGTGAGGGTGAGTGTGTGTATGTGCTTGTGAGTGTGTGTATGTGCTTGTGAGTGTGTGTATGTGTGTATGTGCTTGTGAGTGTGTGTATGTGTTTGTGAGGGTGAGTGTGTGCATGTGTTTGTGAGGGTGAGTGTGTGTATGTCTTTGTGAGGGTAGGTGTGTGTATGTGATTGTGAGTGTGTGTATGTGATTGTGAGTGTGTGTATGTGTTTGTGAGGGTGAGTGTGTGTATGTGTTTGTGAGTGTGTGTATGTGTTTGTGAGGGTGAGTGTGTGTATGTGCTTGTGAGTGTGTGTATGTGTTTGTGAGGGTGAGTGTGTGTATGTGATTGTGAGTGTGAGTGTGTGTATGTGATTGTGGGTGTGTGTATGTGTTTGTGAGGGTGAGTATGTATATGTGTTTGTGAGGGTGAGTGTGTGTATGTGATTGTGAGTGAGTGTGTGTTTGTGATTGTGAGTGTGTGTATGTGTTTGTGACTTGTGTGTATGTGATTGTGAGTGTGTGTATGTGTGTATGTGTTTGTGAGAGTGAGTGTGTGTATGTGTGTATGTGATTGTGAGTGTCAGTGTGACTTGTGTGTATGTGATTGTGAGTGTGTGCATGTGTGTATGTGCTTGTGAGTGTGTGTATGTGTTTGTGTGGGTGAGTGTGTGTATGTGATAGTGAGTGTGTGTCTGTGTTTGTGAGGGTGAGTGTGTATATGTGTTTGTGAGGGTGAGTGTGTATATGTGTTTGTGAGGGTGAGTGTGTGTATGTGATTGTGATTGTGAGTGTGAGTGTGTGTATGTAATTGTGGGTGTGTGTCTGTGTTTGTGAGGGTGAGTGTGTGTATGTGATTGTGAGTGAGTGTGTGTATGTGATTGTGAGTGTGTGTATGTGTTTCTCAGTGTGACTTGTGTGTATGTGATTGTGAGTGAGTGTGTGTATGTGATTGTGAGTGAGTGTGTGTATGTGTTTGTGAGTGTGACTTGTGTGTATGTGATTGTGAGTGTGTGTATGTGTGTATGTGTATGTGCTTGTGAGAGTGAGTGTGTATGTGTTTATGTGATTGTGAGTGTGAGTGTGACTTGTGTGTATGTGATTTTGAGTGTGTGTATGTGTGTATGTGTTTGTGAGAGTGAGTGTGTGTATGTGATTGTGAGTGTGTGTATGTGTATGTGAGGCTGAGTGTGTATGTGTGTATGTGAGTGTGTGTATGTGATTGTGAGTGTGTGTATGTGTGTATGTGTATGTGCTTGTGAGAGTGAGTGTGTGTATGTGTGTATGTGATTGTGAGTGTGTGTATGTGTGTATGTGTTTGTGAGGCTGAGTGTGTGTATGTGTGTATGTGAGTGTGTCTATGTGATTATGAGTGTGTGTATGTGTGTATGTGTATGTGCTTGTGAGAGTGAGTGTGTGTATGTGACTTGTGTGTATGTGATTGTGAGTGTGTGTATGTGTGTATGTGTATGTGCTTGTGAGAGTGAGTGTGAGTATGTGTTTGTGAGTGTGACTTCTGTGTATGTGATTGTGAGTGTGTGTATGTGTGTATGTGTTTGTGAGGCTGAGTGTGTGTATGTGTGTATGTGAGTGTGTCTATGTGATTATGAGTGTGTGTATGTGTGTATGTGCTTGTGAGAGTGAGTGTGTGTATGTGTGTATGTGATTGTGAGTGTGACTTGTGTGTATGTGATTGTGAGTGTGTGTATGTGTATGTGCTTGTGAGAGTGAGTGTGAGTATGTGTTTGTGAGTGTGACTTCTGTGTATGTGATTGTGAGTGTGTGTGTGTATGTGTATGTGCTTGTGAGAGTGAGTGTGTGTATGTGTGTATGTGCTTGTGAGTGTGTGTATGTGTTTGTGAGGCTGAGCGGTGTGTATGTGATTCTGAGTGTGTGTATGTGTTTGTGAATGTGAGTGTGGCTGTGTGTATGTGTTTGTGAGTGTGAGTGTGACTGTGTGTATGTGTTTGTGAGTGTGTGTGTGTGACTGTGTGTATGTGTTTGTGAGTGTGAGTGTGACTGTGTGTATGTGTTTGTGAGTGTGAGTGTGACTGTGTGTATGTGTTTGTGAGTGTGAGTGTGAGTGTGACTGTGTGTATGTGTTTGTGAGTGTAGGTGTGACTGTGTGTATGTGTTTGTGAATGTGACTGTGTGTATGTGTTTGTGAGTGTGAGTGTGACTGTGTGTATGTGTTTGTGAATGTGACTGTGTGTATGTGTTTGTGAGTGTGTGTGTGTGACTGTGTGTATGTGTTTGTGAGTGTGAGTGTGACTGTGTGTATGTGGATGTGAGTGTGAGTGTGAGTGTGACTGTGTGTATGTGTTTGTGAGTGTAGGTGTGACTGTGTGTATGTGTTTGTGAATGTGACTGTGTGTATGTGTTTGTGAGTGTGAGTGTGACTGTGTGTATGTGTTTGTGAGTGTGACTGTGTGTATGTGTTTGTGAGTGTAGGTGTGACTGTGTGTATGTGTTTGTGAGTGTGAGTGTGACTGTGTGTATGTGTTTGTGAGTGTGACTGTGTGTATGTGTTTGTGAGTGTGACTGTGTGTATGTGTTTGTGAGTGTGACTGTGTGTATGTGTTTATGAGTGTGAGTGTGACTGTGTGTAAGTGTTTGTGAGTGTGAGTGTGACTGTGTGTATGTGTTTGTGAGTTTAGTGTGACTGTGTGTATGTGTATGTGTTTGTGAGTGTGACTGTGTGTATGTGTTTGTGAGTGTGATTGTGTGTATGTGTTTGTGAGTGTGGCTGTGTGTATGTGTTTGTGAGTGTGGCTGTGTGTATGTATTTGTGAGTGTGACTATGTGTATGTGTTTGTGAGTGTGATTGTGTGTATGTGTTTGTGAGTGTGGCTGTGTGTATGTGTTTGTGAGTGTGGCTGTGTGTATGTGTTTGTGAGTGTGACTGTGTGTATGTGTTTGTGAATGTGAGTGTGACTGTGTGTATGTGTTTGTGAGTGTGACTGTGTGTATGTGTTTGTGAGTGTGAGTGTGACTGTGTGTAAGTGATTGTGAGTGTGAGTGTGAGTGTGTGTATGTGTTTGTGAGTGTGAGTGTGAGTGTGTGTATGTGTTTGTGAGTGTGAGTGTGACTGTGTGTATGTGTTTGTGAGTGTGTGTGTGTGACTGTGTGTATGTGTTTGTGAGTGTGAGTGTGACTGTGTGTATGTGTTTGTGAGTGTGAGTGTGACTGTGTGTATGTGTTTGTGAGTGTGAGTGTGAGTGTGACTGTGTGTATGTGTTTGTGAGTGTAGGTGTGACTGTGTGTATGTGTTTGTGAATGTGACTGTGTGTATGTGTTTGTGAGTGTGAGTGTGACTGTGTGTATGTGTTTGTGAATGTGACTGTGTGTATGTGTTTGTGAGTGTGTGTGTGTGACTGTGTGTATGTGTTTGTGAGTGTGAGTGTGACTGTGTGTATGTGTTTGTGAGTGTGAGTGTGAGTGTGACTGTGTGTATGTGTTTGTGAGTGTAGGTGTGACTGTGTGTATGTGTTTGTGAATGTGACTGTGTGTATGTGTTTGTGAGTGTGAGTGTGACTGTGTGTATGTGTTTGTGAGTGTGACTGTGTGTATGTGTTTGTGAGTGTAGGTGTGACTGTGTGTATGTGTTTGTGAGTGTGAGTGTGACTGTGTGTATGTGTTTGTGAGTGTGACTGTGTGTATGTGTTTGTGAGTGTGACTGTGTGTATGTGTTTGTGAGTGTGACTGTGTGTATGTGTTTATGAGTGTGAGTGTGACTGTGTGTAAGTGTTTGTGAGTGTGAGTGTGACTGTGTGTATGTGTTTGTGAGTTTAGTGTGACTGTGTGTATGTGTATGTGTTTGTGAGTGTGACTGTGTGTATGTGTTTGTGAGTGTGATTGTGTGTATGTGTTTGTGAGTGTGGCTGTGTGTATGTGTTTGTGAGTGTGGCTGTGTGTATGTATTTGTGAGTGTGACTATGTGTATGTGTTTGTGAGTGTGATTGTGTGTATGTGTTTGTGAGTGTGGCTGTGTGTATGTGTTTGTGAGTGTGGCTGTGTGTATGTGTTTGTGAGTGTGACTGTGTGTATGTGTTTGTGAATGTGAGTGTGACTGTGTGTATGTGTTTGTGAGTGTGACTGTGTGTATGTGTTTGTGAGTGTGAGTGTGACTGTGTGTAAGTGATTGTGAGTGTGAGTGTGAGTGTGTGTATGTGTTTGTGAGTGTGAGTGTGAGTGTGTGTATGTGTTTGTGAGTGTGAGTGTGACTGTGTGTATGTGTTTGTGAGTGTGAGTGTGAGTGTGTGTATGTGTTTGTGAGTGTGAGTGTGACTGTGTGTATGTGTTTGTGAGTGTGAGTGTGAGTGTGTGTAAGTGATTGTGAGTGTGAGTGTGACTGTGTGTATGTGTTTGTGAGTGTGACTGTGTGTAAGTGATTGTGAGTGTGAGTGTGACTGTGTGTATGTGTTTGTGAGTGTGAGTGTGACTGTGTGTAAGTGATTGTGAGTGTGAGTGTGACTGTGTGTATGTGTTTGTGAGTGTGGCTGTGTGTAAGTGATTGTGAGTGTGAGTGTGACTGTGTGTATGTGTTTGTGAATGTGAGTGTGACTGTGTGTATGTGTTTGTGAGTGTGAGTGTGTGTAAGTAATTGTGAGTGTGAGTGTGACTGTGTGTATGTGTTTGTGAGTGTGAGTGTGTGTAAGTAATTGTGAGTGTGAGTGTGACTGTGTGTATGTGTTTGTGAGTGTGAGTGTGTGTATGTGTTTGTGAGTGAGGCTGTGTGTATGTGTTTGTGAGTGTGAGTGTGACTGTGTGTATGTGTTTGTGAGTGTGAGTGTGACTGTGTGTATGTGTTTGTGAGTGTGAGTGTGACTGTGTGTATGTGTTTGTGAGTGTGAGTGTGACTGTGTGTATGTGTTTGTGAGTGTGACTGTGTGTATGTGTATGTGAGTGTGAGTGTAACTGTGTGTATGTGTTTGTGAGTGTGAGTGTGACTGTGTGTTTGTGTTTGTGAGTGTGACTGTGTGTATGTGTATGTGAGTGTGAGTGTAACTGTGTGTATGTGTTTGTGAGTGTGACTGTGTGTATGTGTTTGTGAGTGTGACTGTGTGTATGTGTTTGTGAGTGTGAGTGTGAGTGTGTGTATGTGTTTGTGAGTGTGACTGTGTGTATGTGTTTGTGAATGTGAGTGTGACTGTGTGTATGTGTTTGTGAATGTGAGTGTGTGTATGTGTTTGTGAGTGTGAGTGTGACTTTGTGTATGTGTTTGTGAGTGTGAGTGTGTGTATGTGTTTGTGAATGTGAGTGTGACTGTGTGTATGTGTTTGTGAATGTGAGTGTGACTGTGTGTATGTGTTTGTGAGTGTGAGTGTGACTGTGTGTATGTGTTTGTGAATGTGAGTGTGACTGTGTGTATGTGTTTGTGAATGTGAGTGTGAGTGTGTGTATGTGTTTGTGAATGTGAGTGTGACTGTGTGTATGTGTTTGTGAATGTGAGTGTGAGTGTGAGTGTGTGTATGTGTTTGTGAGTGTGAGTGTGTGTATGTGTTTGTGAATGTGAGTGTGACTGTGTGTATGTGTTTGTGAGTGTGAGTGTGACTGTGTGTATGTGTTTGTGAGTGTGAGTGTGACTGTGTGTATGTGTTTGTGAGTGTGAGTGTGACTGTGTGTATGTGTTTGTGAGTGTGAGTGTGACTGTGTGTATGTGTTTGTGAGTGTGAGTGTGACTGTGTGTATGTGTTTGTGAGTGTGAGTGTGACTGTGTGTATGTGTTTGTGAGTGTGAGTGTGACTGTGTGTATGTGTTTGTGAGTGTGAGTGTGACTGTGTGTATGTGTTTGTGAATGTGAGTGTGACTGTGTGTATGTGTTTGTGAGTGTGAGTGTGACTGTGTGTATGTGTTTGTGAGTGTGAGTGTGTGTATGTGTTTGTGAGTGTGACTGTGTGTATGTGTTTGTGAATGTGAGTGTGACTGTATGTGTTTGTGAATGTGAGTGTGAGTGTGTGTATGTGTTTGTGAGTGTGAGTGTGTGTATGTGTTTGTGAATGTGAGTGTGACTGTGTGTATGTGTTTGTGAGTGTGAGTGTGACTGTGTGTATGTGTTTGTGAATTTGAGTGTGACTGTGTGTATGTGTTTGTGAGTGTGAGTGTGACTGTGTGTATGTGTTTGTGAATGTGAGTGTGACTGTGTGTATGTGTTTGTGAATGTGAGTGTGACTGTGTGTATGTGTTTGTGAGTGTGACTGTGTGTATGTGTTTGTGAATGTGACTGTGTGTATGTGTTTGTGAATGTGAGTGTGACTGTGTGCATGTGTTTGGGAGTGTGAGTGTGTGTATGTGTTTGTGAGTGTGACTGTTTGTATGTGTTTGTGAATGTGAGTGTGACTGTGTGTATGTGTTTGTGAGTGTGACTGTGTGTATGTGTTTGTGAATGTGAGTGTGACTGTGTGTATGTGTTTGTGAATGTGAGTGTGACTGTGTGTATGTGTTTGGGAGTGTGAGTGTGTGTATGTGTTTGTGAGTGTGACTGTTTGTATGTGTTTGTAAATGTGAGTGTGACTGTGTGTATGTGTTTGTGAATGTGAGTGTGACTGTGTATATGTGTTTGTGAGTGTGAGTGTGAGTGTGACTGTGAATGTGTGTATGAGTTTGTGAGTGTCAGTGTGTGTTTGTTAGTGTGAGTCTGTATTTGTTTGTGAGTGTGTGTATGTGTTTGTGAGTGTGATTGTAAGGGTGTGTGTTTGTGTGTGTGAGTGTGAGACTGACTGTGTGTATGTGTTTGTGAGTGTGAGTATGACTGTGTGTATGTGTTTGTGAGTGTCAGTGTGTGTTTGTTAGTGTGAGTGTGTATTTGTTTGTGAGTGTGTGTATGTGTTTGTGAGTGTGAGTGGTTGTTTGTATGTGTTTGTGAGAGTTTGTGTGTGCTTGTGAGTTTGAGTGTGTGTATTTGTGAGTGTGTGGGTTTGTGATTGTTTGTGTTAGTGTGTGTTTGTGAGTGTGTGTGTTTTGAGTGTGTGTTTGTGAGTGTGTGTTTGTGAGTGTGTGTGTTTGTGTGTGAGTGTGTGTTTGGGAGTGTTTGTTTGTGTGTGTTTTGTGTTCGTGTTTTATATGTGTGTTTGTGTGTGTTTGTTTGTGTGTGTCTGTTTGTGTATTTGTGTTCGTGAGTGTTTGTGTGTGTGAGTGTGCGTTTGAGCACTAAGCAATCAAGGCACAGGAAAACAAAAGAGAATGGTATCTACTTATAACACAACGATAAGCATGTGATAGAAATAGCAAAATTCTGTTGGTTTCCATTCCCAAGAGTTTATCTACATATCTTTAGCAAACTATTGTTAAAAACCTTAAGCTTCCACCTAGGTCACGCTAATCGAGATAAATATTAGTAGAAATGCTCTCTTGTGAGCAAAAAGGAAATAGAGAATACCGTAGGCTAAAACGATATTGAAAGCTTATTGCCATGTGGATGAGATGCTTCTCTGTGTATTGACAGAAATTACCATATGTGAAAATGTTTAAGTATTTTAAAACTGAAAAAAATAACAAGCAATATCTCAAAAATGGTCAGCTCTTGAAAAAAATATTATATTACATAAATTGTGGTTTTAACGAGATTTACATTTTCTGTGCAGTAATTTTTTTGTCTATCTCTTGTTGTTTACTATTTATGCAAACGCCAGGAAAATTCCTTCAGAATAAAGAGGTTTTCAGAGGCTATTACCAGAAAATTCAAGATATAAATTTTATTTTTCGTGTATGTCTTTAATATATGTTGTTTTAATCAAAATCCTTAGATCCATTTTTAGAAACTCAATATTTTGTAAATTTTTTCCATGTAAAGGATGGTTTGGGGTGAGGGATTTTCTTCAAAATCTTGGTGTAGCGTCCTCGGAAGATACTAAACTTAAATACCACGTTTGGTATTTTACTGACTTTTCGTTTTTGAGTTATCGTGTTCACAGACACACGGACACACACAACCTATTGTAAGAATAGTTTGGAACAGCTAGAGAAACGTATGTGAGTGGAACACATCAGATTTTTTATTTCAGGAATGTAAAAATATTTGTGAAATCTCGATATCTAAGTTTTGGGTTGAATATAATACCTTCTCTATCTACTATTTACATTGTACATTTAAGCTAGAGAAAGTAAACAAATCTGAAGTGTTCCGTTCACAAAATTGTCTTACAGAAGATTATTCTATTATATACTTCATGCTTATCAAGATAAACATTAACAGAATTTCTCTTATTACTTGCTCCTTGTAAATAGAAGGGAAATAAGGGAATACAGTATGCTAAAACGATAGTCAAAACGTTTTAAAAGTTCATCGCTACGTGAAACAATTGAGGTTCGTTCACTTTGCATGGTCCCGTTTGGGAACATTTGGGTAGTTTAAAATTGAAACCGAGTATCTCGAAAACGGTCAACTCTAAAAAAAAAAAAAAAAAACATATATGCCATAAACGAGATCTACATTTTTTGTGTAGTGAGTTTTTGTCTATCTCTTACGATTTACCGTTTATGGAGAAGTATGCAAAACACATCCAGGACAAAGAGGTCTTCAGAGGCTATTCTCAGAAAATTCAAAACGTACATTTTGTTCCTGATGTAAATATCTTTAATCAAAATCCTTACAGCCATTTTTGAGAAAAACAAAATTTTCTAAAATACATATATAAAAGGTAGAGATGGTGGGACTTTCTTTTCCTGTATTGTAGTGTACTGCAAGAGTCCACTATAGCTCGCTAACATAGTCGGTGCATTCTAAAACCGTTCCACCCAATGAAGAATTGGATAAAATACTTCTAGAAAGAGTTGAAACACTATATGGATCAATTATAAGAAGCATTGGAGCTGTTTTGAAAACAAAGAGTGGCCCAACATCATATTAATAAAGTGTTTGTTCACTTTAAGAACTGTTTTTGTTATTTTGTATATGTTAGATTTATAAAACCTGATTTGAAACTGCAGGTGGCGATCATTCTAATATCATCAATGCATGGCCTCAACACGGGGATGTCAATAAGCCACGCGACGGTGCTGATACCCCAGATACAAGCAGACAATGGTACACTGCAGGTCGGCGAGGATACAGCAACCTGGATAGGTAACAGTAAATATGTATATGTTGTCATTTCTGAGATATGCAGCGCTCTAGTGCATTAAGTCATCAACTACTATGTGATCACTGCTCTATGCTCCAACGAAAATATTTTTTGCGAGAACCGTGTGAGGTTCATGACAAGATAGTTAAAATAATATTTAGTACTGGTTTAACCTTTTATTTTTAGTTTCTCTACCAGCTATCTAGTAGGAAGAATAAGTGTTGTATTCTTCAATTCAGCTTGTCACTTTTCAGGAGTTACCTTTAATTCCTGTCGTTTGACTATCCATCTTCCAAATCCAACTTTGCCTTCACACCACATCAACTTTGTCTTTTCCTTCTACCTGTCCATCATCTAGGTCATCTCTCCGTCTCCATTCTTTGAATATGTCCATATAACTGGCGCAATAGATCTGGTGGACATTAGAAAATCATAATGAGAGCTAGGAAGCGAGTTGTACTTTCAGATAAGCTGTTCACTACTCGATGCATGCCTGCCACAGTTAATGTCAAATATCTGTCACCTGCACTGATAAACATGTGTTATATTCATATCTATACAAATAGCCTACTATATAAACAATGTCAATCGTCTGCCTCCAATTCTTCCTTCGTCTTCACTTACGACATCGCTACTTTCTGAACCATTATCCTGGATTAGAATTCTTTCTTTTTGATTTTCTACAATTCTTTCTAATGATTTTCAATGCTCTCAACATGTCGACATACATTTTCCCATTGTGGCCTGCCAATTGCTGCAATTCGCTGGCCACACAACTGTTCCACATCTTTAAATTTAAAAGTGATATATTATGTTTTATTTTTCTTTGAGAACCCTGGGAACGGAACTCAGTGAGATATCAGTTGCCTTGGCTATTCCTTCATTCACTTTGATCAGGCCTTTGAAGAACTCGGGGAACACATTTTCTTCCTTCATCTCTCCCTCTTGTTTCATCAAGTCAAGGACATTTGCAATTATTTCTCCGCTTTAATACCTCGCCACCGAACTTTGAAAACTTAGCAGTCAAGGTTAAAAAATAAAATGAACACTATTTACTGTCCACTTTGAATACAAACATATGCAGATACAGACTGTACAAAGTTTGCTCACTGTGACTTTAAGTAAGCAAAGTATCATATCACGAACTCCGATAAGCTAGGCTCGGTAGCTGGGTTGGCGGTCAGGGTCACCGTTCCAGAAGTTTTGCGCCAGCAATACCACTCCAATATCCGTCCTTCAATTCTATTTACCACAGATACTTCTGTTTCCACCTCCAAAATAACAGCATTTATTCCTTACATGCCATAGCCGAGATACTGTCATGCTCCCACGTAACCCATTCATCTCAGTAGTCTCCAACTTTCCCAACACTCTGACCCGCACACTCTACATCTTTCTAACTCCTGTCCTATACACAAGTAGTGGGGAAGAAATAATTGATTAATTTTACGGCCGCGCCGTGGCCGAGTACTTACACCATTCGCCTCTTACCTCGACGGCCCGGGTTCGATCCCAAGCTACCGGATTTGTGGTGGAGAAAACTTCTCAGGGGCGGGTTTTCTAGGGTTCTCCAGCTTCCCCCGCCATCGCATGCCACTGGCGCCCCATCTTCATTCCATGAATCACTAGTGTCATCGCCTGGTAGTAAAACCGGGCGTTAAACACTATCAAGAAAATTTACTTACCATAGTTTCAAAATACGTTTTAAGTTGTTTTTGTCGTTTGTCTACTCCATATTTTCTTTGCTGGCCGACTAACTCTATTTCATATTTTCACAGGTATCAGAATTGTTGTATTCCGTATCGAAACTTCACAGAAAATATATGTTTTGAGTCAGCTCAATAAAAACCAAGGCATTTTAGAATATATATATATATGTGTGTGTGTGTGTGTGTGTGTGTGTGTGTGTCTGTGAACTGCATAACTCTAAGCTACCGTTTAATTAGAATATTTTCCGAAATTTCTTATTATATAAAATTGGGTTAACAATTTCGATAAGAATTCCGCATATATAAGGCATTTACATTATGAATAAACTATCTTGAATTTTCTGAGTGTTGAATAATTTGAACTGGTAAAACTCAAAAGATAAACAAAACGTTATTCTTTCCCTATTTGCCCTCGTACATCCCAGGGCTTACAACCCAGCACTTGGGTGCCAGTTGCCTGTGGAAGAGCAGACGGACTATAAATCAAAAAGAATAGTTGGGATGGGTGACCATCCCGATGCCTTTATCCTCCGTAGTGGCGTCTGGCTTCTGAGGTCACAGGTTCAAAACCGGCGGATTAGCATGGATTTTTTTGGGGGCGAAAAACACTTATGGCTTTATTTGGAAGCTAAAGCCAATAATGCACTGCCATAGATTACGGCATGTAAAACTGAAACCCTGTAAAGAGGCCTCTGAGCAATATTAACGAATCTTTCACGCCCAATATGAATGAGACGTTAAGAAGTACAGCAATTAAAGAGTCTCAAACTCAAATTAAATTCCGATGGCTGGAATGAGATTGGGAAAACTGTCTAAAACGGTGGTCAACTGGATAAAACGAAAGGTCATTAAGGAGCATGTTGTGGAATGAAGGAGGAAGAACCGCCCAAACGCCGCTTTGTCCACTATAAACACCACATGTGGCCATCTGGTATTGAACTCCTGCCGCCTTTGCCGAGCCGAAAGGTCTAACCACTCAGCCACAAAAATGTAGACATCTTTAAAACATAGTATTTGAAATACCGTTTCCTCTTGCATTAATCTCTTCTTCAGTGTTTCTGTTATAATATAGAAGGGGGATGAAACCTTAAAGGAAGTATATAGGAACTCGATTATAAACATCGTACTATCGATTCGGTTTCCCCATACATCTACAATAAAAAATATACCGCACAAACTTTATCTCAATGAACATGAACCAGTTAGAAATATGTTTTGTAAAAATTGTTGTGTAGCAATTAATAAAAATAAACTTGAGAAGATCCTATGAATGTAACACATCAGACTATTTGTTTATGTTGCACATACACCCAGACCACTTTTATTTTTGGGGTACGTATCATTCCGGAGGATGTGTAGTGCTGTATGGGCTTATTGAGCGTCAGACCCCAGGATAGGAGGCATGAGAGTAACCAATGGACAGTCGAAACCGGTCATGGGGAAAGAGCCACCGAGAGGGGTCCCTAACAAACAGTTTATCTCAAGCCTTAGCAGCCCGCGCCCCGGGGCTGATTTAACTCCCCAAGTCCTACAGACAACTCCAACGCTACCTTGCCGCCGAGAAATGTATTTCAAAAACGCAGTTACCTCTACAGAGGGTGCCACCTCCGTAGATAAGTTCATACTTCAGCTCTGAAGAAGACCATATGAAATGAAACGAGGGACAGGAGTTTAAGGTATGAAGGAAGCTCTCCAGCAGTCGCCTGGTGACCCCCCCCCCCCAAATGTGTCGGAGAGATCAGCCGCAGGAGAACCACCCAAAGGCCAGCCAAATCCCAGTCCCAGACGAAACCACTGAAACAACTGGCTCAGTTTTTGGGAGTTAGCAGCCTAAAAGTGTGTATTTCCTGTGACATTTCTACAACCAATTTGGGGGGGGGGGAGACATACAATAATTGATCTAACTACTACGAGGCTGGCTTGATAAGTCTGGTAAATTTCCATGAAAGATTGGAATATTTTTGTTGCGGCTTCATGGTTGGTACGCTTGATTGGAAGGGTTGGACTACCACACAAATCAAAACAGTATTGGATGAAGTTCACACGGACTCTGCATCATTCACAACACCATTTAGTTTTGGTTAATTAATTTACACATGATCGGAGAGGCACCGAAGATGAAGTGTTTTCCAACCGCCCAGTTGAGGTCACCATACAGGGAACCATTGACAAAATCCATGATACGGTAATGCAAGACGCCCAATAAAAATTCATGAGATTTCTGAGACAAGAGACAACTCCTGCATGGAGAATTGGCTATGAAGAAGCTGTGTGCGATTATTCAATCACCAAAAGCGCATCCGGAGCATTTCAACACAATGTCTGGTGATGTTTAATTGCAATCTGCAAGACTTTTTGTGCCGATTTGTTACTATTGATGAAACTTGGATCTATAATTGAACAACAGGTTCAAAATGGCATTCAAAACAATGGACAATGGCTGCTGAAAGCGCACCGACGAAGCAAAAGACTATTTGTCAGCTAGTGAGGTGATGGCCAATGCTCTTTGGGATTTACAACGAATAATCCACATAGATTACTTGGAAAAATGCGGAACCATAACTGAACTCTATTATACTTAATTGAAGGATCGTTTGAAACTTGGGTGGGCTGAAGAAAGGTGCGCTTTCACCGTCCCACACGTCAGCGATAACAATGGTGGAGGTATATGAAATTGGGCTTTGAATTGGTTCCTCATCCCCCCTATTCACCAGACTTACCACCAAGATATTTCCTGTTCCCTAACTTGAAACTTTGGTTTGGTGGGAGAAATGTTCATAGATGAAGAAATGATAGTCGCAGTCAACAAGCATTTTGCAGAGTTTGACAGAACCTATTTTTCCAATGGGATGAAAAACCTGGAAGATCACTGGGCCACAAAAGAGACTATAGGGAGAAGTAAGACGACTTTTTCATGAAACAGTTTTTTTTCCCTGCTGTTTTACCAGACTTATGAAACCACCGTGGTATAATTAGCTGATAGAAAAAGTAAAAACAAATGCGAGACCATTTTATTGGTGTATTAAATCCTCAAAAGACACCATTGAGCCCAGCTATCTATTTGAAATGTCACGTGGTATTATTGTATTTTGCAGCCAGTGTGTACAGTTTCGCCTCACCAGCGGGATGTCTTCTCGGAGGGATCGTGTCAGAAATCTTCGGGAGAACTTTTGCCATCATGTTCGCCTTCGTGAGCATGTCCATCGGCTGGTTGATGATTGCCCTGACCCTGGACATCGGGCCGATCATGGCAGGGCGGTGTATAGAGGGAATATCCAAGAGTATCCTCGCCACGGCTATCACGGTAACCTTAATAACTTTCTCTACATACATTTGGGCACTTTAAACAATCCCCCCCCCAAAAACACTTAATGATGGCGATGATCACATTCACATGACTTTCTTTGCCTATTCTGCAACAAAAATTATTGTTCTGCATACTTCATGCTGATGGAGATAAACCATAGCAAAATGGTCTCATTACTTGCTTCCTTGTATGTACAAGGAAATAAGGCTATGGCGATAGACAAATATTTTAAAAGCTGCTTGCCATGTGATTGAAATTCGGTTTTGTTTACATGTCCAGGAGAAAACCAAAGAAACACGAGTGTCATATTCCCCTTTGAGAAAAGTTTTAAGTATTTTAAAATTGATAATAATAATAACAACAAATATCTTGGAAATAGTTTATTTTATAAAATTGCGCACGACCAATTGTCTGTTTTAATGCGATCTACATTTTCTGCCTATCTCTAACTTTTACCAGTTATAATAGTCATCCAGAATGAAACAGAGCTTATTCTGAGGACATTAAGATATCTTTTTTATTTATGATGTAAATATCTTTAATGTACAGTAACTTAACCGAAATAGACGAGGTATTTTTGAGAAAATCAACATTTTCGAACAATTTTTCCATATAAAGGATATTTTTGGATGTGGGATGTTCTTGAAAATCTTCGTACCACATCCTCGGAGGAAGCTGAACTTAATTATTAAGAGTAGTATTTAACCGACTTTTGGTTTATGAGATATGGAAACATACGGAGTTGTTTCTAAAAATGCTTTTTATACAGGTAACCCTTAAATGTGTATCTGCAATGTATCGAATTAGGGTGGAATGAAACACCTTTTCTACCTATGCACTATATAGACTAAATTAAACATTGTTTTCCTCTCAGCGTAGCCTTCAAAATCGGATAATGTATGAAGTTTGGATTCGAAACTGGTTCATACACTTTGTCCACTGTGAGGCGCTATCCTTGGGAAAGCGTCAGGGTTTGTGGTGTACATTCTTTCAGAAGACCTGAGATTCCCTTTGTTGTTTTCCAAATATTCTGTCAATATTACGACACTGGGATTGAATACAGTGAATAGATAATAACCAGAAGAATTTTCCGGGCTGAGAAGCCGTGGTCTGCTGCAGTTTTCAGGTCAAGGAGTTTCGTTCACGACTGCGGTGAACATCTTCAGAGGCGTGGTCTAAGTCTTCTCGGTGAAGGTTTGGTTGCAACTGATTCGTTGACTGAAATAGTGGCAGTATTTATACTCAGGCTGCTCTCACGCGATTGGTCCGGCTGAAGCTGCATGTGGTGGAGGGAGGGGGTTAGGCACTCCGGTGCTTTTGATTCCTGATTGGTTCAGATGATCTCGTTGGGTTTGTGCCTGTTTGATGTTCTCAAGTAGCGGATGCCAGGATTTGCTTAGTTTTTGAGTCTCTTCTTTCCTTCTTTTTGGGGTGTTTATAGATTCCTATTGTTTCACGTTGTAATCTAGCATGGTAATAAGGCATAGATGAGAGAACAGCTGTTTCATGATATTGTGTTCCCCTTCTGCCCAAAGAGAATGTTCAGTAACCGCGGACTTCTCATGGAAACGTCTGGACCTGAAAACTCCGGCAGACTATGGTTTCTCAGCCGGGAAAGTTCTTCTAGTTGTAATTTGGACTCCGGTTGTTAAGGCTTACGACTACTGAAGAGTGAATAGAGTTCGTGCCGTGATTCGTGGAAATCGTAGTTTAGCTGTTCGACGAATTGGACATCAGCGTAAGGACATGCAAAACTCGTGTCGCGTTTGTTGACTGAAGATCAGAAACATACATGTGTTGGAATCGGGGAGGAGATGCATGCCAATGACAAATTCCTTAAGAACATTATAACAGACGATGAGATGTGGGTTTATGGTCATTATACTGAAACGAAGGTGCAGTCGTCACAGTGGATGGGCAAAGGGCTCCTCGTCAAAAACAAACACGGTTGGGTCGGTCAATGATCAAGATGATATTGGAGTTTCCCTGTTGATATTCAATATGAAACCGATTTTCTACATTCTATTTCGTTCTTACCTGCATTGTAGGGCATTAAAGTAAATACCTAAAAAATAGTGAAAATATTCCTTGAACGGCTGTGTTGTTTACTACCAAGACACTGTCCATCATCAATTTATAGCGGATGTTTTAGAGTGTTTCACGCCCGCTTTTACTACTGTGGCACCGCAGGCAATGACACTGATGATACATGGAATGAAAATGGAGCACCGGTGGAATGCGATGGCGGCAGAAACTGGAGATTCCGGAGGAAACCTGCCCCTGCGCTGCTTTGTTATGCAAAAAAAAAAAAAAATGCGATTCAGTAGAGGAATTTAATGCTATTGCCGGCGCAAACATTCTGTAATCGTGACGCTGACCACCAACCCAGCTACCGAACCTAGCTTATCGGAGTTTGTGATATGATACTTTGCTTACTTAAAGTCACAGCGAGCAAACGTTGTACAGTCTGAATCCGCATATGTTTGTATTCAAAGTGGACAGTAAATAGTGTTCATTTTATTTTTAACCATAGTTCCTACGTTTTCAAAGTTAAGTGGCAAGGTATTACTTAGTCAGCAGAGAAATAATTGCAAATGTCCTTGACTTAATGAAACAAGAGGCAGAGATGAAGGAAGTTCCCCGAGTTCTCCAAAAGCCTGTAAAAAGTGAATGAAGGAGTAGCCAAGGCAACTGATATTTCACTGAGTTCCGTTTCCAGAGTTCTCAAAGAAAAATAAAACGTAATATATCACTTTTAAATTAAAAGATGTGGAACAGTTGTGCGGCCAGCGAATTGCAGCAATTGGCAGGCCACAATGGGAAAATGTATGTCGACATGTTGAGAGCATTGAAGAAAATCAAAAAGAAAGAATTCTAATCCAGGATAATGGTTCAGAAAGTAGCGATGACGTGAGCGAAGACGAAGGAAGAATTGGAGGCAGACGATTGACATTGTTTATATAGTAGGCTATTTGTATAGATATGAATATAACACATGTTTATCAGTGCAGGTGACAGATATTTGACATTAACTGTGGCAGGCATGCATCGAGTAGTGAACAGCTTATCTGAAAGTACAACTCGCTTCCTAGCTCTCATTATGATTTTCTGTTGCGCCAGTTATATGCCGGCATGTTGCCTTCGTAGATCAGCGGTAGGGCAGCCGGTTAGAGACCGGGAGATCCGTGGTTCAAATCTGCGCTATGGCATTGCATTTTTCAGTCTGACTCTACTTATCCACTTACCTCTAGATTCAGGAGTTAAACTTTTCTTCCCAAAAATTTTGATAAGGCAAAACTCTCCGGTCAGCCTTGATGGTTGAAGACGATCTGTCATCAAGCAGTTGTTCACAACTTGTCCCTGATATAAAATTACTCCTTTTCAGGTACTGGCCGATGAAACGCTATATCCCACATTTCGTGGCTTTATGTTCGTTCACAACGGCACTATGGTATCAGTGGGTATCTTCACCATGATGGGTCTTGCCAACTTGATGTCGTGGAGAGCATCGTCCATGGTGGCGTTTGCACTATCCGTTATTTCTTCTCTGTTAGTTCTTCTACTGACGGAGTCGCCGACATGGTTAGTACGGAAAGGTCACATGCAGAAGGCTGAGATGGCGCTTAACCGGATTTGGGGGGCGTCAAGACATCAGAAGGTATGCGAGTAAGCACTATTTATTTCGTAATTCGTAACTAGAAGACTTATATAAGTTTGCAGTAATTTGTGATTTTCCAAAATTGTTTCTTAACCTGAAAACACAAGCCCCACGACTCCATGTTTATTTAAACATCCATTAAATAAAACTTCACAGTCTGTCCACAGTTATTTATTACGTTCAGAATAATTTTGTATCTATTCTCCAACAAGCTATACTTACAAAAGCGTATTATTTATTCTGTGTATTCCATCTTAATCGAGGCAAATGTTGGCAGAACTGGCTGTTTAACATATTTCCTAGTGGGTATACTGTGGTGGTTTTGACATTTCGTTTTCGTTTCAAGATCAGGACAAGAAAACGACTATTTGAAAATTACTTAAACGAATGCTTTAAGCGTAGTATGACTGAAATTTCAAGAAAAATCACAAAAAATCACTTTTATTTTAATTCCATAAAATAATTTAAATATTCCTGAATACAAAACGGTATAATTGGCCACCATTTTTAAATCCCTTAAGTCACGGGAGCATTAGATGATGAACCCAGCCTCGGCAAGAAAAACTTCAGTTCGACAAGATCTTATTCACATCATAGAAAGTAAAAAGTCAAGTTAGTCAGAAGCTAAGTAGCAATGCAAGAAGAAAATTAAGGAAAGTCATCAGCAGAGGAGCGGAAACGGAAAGGTCCAACGTACCCGTCTGGCGAATTTTAATGTGAGCCATGCGTTTTTCGCTATTGACATTTTCAGCATCATGCTTGCGGAACAGATTCTGTGTTACACAAATAATACATTCGAAGAGGTTCAATGACTAAGAAACGCCTTAGGTTGTACTGTCACGTGTATTTTCAAACACGAAAATTATATTTTTATGACAAGAAAAACACATTCATAACTTTAAATTTTTTGGAGCCTAAACTAAAGGAGACACAGAGAAACCTAGAAGAATGTGCAAAAAGTATGTGTATTGTGAATCTAGGGTTAGCATATTAGACGAGTATTTGATTTTTTCTTATAATTCTTACATATAATTATTCCTGCAGGTTATTGTACGTGTAAGGTAATTCTGGAGTTTTATGTAGATTAGCAGGCAGTAAACAGCGCGAAAGCATGAAAATCTATATCAAAATGAAAATCTGTATCGAAATGGTCTTCATTTCGCTATAGAATTTTAACAGTAAATGGAACACATTTCAATGAGTATAAAAACATAATTGTATCTCAAAAAAGTATTTCATGCAAGCAAATGTACAATGTTCTGCGAGACAGTCATAGAGATGCTATGGAAATCTTCACGGATGGATCAGCAACAATCGTGGTTGTGCAGTTATATATCCTATACACACCATGCTCTACGAGACAGTCATAGAGATGCTATGGAAATCTTCACAGATGGATCAGCAACAGTCGTGGTTGTGCAGTTATATATCCTACCCACACCATGCTCTACGAGACAGTCATAGAGATGCTATGGAAATCTTCACGGATGGATCAGCAACAATCGTGGTTGTGCAGTTATATATCCTACCCACACCATGCTCTACGAGACAGTCATAGAGATGTCATGGAAATCTTCACAGATGGATCAGCAACAGTCGTGGCTGTGCAGTTATATATCCTACACACACAATGCTCTACGAGACAGTCATAGAGATGCTATGGAAATCTTCACGGATGGATCAGCAACAGTCGTGGCTGTGCAGTTATATATCCTACCCACACCATGCTCTACGAGACAGTCATAGAGATGCTATGGAAATCTTCACAGATGGATCAGCAACAGCCGTGGTTGTGCAGTTATATATCCTACCCACACCATGCTCTACGAGACAGTCATAGAGATGTTATGGAAATCTTCACAGATGGATCAGCAACAGTCGTGGTTGTGCAGTTATATATCCTACACACACCATGCTCTACGAGACAGTCATAGAGATGTCATGGAAATCTTCACAGATGGATCAGCAACAGTCGTGGCTGTGCAGTTATATATCCTACCCACACCATGCTCTACGCAATGCCCAAATATTTCTCCATTTTCTCCAGTGAAGCTTTAGCAGTTAACTAAGTACTGCAGTGCGTCAGTCAAAATGCCAATCAGACAGAATATATAATTTACACTGATTCACTAAGTACAATTCTTGCCACTCAAGTCCTACACATCCTTTAATAAGCGACATACTTCACCTATATTCTGGAAAACAAGTAATGCTCACTTGGGTGTCGTGTAAATATCGATGGAAATAAAAACGCCGATAAAGCTGCATCCCGACATCCCATCAGTGACCAGGGGGAAATAACTTCAAGACGTCATTAGACCCACCAAACAACTGTTAATAGAAAACTGGAAGAAGACATGGTCAACATCCCACAGCAAACTGTTTGATGCTGGATCTACCAATTTGTTGGAGCCCCTCCGAAAATTATAACGTGGTGAGCAAACAGGAATTACCCACCTCAGAAACTGAACACATTACTTCATCATTAACAAAGATCCAGAATCAAGATGTGAGACCTGCAACACACCCTTTACTGTACAGCACATTCTGCTACAGTGTCCGAAATTCACGAGACAGAGACTTCAGGCCGGCTTCAGTGACTTACCAAGTGATCTACATAACCATCAGACAATTAAAAACACTGTAATATTTATAAGACAATGTAAACTTTTGGATTTACTGTCAAGTATAAATGTAACAATTTTTAGCAATTTATAAATAACTGTTTTATTTACAATTTGAAAGGTCGCGATACGAGCATACTGTTAAAGCGACCCAAAATAAATTATAATGTTAAAAAAATGTATTTCAAACGAAGCTCGTGTTCCAGGCGAAAGAAGTTCTCCAGAACCTCACAACCCTATATATCGTCAACAGAGAGGCATCAAGCTCAGTGGTCGACAAAGTCAAAAGGATTCTGGTTCCACGTGTCTTGAAACCCTTTCTCATCATCCACGTCATCAACCTATTGAAATATCTCCTCTGTGGGAATCATCTGGTGATCAACTACGGTGTTGATATTGCATCTCGGATGTCGCAGCACCACGACCCTTATATCGTCAACACCATCCTGGCGGTGGTTCGTACACTTGCCTGTTTCGTCATAGCGCTGACGATGACGTACATTGGCAGACGAACATTCATGATGTTCTCTGGAGTTGGATGTGCAGTTTCGTGTTTGGCCTTGGGTAAGTCTTACACATGCTCATATGACTTTCTCTACTCATGTTCTCTGGAGTTGGATGTGCAGTTTCGTGTTTGGC
Organism: Hymenopus coronatus; assembly: GCA_030762935.1. Lineage (NCBI taxonomy): Eukaryota > Metazoa > Arthropoda > Insecta > Mantodea > Hymenopodidae > Hymenopus > Hymenopus coronatus. The sequence goes on along the minus strand of CM060897.1, from coordinate 7,905,832 downwards.
CTTGGGTAAGTCTTACATATGCTCATATGGCTTTCTTAACACATTCATGTTTTCTGGAGTTGGATGTGAAGTTTCGTGTTTGGCCTTGGGTAAGTCTTACATATGCTCATATGGCTTTCTCTACACATTCATGTTTTCTGGAGTTGGATGTGCAGTTTCGTGTTTGGCCTTGGGTAAGTCTTACACATGCTCATATGACTTTCTCTACACATTCATGTTCTCTGGAGTTGGATGTGCAGTTTCGTGTTTGCCTTGGGTAAGTCTTACATATGTTCATATGACTTTCTCTACACATTCATGTTTTCTGGAGTTGGATGTGCAGTTTCGTGTTTGGCCTTGGGTAAGTCTTACATATGCTCATATGGCTTTCTTAACACATTCATGTTTTCTGGAGTTGGATGTGAAGTTTCGTGTTTGGCCTTGGGTAAGTCTTACACATGCTCATATGGCTTTCTCTAAACATTCATGTTTTCTGGAGTTGGATGTGCAGTTTCGTGTTTGACCTTGGGTAAGTCTTACATATGCTCATATGGCTTTCTTAACACATTCATGTTTTCTGGAGTTGGATGTGAAGTTTCGTGTTTGGCCTTGGGTAAGTCTTACATATGCTCATATGGCTTTCTCTAAACATTCATGTTTTCTGGAGTTGGATGTGCAGTTTCGTGTTTGGCCTTGGGTAAGTCTTACACATGCTCATATGACTTTCTCTACACATTCATGTTCTCTGGAGTTGGATGTGCAGTTTCGTGTTTGCCTTGGGTAAGTCTTACACATGTTCATATGACTTTCTCTACACATTCATTATGTTTTGTGGAGTTGGATGTGCAGTTTCGTGTTTAGCCTTGGGTAAGTCTTACATATGCTCATATGACTTTCTCTACACATTCATGATGCTCTCTAGAGTTGGATGTGCAGTTTCGTGTTTAGCCTTGGGTAAGTCTTACATATGTTCATATGATTTTCACTACACATCCATGATATCTGGACTTGGATGTACAGTTTCGTATTAAGCCTTGGGTAAGTAATTCTTACATACATTCATATGACTTTCTCTGCATATTCATGATGATCTCTGGAGTTGGATGTAGAGTTTCGTATTTAGTCTTGGGTAAGTAAGTCGTACATGCATTCATATAACTTTCTCTTTACGTTCAATATGTTCTCTGGAGTTGGATGTACAGTTTCCTGTTTAGCCTTGGGTAAGCAAGTTTTGCACGCATTCATATGACTTTCTTTGCACATTCTTGATGTTCTCTCGAGTAGGATACATAGCTTCGTGTTTAGCCTTGGACAAGTAAGTCTTACTCACAGCATTTTCTACTCACTCTTTTTCAAAGCTGTGTCTTTGTTTATAGAGATAGTTTCATTACACATTTCGTTGAGGATGATTTGAAATTCCATTGTATTTGAATGATCACAAGATTCAAATAAATTATGGAATTCGTACTTTCTCTACCATTAACCTTTAGGTAGAGAAAGTATTGCATTCTAAGAAATGTATCTACTCCTGGTGAAATCCCGGTATAGGATTTTTGGGTGAAATACAAAATGTTTATGTAAAAAAACAATTTTTGAGCTTAGTAAACGTTATTGTCTTATTACAGCGGGTGTGCTGTTCTTCGATGTGACGAACAGGAACATTCAAGAGAACCTGACCATCGTCCTGCTGGGGGTCTACGTGGCTTTCTTCACGTCAGGATACTTCATGGTGCCCACGATCATAATCGGCGAGACGTTACCAGCTGCGGTCAGAAGTTACATCTGAGGGTACATCTACACCGTTAACGACCTCACTGGAGGTGGTGTACTCAAGTTGTACCCTTGGTTACTGCGTACATTTGACCTCCACGGCATGTTCCTGATGTTTGGTGTTTCTTGTGCCATCTTAGCCTTGTTCGCCTATCTCTTTCAGCCGGAGACAAACGGCAAGACGCTGGAAGAGATCGAGGAGTACTTCAAACAGGATAACATTTTGTGGATCACTAGGAAACGAGCCACACCCGTTGACGTTTCTGAGACTGACGGGCTCTGTCAAGACGGTGTTTGTTCTAAAATGTAAACAAAGTTACAAAACCTCCTCAGGGTTTGGTAAATCGCCTGGACAGGAGACACACCCGTCGATGTTTCTGAGACCGACGGAGTCTGTGATGAAGGTGTTTCTTCTAAAGTATAAACACTTCTCTAAAACCACCTCGGGGTTTGATAAATCACCAGGTCACGAGACACACCCGTCGACGTTTCTGAGACTGACGGGCTCTGTGAAGACGGTCTTTCTTCTAAAGAATAAACAATGATTCAAAACCACCTCGGTGTTTGGAAAATTACCAGGACACGAGTCACACCCGTCGACGTTTCTGAGTCTGGCGGATTCTATGAAGACGGCGTTTTTTCTCAAGTATAAACACTGGTCTAAAATCTCCTCAGGGGTTGGTAAATCTTATCAAAACAGTTAAACTGGATATTCAGTGGAAATCCCATGCATTACTCTCTATACTGTTCTACTTAAAAACAAAACAATATTAAAAATATTATGATGCAAATAAATACATTTCTTTGTTAGTTTCTCTGGTATACCAGGTAGTAAAAGTGTTGCATACCGTCCAAAAATTGTATATCGAGCTTTCACTATTTTGTCATCTACTGACCCCCCTGCTAAAAACCATCCCATTGTGTTTTTGGAAAAAAAAATGTAAATATCTTATTTGTTACATTCATATGCCTTTTTCTGGCTATTGTGCAACAGACAATGCTTACAAAAGCCTATTATTGTATCTACTTCATGGTAATCAAAATAAGCTTGGTGTCTTGTTATTACTTGCTTTCATTGTAAGTAGAAGGGAATGCCTTAGGCTAAAGTGATCATCATTTACAATAGATTTAGCTCGTCTTTGGAATTCGCTCCCTGAAGACGTAAGGGACTGCCGGAACGTTATACTATTCAAGCAGAAAGTTAGGACATACATTCTTACTTAATCTGCTGCTGTATTACAGCATCAAAGCTTTCATTTATTGTTGTTAATATTGTATGTGCTAGCAAGCAATATGCATTTCAATTGTAAACATGAATATTTCATTTAAAATAATTTTGTTTACAGCTGTTCTTTTATCCTTTTCATTTCAGTATATTGTTGCACCATTTTATGTTTTTATTAAGTTGTATAAAATTGTATTTTTGTTCTTTATTCTTTTATTCGTTGTATCATAGCTGTGTTGAATTTAATGTATTGGCTGATAGAGTGGAAAAGAAGGCCTTATGGCCTAAACTCCAACCAGGCTAAATAAATAAATAAATAAATAGAAAGTCCAATCTTTTACAAGATACTTGCTATGTGATAGTATTGAAATTCCGCTTTTTTTACCTTACCAGGATTTAAAATCTGATGTGTTACATTCACATGACTTTCTCTACATCTCTATAACAAACTATTGTTAAAAAGCTTATGCTTGTATTTACTTCATGCTAATTGAGAAAAGATTATCAGAAATAGTCTTATTACTTGCTTCCTTGTAAGTAGAGGCGAGATAAGGGAGTACCACAGGTTAAAGTGATAGTCAAAAGCTGGTTGGTATGTGTCTAAAGCTCCTTTGTTTGTATGGACAAAACTTGACAAATTCCGGTATGAGAAAAGTGCAAGTTTTTTAAAGGTGGAACCAAAAACAAGGAATATCTCAAAAACGATCAACTCCACGAAAAAAAATTATATCACATAAATTGTGTGTTTTAATGTGCTCTATATTTTTTGTGTGGTAAGTTTTTGTCCATCTCTTACGGTTTAGCAATTATGCAAAATTCCGTTAAATTGATCCAGAATAAAGTAGTCTTCAGAGGCTATTCCCAGAAAATACAAGATATACATTTTATTTGTCAGGTAAGTATCTTTAATATACGATATTTTAATCAAAATCGTTAGAGCCATTTTTAAGAAAATAAAAATTTTCGAAAAAAGTTCCGTGTAAAGGGTAGTTGGTGGTATGGGGGATTTTCTTGAAAATCTTCGTGTCGCATTCTTGGAAGATACCAAGCTTAAATACCAAGTTTGGTACTTAACGAACTTTTCGTTTTTGAGCTATGCTGCCCACAGAAACACACATACATGCACGGAAGGTTTTCTAAACATTTTTTTTTTTCGAACTCAGGGGTTCAAAACATGTTTTGCCGGTGAAATCTCGGTATGGAATGTTTGGGTGCAAAACGATACTTTCTGTATATATTATGTACATAGTACGTGTAGAGAAAGTAAAAATATATAGGATATAAAATGTGAATTTTAACGGGCTCTATATTTTTTGTGTATTAAGTTTTTGTCTATCGCGTACAGTTTACCAGTTATTCAAAATTAATCCGGAATATGGAGATCTTCAGAGGCTAAGCCCAAAAAATGCAATATATATATATTTTTTGTCTTAAAAACATACGTATTCAGCAGATGATATTTTAATCAAAATAAACAGTTTCTAAAAATGTTCCACTTAAAGGGTAGTTTCGGGTACCGGGATTTTCCTGAAAATCTTCATATCGCATCCTTGTAAAATATTGAATTTAAATATCAAGGTTTATATTTAACCGACATTTCGTATTTGAGCAATGCTGTGCACAGATACACACACGGGCATTTTTCTAAAACTAGTTTTTTTCTAACACGGAGCGTAATTGACTAGTTTAGGAGCTCATTTGAGGTGGAAAACTTGGTTTTGACGGAATGGCCGCGCAAAGAAGTGCAGTAAAGTAATTTTGTTACGCTATTACATCACCACGGCCTGCTGCTATAACCATAACCAACCTTGGTCAATCGTTCCTTGCTTTTCTTTTAATATCACAAAAATATTGTATGATACGCGAGCGTCAAGTTTCTTTTTGATTCTCGACTGTTTCACAATATTCCCGCTCGAATCAAACACCATAATTTTACATCGTAAATAATTATTTTTACTTTCTCTATACGTACTGTGTGCATAGTGTGTAGAGGAAGTATTGTATTGTACCCAAAAATTCGATATCAGATTTCACAGGAAATACATGTATTGGGACCCCCTGAATTAAAAAAAAAAAAAATTTTAAAAAAAAGGTCCGTGAGACTGCGAACAGGATAACTTAAAAACGAAGAATCCGGAAAATACCAAACTCGGTATTTCAAGGATGCGACACGAAGATTTTGAGGAAAATCGCCGCTACGCAAATTTGAGAAATTTTAAAAAATTTGATTTTATAAAAAATGGCTCTAATGATTTTATTAAAAGGTTGTTAACTTCCAAGGATGGGACACGAATATTTTCAAGAAAATCCCCCCAGCCCCAACTACCCTTTACATGGACAAAATCTCGAAAATTTTGATTTTCTCAAAAATGGTTATAACATTTTGATTAAAATACAGTTTATTAAATCCCAAATAAAATGTATATTTTGAATTTGAATTTTCTAGACTACTTTACTCTAGACGAATATTACTGAACAAAGAAATTTACAAAAAGTTACTACAAAGAAAATGTGATCTTTCACACCACAATTTGTCATATGTTTTTTTTTTTTTTTTTTTTGCTTTTTCGTGTAATTGACCATTTCTGAAATATTTGTTGTTATTTGTTTCAGATTTAAAACATTTGAACGTTTGTCACACGGAAAGGTGTAAATCCTGGCCACGTACAGAAAAGGATTTAACCAAATGGCAACCAGCTTATAAACATTTGACTATCACCTTAGCGTAGTGCATTCCCTTGTTTCCATTCTACTTACAAGGAAGCATGTACTTAAGGCAATTTGTATTAATATTTATCTCGATTAGCATGAATTAAATAGAAGAACATGTTTTTTTTTAACAATAATTTGTAATAGCGATATAGAGAAAGCCATTTAAATGAAGCATATTTATACTTTCTCTATACGTACTATGTACATACTGTATAGAGAAGGTAATTGCACCCAAAATTCGATAACGAGATTTCATCGAAATACACGTTTTGAGACTTCCTGAATAAAAAAATGGTTTTTAGAAAAATGTCCGCGCATGTGTGTGTGCGTGTGTAGCATAGCTCAAAAACGAAAAGACTGTTGAATACCAAAGTTGGTATTTAAGTTTGGTTTCTTCCAAGGATGTAGCACGAAAATTTTCCAAGAAAATCCCCTACCCCCAACTACCTTTACATGGAACTTTTTTTGAAAATATTGATTTTCTGAAAAATGGATTTAACCATTTTGATTAAAATATTGTATATCAAAGATATTTACCTAACAAATAAAATGTATATCTTGAATTTTCTAGGAATAGCCTCTGAAAACTACTTCATTCTGAATGAATTTTGCGGAATTTTGCATATGTGCTGAACCGTAAGAGATGGAAAAAAACCTACCACACAAAAAATTTAGAGCACATTAAAACACGCAATTTATGTTATATAATTTTTTTTCGTGGAGTGTATTGTTTTTGAGGTATTCCTTGTCCCATTCAGGAATTTGTCAACTCGTGTCCATACAAAGGAACTTCATTCACGTAGCAATCAGCTTTTGACTATCACTTTAACCTATAGTACTCCCTTATTTCGCTTCTACTTACAAGGAAGCAAGTAATAAGACTGTTTGCACTATTTTTTCTCAACTAGCATGAAGTAAATAGAAGCATAAGCTTTTTAACAATAATTGGTCGCAGAGATGTTGAGAAAGTTATGTGAAAAGAACACATCAATTTTTTTTTCTTGCACTCATGTGTCCTGAAAATATATTTTTCCGGTGAAATCTCGGTATCGAATTTTTGGGTGGAATGCAATACTTGCTATATACATACTTGCTAAGGAAAGTAATAAGAGCTTATGTTACGAAAATAATAATAATAATGAGTTAAAGGAAATGAACGAAGTATAGTTTTTTTGAGAGGAAATTACTGCTCGTATAATATAATGGGTACAGCTGTCCGATAAAACCTTTTCAAAGATAGCAGCACCCCGCGTAGGTAATAAGTACCCATAACAGTAACCACCAATGGTTGATTACGTAATCACAAAGTTTTGACCTATTTCATTCCTCACCCCGTACTCTAAATTTACTGTGTTTTTGCTACAAGCTACTAATATGCCTTAATTTACAGCCCAAATTTATCTAATTTTACGTTAATAAGACCTATTACTTTACACTAAAATTTGACAGCGCGATTTCATTGGAAATATACATTTTTGACGACCCATAAATCAAAAAACAATTTTTAGAAAAATGACACTGTGTCAAAAATCAATTTAAGTTTACTATCTTCCAAGGATGCGACAAGGAGATTTTCCCCAAAGTAAGCTTTACGTGGAAAATGTTTCGTAATTGTTGATTTTCTCAAATATATCTAACTTTTTGATTAAAATAGCAGATATTTACAGACAAATAAAATGTAAATATTTAATTTTCTGGCAATCGGTTTACTGTGGATGACTTTGTTTGAATTTTGCATAACTAGTAAACCATATGAGACAGGTACAAATGTGATATACCAAAATGTAGAACTGCATAAAACACGCAGTTTATGTCATAGACCATGTGGGGTTGACAGTAGTTTTAGATATTCCTTCATATTGGTTTCACTTTTAAAAACTGAAACTTTTCTCACAAAGGAACTTGAGTGACATAGCAACCAGCTTTTGACTATCACTTTAACCTATGCTACTCCCTTATTTCGCTTCTACTTACAAGGAAGCACGTAATAAGACTTTCTGATAATTCTTATCTCGATTAGCATGAAGTGAATAGAAGAATACGGTGTTTAGGAATAATTAATTGCGGAGATATAGAGATAGTCATGTGAAGGGAACACATCAGGTTTTTGTTACATACAATAATATATTTACTTTTATATATCGTTATACAACATCCGTGTCTTTTCAAGGTGATACTCAGATACCTGAAGACATGCATTTTATTACGAAAGTAAATATATTTAATATATTAGAACCATTTGGCATAACGAAAGTTATCAACACAAAACTTTATTTACAAAGTTACGCTACTTTACTCTATTTCTCAACGTAATCGTCATTGCTATCAAGGTATTTATTGTCACGTGGTACCAGTTTTTCACCGCTAAAGATATATTTTTTTAATTTTATTGTTGGCAGATCAGCATTTATGCTATACAGATATAAAAAAGATAACCAAAACCTTAAATACATTAACATTTGAGGTTGGCTCCTCTATCATAAACACAAATAGTTATTAGTAATATAACTTTACAAATAAATGTTACAAGGGAAGTATAAGTAATAACAATAATAAATTAAAAAAAATGAAACTAAATGATTATGATATTTATGAATAATTATTAAGAGGAGTCCTCTGTGTCACTGGTTAAGAAATGTTGTGGTAGTTTTGTTTTCAGTCTTCTGTGTGGAGTTTTGATATGCAGGTTAAATGCTTGAGCACCAGTAACGTTGTTGAAGAATGTCTTCATATAGTGTCCTATTGGAGTTGTAGCTCTGCGGAGAAACTTATTGTGTACAACTTATTTGTTGTGGAGCATATAGGAGCTGAGAAGAGGTCGAATTAAAGATTTGTAAAGCAGAATGGAGCAGTCCAGGCCAATCTTGGATAAAGTTTATTGGATAAAGTTTGATGAAGCTTGAGTTAGCAAGTGTTGTATATGATCATGTCATGTTTGTGTCCAAGACATTTAACTGAGGTTTGAGATGTTTATTCTGTAAATGTAAATAATGAAGGGTTTGACAAGGTCTTAGAGAACATATTTTGGGCTTCTGTCTTGTTGATGTTAAGTGAAATGCGCCACACTGTAAGCCATTCAGCTAACAGTGGAAGAGATGCTTGCAGGCGTCTAGTTGCTGTATTTGGTTTGGAGTGTGACTAAAACAGCACAGCGTCATCTACCGCTAAACATCTGAGCCAAGATGACACTGGGAAATTGTTTCCACCCAAAAAGTCATGTACGTGAAACACCGCTTTTTACTTTCTCTACACGTACTATTTACATATTGCACCCAAAATTTGATACAAGATTTCACCAGAAATACATGTTTTGGGTCCCCCTGAATCCAAAAGAAGCATTCTTGGAAAAAGGTCCCCGTGTGCGTGCGTGTGTATGTCTTGTGGACAGCATAGCTCAAAAACGAAAAGACAGTTAAACACCAAACTTGGTATTTAAGTTAGGTATCTTCTAAGGAATGAACAGGAACATTTTCAGGAAAATCCCCCCACCCTAAACTACCCTCAACATGGAACAAATTTCGAAAATTTTGATTTCTACTTTCTCTAACCCCGTATGTACAATGTACATAGGGATAGAGAAGTATTGTATTACACCCAAAAATTCGATGTCGATATTTCACTAGAAATACATAGTTTAGGACCCCCTGAATCCAAAAAGAGCATTTCCAGAAATAGGTGCGTGTGTGTGTGTGTGTGTGTGTGTGTGTGTATGCCTGTCTGTCTGTGTGTGTGTGTGTCTGTGGACAGCATAGCCCTAAAAACGAAAAGACGGTTAAAAACCAAACTTGATATTTAAGTTTGGTATCTTCCAAGGATGCTACACGAAGATTTTCAAGAAAATCCGCCCACCACAAACTACCGTTTGCATGGAAAAATTTTCGAAAATCTTGTTTTTCTTAAAAATGGCTCCAGCGATTTTGTTTAAAATACCACATATTAAAGCCATTTCTATCACAAATAAAATATATAACTTGAATTATCTGGGAATATCTTCTCAAGAACTGCTTATTCTGGATGAATTTTGCATAATTTAGCATAACTAGTAAACAGCAAGAAACGGACAAAACTTACTACACAAAAAATGGATATCTTGTTATAATACACAATTTTCGTGGAGCTACCGTTTTTCAGGTATTCCTTGTTATCACTGTCAATTGTGAAATACTTATACTTTTCTCAGATGGAAATGTCCATTTTTCTTTTGTTCTATTCCTGGCCAAGCAAAGAAGCGATTTGCAATGACAATCGCATAACGATAGCTTTTAAAACATTTGACTATCACTTTAGCCTAGTGCACTCCCTTAGTTCCATTCTACTTATAAGGAACTAAGTAATAAAATTCTGCTAATGTTTATCTCGATTAGCGTGGTGTTGAGAAAAGAATTATCTTTCATAAGAAGTTAGTTTGTAGAGTAGCTAGAGAAAGTCATGTGAATGGAACATATCAGATTGTGTTTTCTGAATTCTTTTATCAACATTTGCTTTCAACTGCTCCATAACGGTTGATGAACTTCCACTCCGGTCTTTATCGTGCACACTGTTATGTTCTTCCTTGATTACTCGTAAATTATGTGACATTTCCTCACTGAAGTCTCGTTCATTGCAACATCACTATACACTTGCGTTATTTGTCTATAACATTCGATTGGCCATTTTGTGTATTCAAAAAAGCAAACAAATTCTTTGGCGGTAGAAAAGTATAACATCGGCATTGAAACAAATGTGATGTGTTCCATTCACATGACTTTCTCTACACCTCTACAACAAATTATTGTTAAAAAGCCCATGCTTCTATTTACTTCATGCTTATCGAGAAAGAATCAGCAGAAATAGCCTTATTTCTTGCTTCCTTGTAAGAAGGAGCGAAACAAGGGAGTACCATAGGTTAAAGTGATAGTCAAAAGCTGGTTGCTATGTGACTGATGTTCCTTTGTTTGTATGGACACGAGTTGACAAATTCCTGTATGAGAAAAGTATAAGCTTTTTATAGCTGAAACCAAAAACAAGGAATATCTCAAAAACGATCAACTCCACGAAAAATATATGCACCATAAATTGTGTGTTTTAATATCCTCTACACTTTTTGTGTGGTAAGTTTTTGTCCATCTCTTACGGTTTTGCAGTTATACAGCATTCAATAAAATTATCCAGAATAAATTAGTCTTCAGAGGCTATTCCCAGAAAATGTAACATATACATATTCTTTGTCAGGCAAATATCTTTAATATTCGATAATTTAATCCAAATTGTTAGAGCTAGTTTTGAGAGAATAACAATTTTCGAAAAAAAGGTCCATGTAAAGGGTAGTTGGGGGTGGGGAATGTTTTTGGACATATTCATGTCGCATCCTTGGAAGATACTAAACTTAAATGCCAATTTCGTTTTTGAGATATGCTGTCCTCAGACACACAGACCTTTTTCTAAAATGCTTTTTTCGGACTCAGGAGACCTCAAAACATATATTTGCAGTGAAATTTTCTAAACGAGTTTTTAGGTGGAAAACAATACCTTCTCTATACACTATGTACATTGTACACAAGGCACAGAATGAAACCGGCACTGTCTTGTTCCTTACCGTTGGTAGGGTACCTTATTACGTCATGTTATTGGTTGACACTATCACCTTGCAGTTGAGTGTTCTATGCTGGGTTTGTCAACTCATTCGCTAATAGGAATAGCCACCTCCCTCAACTGGAAGTGAGGTTAGGTCACGTGTACTACAGCAGTAAGCTACAACCTTCCCCAATTATTAGAGTGGACAGCGGATATCAGAACACACGCCCTACAGACAATCACAAATTCCATGTCTAATACTATTTGTGCTCTGTGTACATAGGACTAGAAAAAGTAAAAATGTTCCATACAAAGAGTAGATTGAATAAGGAAATTTTATTCCAAATGCTGTTGTAGCTTATTTGGAAGAAAGTGAACATAAATAGGTAGTTTGTGCTGACTGGCTGGTAAAGCAACTTTGGGCCAGTGACACCTACATTAAAGATATCTCCCGCACGTGACGTGTTTACAATGTTTTAGACCAGAGAGCGCAGTATATTTTCTGACTCAGTACGTAAGTAATAATTAGTATCTATTTCATTACCTTTACAGCACGCGGGGTGTTATCTTAGAAAACACTTTATCGCTCGTGAATTTCACCAGCAGTAATCGACTCCGTCTTGTAAACAATTTCACTTCTACACCGAAACAGGTAAAGTCGATTCTTACTAGTTTTCTTCTTGTGCTAATAATAGCATTACCATCAAACTGTGCGCTTAAAAAGCTATTTTCATTGTTTACTTTCTCTACACGTAGTATGTACCTAATTATAGAGAAAGTTTTGCACTCCAGCCAATAATTCCATACCGAGATTTCACCGGAAATATATGTTTTAGGGTTCCCTGTATCCAGAAAAAGCATTTTCAGATAAAGGTCCGTGTGTGTATGTGTCCGTGTGCCTGTGAACACGATAACTCAGAAACAAAAAGACGGTAAAATATCAAAGTTGGGCTTTAAGTTTAGTATCTTCCACGGATGTGACACGAAGATTTTGAGAAAAATCCCCCCACTCCAAACTACCCTTTACATGGAAAAAATTTCAAAAATTTTGATTTTCTCAAAAATGGCTCTAACGATTTTGATTTAAATCTCTTATACTTAAGATATTTACATGGCAAATAAAATGTATATCTTCAATTTTCTGGGAATAGCTTCTGAAGACCTCTTTATTCTAGATGATTTTTAATCAATTTTGCGTAACTAGTAAACCGCAAGAAATGAACAACAACTTACCACACAAAAAAAAGTACATCACGATAAAACATACAATTTATGTCATATAATTTTTTTTCGTGGAGTCGATCGTTTTTTATATATTCCTTGTTTTTTGTTTCACCTTTAAAAAACTTATTCTTTTCTTATACAGCAATTTTTCAACTCCTGTCCATACAAACAAAGGAACTTCAGTCACATAGCAGCCAGCTTTTGACTGTCACTTTAACCTATGCTACTTCCTTATTTCGCTTCTACTTACAAGGAAGCAAGTAATAAAACTATTTTTGCTGCTTTTTCTCGACTAGCATGAAGTAAATGGAAGCATAAGATTTTTAACAATAATTTGTAGCAGAGATATTGAGAAAGTCATGTGAATGGAACACATCAGATGTTTTTATTAAGGGGACCCAAAACATGTATTTCCGGTATTGAATTATAGGGTACAATACAATACCTTCTCTATATACTATGTACAAGTACGTGTAGAGAAAGTAAAAATATCTACAAAATTCTTAAGGAAACAAAAACAAATGTTATTTTAGATAAATTGTGTTATTTTTGTATCGTTTACAGTTTTTGAGTTATACAAAAGTCATTCAGAATATTAATTTGATCTTAAACAAGCGATAGTTTTATTTGTTATTTTCTTGTGAGTTCTTCGGTGGAACTGTATTTTTAAAACTGCTGAACTTACTATTCACAAACACTAATGTTGTTTCTTTGTAACATTAGAACAGATATGTGCAGGAGAACGTCGTTATGTCGCTGCAGAAACCGGAGAACCAAGCCCACGAACTACCGGTTGAAAACACAAGTGAGTGGACATTGAAATTATTTCTGGTGTGTGAGTCTGTGACCACGATAGCTCAAAAACGAAAAGTCGGTTAAATACCCAAATTGGTATTTCAGTTTAGTATCTTCCAAGGATGCGACACGAAGATTTTCAGAAAATTTGCCCTGCCCCAAACTGTGCTTTACATGTAAAAAGTTTCGAAATCGATTTTATTAAAATACCGTATATTAAAGATATATACATGACAAATAAAATGAGAGTGATTCCGTGGTCGAGTGGTCAGCGAGCTGAAGTCCCGGGTTCAATTCCCGGCAGGGGCGGGTATTTTTTCTTTAGCCAGAATTCTTCCATATCCCCCATAAAGTCTGGAAGTGTGTATATGAGAGTGAATGTATGTGTGTTTGAGGAAAAATGATTTAAGCAAATCGTAAAAAACAAAAACAAAAAAACAAACAAACAAACAAACAAAACCTACAGACAACGAGTTGTTTCAAGTGCAAAGCCCCCGATGTGACCTTAGATGTAAAGGGTGCTATATAAATTAAACAATAAAAAAATATATGTAAATCTTGAATTTTCTGGCAATAGCCTCTGAAGACCTCTTCATTTTAGATGAATTTTGTTGAGGTAGCTGGTAAACCGTAAGAAATAGACAAATGATGTATATCTGCCGTTGAAACACACAATTTATGTCATATACATTCTTTTCGTGGAGTTGAACATTTCTGAGATATTTCTTGCTATTGGTTTCATAAACTTTTCACATACGGGAACTTGTCAACCTCTGGCAATACAAAGAAACGGCTTTCACCAGCTTTCTAAAACATTTGACTATCACTTTAGCCTAGTGTATTCCCTTCTACTTACAAGGAGGTAGTAATGACACAATTTGTGTTAATGTTAGCATGAAGTAGACAGAAGAATAAGATTTTGTAAGAATATTTAGTCGCCCTCAGTGGTGTAGTGGTTACTATGGTAGGAAACATTCTTAGCATGGCTTACTTCGTAAGGGAAGTAAAGCCGGTGGTCCCCTGCAATATTTGCACGTTAAAGAAGGTTTGTGGGCAAAATTCTACCATTTCGCGTCCGCAAGTCGTGATTTTGTCCTACAGTGCCATCTGTAGGCGACGAGCTGATAGCTCATCATTATGACGAACCATAAACTGATGTTCCATTTAGTTGTTACAGGAAATAACTTGGCATTTAACGCACTTTTTGTACACACAAAGACTTTTGCTTTCTGGAGCGCACAAAACATATGATTTCCGCTGAAATTTCGGGTAGAATACAATACCTTCTCTACTTACTATGTCCAGTGTATATACGAGCTATACAATGCAACAATCTGATGTGGTGCATTCACATGACTTTCTCTACCTCTTCTGCAAATAAATAATTCTTACAAAAGATGATTCATTAGCTACATCATGCTAAACGAGATAAACATTAATAAAATTAATTCAAAATCTTTTCGGGCTTCTAGCCAGGTAAAAACTTGGCTTGACACCAACAGTTCACCCTGAAGACGAGGAAGATGCACTTCTTCGAAACGTTGGTGTCAAGCCAAGTTTTTACCTGGCTAGAAGCCCGAGAAGATTTTGAATTAATACATCGCCAGGAAAGCTTCAGTTCTTATTTTATTAATAAAATTGTTGCTTAGCAGCTTATGAATAAAAGAGAAATAAGGGAAAAAGGCTAAAGCGATACTCAAATCTTTTAAAAGTCGATCTATATGTGAACAATTGAATCCATTCGTTTTGCATTTCTACAAAAACAAAAGAGAGGTAACCCCGTTTGAGGAGATGCGTGGTTTAAAATTGAAACCAATAACAAGGAATATCCTGCTCAGGACGAGTTGGATGATCAGCATAGAGCAGAACAGTTTCCACGGTTCCTAGCTGGCTGATGTGCGAGGCTTCAGTGTGCACATGCTTGCTAGTTGACGCAATACAGTATGCGTAGCTCTTATCCGGTACGCTAGTCTATTCCTCAAAATCTGATCTGAATTCCTGAATAAAGTAGTCTTCAGTAGTCAACATCTTTAATATACGATATTTTAATCAAAATCGTTAGAGCCATTTTTCAGAAAATCAAAGTTTTCGAAAAAAGTTCCATGTAAAGGGTAGTTTGGGGTGGGGAGATTTTTCACAAGATCTTCGTGTCGTATCCCTGGAAGATACTAAACTTAAATACCAAGTTTGGTACTTTAACGACTTTTCGTTTTTGAGTTGTCATGTTCACAGACACATACATATTGACTTTTTTCTAAAAATGCTTTTTTTATACAGGGGAGCCTAAAACATATATTTCCGGTGAAATCTCGGTATCGAATTTTTGGGTGGATATTTACCTGAAACATAAAACGTATATCTTGAATTTTCAGGGAATAGCCTCTGAAGACTACTTTATTCTGGATGAATTTTACGGAATTTTGGATAACTACTAAACCGTAAGAGATGGACAAAAATTTACTCCACAAAAATGTAGAGCACCTTAAAACACACAACTTATGTTATATACATTATTTTTGTGGAGTTGATCGTTTTTAAGTTATTCCTTGTTTTTAATTTCAGCTTTAAAAAACTTGTACTTTTCTCACACAGGAATTTGTCAACTGCTGTCCATATAAACAAAGGAACTGCAGTCACATAGCAACCAGCTTTAGACTATCACTTTAACCTATGTTACTCCCTTATTTCTCTTCTACTTACAAGGAGGCAAGTAATAAGGCTGTTTCTGCTAAATTTTCTCGATTAGCATGAAGTAAATAGAAGCATAGGCTTTTTAACAATAATTTGTTGCTGAGATGTAAAGAAAGCCATGTGAATGGAACACATCAGATTTTTTTCATGTGGTTCCAGTTGTTATTGACAAATAGCCATGGAACGTTACAGCATTCAGCAACGCGAAGAAATTGTGAATATTTATTATCAAAGTGGATCATCTGTTCGCCAAACCTTCCGTGAACTTTACGGTGTGCATAATCGTCCGGCGAGAGAACGATTTGGCGTTTGACCGATAAAGTTGAAAGAAGTGGTTCTGTCAGTGGTCAAAGAACACCTGAACACAATCGACGTAAGCACTCCAACCAAAAATAGGCGTCATTCGAAAACAAATCAATTGCCCGTCGAGCGCCAGAATAGGGGCTTTTGCCGACCACAACTTGGCGAATTCTGCACCTGGACTTGAAGTTTCACGCTTACAGAATGGTGTTAACTCAAGAACTAAAGCCCAACGACCTTAGGGTGCGCCGTGTATTCGCTGACTGGGCTATGGAGCAACTGGAAGCTGACCCGGATTTTTGTCGAAAAACAACCTGTAGCTGCGTAGCCCACTTTTGGATGGATGGTTGTGTTAACAAGCAAAATGGCCGCTATTGGAGCAACCCAGTTCAATGGAGATTCAGGAACGTCCACTTCATTCCCAAAAGGTTACTGAGTGATGTGCATTTTGGGGTCGTGGAGTCATTGGTCCATATAAGATAGACAAGCTCTGTCAATGAAGAAAAAGATCGAGCTCTTATAACCGAGCAATGCGCACATGATAGAAACGCCTTGGTGTCTGGTACATTAGCGCGCCGAAGTCTAGTTAGACATGATTAATGTCCTTGGCGTGGTAGTACCTCCTTCAGACAGTTTAATTCATGTCGCTGAGGCTCGGATACTAACGTTTTAATCATTGTCCGTTTTGGGACGGGATGGTTATTTGATGGTGCGTTCAGATATCGATCCGTGTGAGTGGACTTTTAATCTTCTCAGGAGAGAAGCCATTGAAATAGAACAGCATCCAAATAACATAAACAAAGCCTGCGGTTACCGGATGAGCAAGACCTGGAAGCCGGTATTAGTAAACAAACAGCTGGTAGACCTTCACACGCCGGCTAGACATCACACCCCCTCCTAAATAATGACAATAAATAGCCTGCATTCCTCTCCAGCATCGCATTTACCTCCTACAGTGACTGCCACTGAAGGTGATGACCGTAGAAGTCGGCGAAACGTATGGCTCACATGTTAATCTACGACTCCTGCACAACAGCCCGGATAATACATTTTAAATACATCAAGTTTTGAAACTAAGACTAAAGCGGAGCAGCGGCAAGGGTACTGCTGCGATAAGCAGTCTACAGAGTAGCGTTACTTCCTTAACACCCCAGTTTTAAATCCACAACACCAAACTTACAAGCATTCAAAACACTTCTTGGTTAAGCCCTAACAAGTTCGGTACAAGCAACAAAACCTAAAGTCTGTTCCACGTAAGTTTGTTACCTGTCGTGTGAGTAGTCATCTTTCATTGGTTGCCTTGAGCAGTAGGTGAGTAGTCTTCTCTCATTGGCTGCCTTGAGCAGTAGGTGGGTAGTCAACTCTCATTTGCTGCCTTGAGCAGTAAGTGAGTAGTCGTCTATCATTGGTTGCCTTGAGCAGTAGGTGAGTAGTCATCTCTCATTGGCTGCCATGAGGAGTAGGTGAGTAGTCATCTCTCATTGGCTGCCTTGAGCAGTAGGTGAGTAGTCATCTCTCATTGGCTGCCTTGAGCAGTAGGTGAGTAGTCATGTCTCATTGGCTGCCTTGAGCAGTAGGTGAGTAGTCATCTCTCATTGGCTGCCTTGAGGAGTAAGTGAGTAGTCATCTCTCATTGGCTGCATTGAGGAGTAGGTGAGTGGTCATCTCTCATTGGCTGCCTTGAGCAGCAGGTGAGTAGTCATGTCTCATTGGCTGCCTTGAGCAGTAGCTGAGTAGTCATCTCTCATTGGCTGCCTTGAGTAGGTGAGTAGTCATCTCTCATTGGCTGCCTTGAGCAGGTGAGTAGTCATCTCTCATTGGCTGCTTTGAGCAGGTGAGTTGTCATCTCTCATTGGCTGCCTTGAGCAGGTGAGTAGTCATCTCTCATTGGTTGCCTTGAGCAGTAGGTGAGTAGTCATCTCTCATTGGCTGCCTTGAGTAGGTGAGTAGTCATCTCTCATTGGCTGCCTTGAGTAGGTGAGTAGTCATCTCTCATTGGCTGCCTTGAGTAGGTGAGTAGTCATCTCTCATTGGCTGCCTTGAGCAGGTGAGTAGTCATCTCTCATTGGCTGCCTTGAGCAGGTGAGTAGTCATCTCTCATTGGCTGCCTTGAGCAGTAGGTGAGTAGTCATCTCTCATTGGCTGCCTTGAGCAGTAGGTGAGTAGTCATCTCTCATTGCCTGCCTTGAGTAGTAGGTGAGTAGTCATGTCTCATTGGCTGCCTTGAGCAGTAGGTGAGTAGTCATGTCTCATTGGTTGCCTTGAGCAGTAGGTGAGTAGTCATCTCTCATTGGCTGCCTTGAGCAGCAGGTGAGTAGTCATCTCTCATTGGCTGCCTTGAGCAGTAGGTGAGTAGTCATCTCTCATTGGCTGCCTTGAGCAGGTGAATAGTCATGTCTCATTGGCTGCCTTGAGCAGTAGGTGAGTGCCCTTCTTTTTAATCCTGCCTCTCGGATGGCATGTGTACTATTGTGCCAACAGAGTGTTCATATCACCTTTATCGCCTGACCTTGCACTGCACAGTGTTTGTGTGTCCTTTCAAAGGTGCAATTAAACAATCATGGAACAGAAAATGTGAGCGACAGATTGTTACCTGCGCTTTAGCTTTGTTAATAGAAACCACTGATAACGCACTGCTTATTCTGAGAAGTCGCCGACGTTTTGCAGTGCACCAATGAGCGCGTCACTTCAGTTAAAGAGTGCGTAGAAATCACAAATGACAGAAAGACGTCAACTACATGTGGAGTAAAACCGGCGTTACAACGTCTTCACAGGTCCGTGTGTGTGTGTGTGTGTGTGTGTGTGTGTGTGTGTGTGTGTGTGTGTGTGTGTGTGGTGTTTACTGTGTGTTCTAAATGTGTGGACGCAATTATCTTTGATGCTAGAAATAATAGCAATAGTCAATAATCCAGCTGGTTTTCCTTACAAAAGGGATTCGCTTGGACAGTTGTTAGTGAAGTTAGGGACCCGCTTTCCCACGTTAAATAACAGGAGCGTGACTCTGGAACCAGCAAGGATTGAGGCATGGAGATATTGGTGCTTGAGTAGACTAAATTATTCCAGGCAGGAAGGGGATCACATAGTTTATTTACATGAATTTTGGTACCATACTTATGATATTGTAAGAAAAGTTTGGGATGACGGTAGTTGCTTTTTCTGCCTTCCAGCCCTTGCGTCACTAGTAGAAAACTAGTGATGATCTCGCATGCAGGCGGTAGCCGCGGTTCGATTGAGGACTGTCTTCTAAAAATATTCCTGAATCCTTGGCTGAAGGATGAATGAAGAGATATTTGAAGCTTGGTTCAAAATCACACCTTTGGAAAACATTCTTCCAAAGAGTTTTATTGCGTTAGATAATGCTAGTTATCATTCCCGGCTGCAGATAAAAATTCCCACCAAGTCCAGCAGAAAAGAAATACGATTCGTGGAAGAAGATAATTTAGATTTACCCAGTCCAGTTCCTATAAAATCCGTGTTTTTGGAGACAATTTGGGAAGACAATATGCAGAAACTGTATGTAATAGACGAAATGGCAAAACATCATGGTCATGAAGTCCTTAGGTTACCACCATATCACTGTTGACACAATCCGATTGAGCTGATATCAGCATGCCTTAAACATGCCGTAAGAAAGCGGAATGTGAATCCTTCAGTAAGTGTCGTGTGAGCAAAGTGTTGAGAGAATGTGTACACAATATAGATTCGAGTGTGTTCAGCACACCATGGAATAAGAGCGAACATTTCAACTGCAATATGTTTCATGACATGTGATACATGCGACTGAAAATGATAGTGACTGCGAGGAAGACGGAGACACAGTAAGCAGAAACTGCGCTTAGGTATTACCACTGTGTGTTGCACTTAATAAGAACCTTGCTAATGTTATTATTCACTTGGTACTCTAAGAAAGAAATGTCCATACGTGTAATGCGAGTTCACTTGGAGAAAACGTGACATATTTCTATGTCATTGAATACCGCAGCCTTTGACGCCGACGATGTTAACCTTTTCAGAGCACGATAATACACATCCGCAGGGCAGTTTATGAGAAACACGGATTAGTTCACGTGGCCGTTAAGCGATATTGAGTGAACTTATGTGGAATAGACCCTAGGCCTACCAGATGGCGACAGACTGATGTTTTTAGTAGTAAGTTAAATGCTATCTATAGCGCTTGTGAGAGATATGTTAGGCTTATAATAATTATCATCGAGTGTACTTGCTATTACAGCTGGCGATCATTATCATTGCATCGATGCAGGGACTCAACACGGGGATGTCAATAAGCCACGCGGCGGTGCTGATACCCCAGATACAAGCAGAGAATGGTACACTGCAGGTCGACGAGGATACAGCAACTTGGATAGGTAACGTTATTGGTATCTGTCTTGTACATCCTTGAGCTATACATCGCTCTACGTCCTTAAGTCGTCAACTATTACATAGTTGCTGCATTTACCTTAAAGAAAACTTAACAAAACACGTGTGTTTCGTGACGTGGATTATCACACGAGGGCCGTTCAACAAGTCCTTAAAAACGATAGAAAAACAAATTATTTTCGGCAGTTTTTTCCCCAATATTATTTCCTTTCAGCTTGATACGCTTTTCCCAGTGTTTCTCCAACTATTTTATGTCGTCCAAAAGTAGAATTTCGGAAGGTCCTCAAAATAGGCATGTACTTGGGATATGAAATCTCCGTTAGACGTGAATCGTTTTCGCCGAGTCACTTTTAAAGTTTGGAAGAAAAAAAAGTCCCTGTGCGACAAATCTGGTGAATACGGTGGATGTTATATTAATTCGAACCTTCGTCCTATAATTTTCGCCATCGATGTGCAACCTTGCTTTGTCTTGATGGAAAATGTTTTTCCTTTGCCAGGTGAGGGCGGTTTTTCTTGATTTCTCCGTTCAACCATAATATTGTCCATTTATCGTTCTTTCTTTCTGCAAGTAATCAATGTAGATGATTCCGCGTGTATCCCAAAAAACGAAGGCTATCACCTCGTCTGCATATTTCATCACTTTTGCCTTCTTCGGAGCCGCCCTTAAAAACAGCTGTTCCAACTGCACTTTTATCTCCTGAGTGAAGTAGTGCAACCATGTTTCAGCCATTTATTTATCGACGCAGGAACTGTCAGCATTGAGACGGAATAGTGTCAAACCAGCTTCCGATCGATCACATTATTTTCTATTGAGAACAAATGTGGCACTCATCTTGCCGAGACCTTTGTCAGATCTAATTTTTGGTACAACATTGAAATACTGTAATATGCCTGTGGCCTCTACTATTTCGCGAACTTTGATTTGTCGATCACTCAAAACCATATCCTGGATTTTGTCAATCATTTCTGAGGAAGTCCGGAACGATGTTCATCATTTGTGGATGTATGGCCACGTTTAAATTCATTTATTCAATTGTAGATTGTAAGAAAGAAGCACATGTGCCATGAACTTCTCCAACTCAGCTTTTCGGTGCCAAGCCTTTTAAATAGAAATGTTTAATCACCGCATGAAACTCGTTTTTCCCATCTTTCTAAAGAAGCACAAGATTGTTAATCCAATCGCCTATGGCAACGAAAGCATTTGATGGATATAGCTGAAACTTTAACTGCTATTTTGTAAGAGGCAATGGCTAGTAAATACAAACTTTTTTCGATACTACGAGTTTCATTTCTTAGATTTTCTAAGGACGTATTGAACGCCCCTCGTACATAGATTGTTAAACTAGCATTTAGAACTTGTTTTTAGTTTTTCTGCCGCGCTCCTAGTAGACCGAGTAAGTATATTTTCACCCAATGATACGATATTAAGATTGCACCAAAAATACAGTTTTGAGGCACTTTGGACAAACAAATAAATGTTTTTAAAAAGTCTATGTTACGTTTATGAACTTATTTATTGAAAACGCAATGTTCAATAGCCTCCAAAGATCCTACCCGAAGATTTTAAAGAAAACCCCCAATCCAAACTTTAACATTTTTCGAAATGTGTGATTTTTCTTAAAACGGTCTAACGAACCTTATTACTTTAATCTAGTTGGTCACATTGAATATGAATGAATTTCATGAAATTATGCTCAAATGATCTCGGGGTCCACTCGTCTTCTCAGGATAAGGGAAACTGCAGGTAACTCACCCTTAGTAAGATTCGAACTTACGACCTCTTAAATGTGAGGCATACATGCTGCTCCCACACTATTAAGGTGGGATTCTTTATCTTTGTTTAACTGATGAACCTTAAAAGAGATCAAAATATTACGGCATATAAATGTAGACCTCTGTAAAACACAAATTTATTTCAAATACCTTTTCCGGTGTTACCAACCTTCTCCAAGATACACTTTATTAGCTGCAATTGTTCACCACTGTCGAGTTTGAATTGTTTCTGGCCATTAAATTGAAGGACTGTGTCATATCAAAGTCCATATAGATGAGATAGGTTTTATTTATGTTGCATATACTCTCGGGTCGTTTTTTAAGGGTTTAGGGGCTTCACAACGCGTATTTCCTGTGACTTTTATACAGCCAATTTTCGGTATACAATACTTCCTCGGCCGGCACTGTCGCCCTCCCTGGTGTAATGGTTATCAAGCTAACTTTATATATCCTAGGTCGGGGGTTCAAACCCGGCGGAGGACGATGGATTTTTTCGGACGTAAAAATCCTTGGCATGGCTTCCTTCGGAAGGGAAGTAAAACCATTGGTCCCGTGACGTAGATTTATGACACGTATAAGAAACTCAAGCCTGATAGAGAGGACTCTGAGCAAAATTAAGCGGTCTTTCGCGCCCAATATAGAATGGGACGCTGAGAACCGCAGCAGTTAAAGAGCGTCCATAAATAACACGTCATTCCCTTTTCGGCCGGCCCCCTCACTCTGAAGTGTGGAGGTAGCGTGTCTGCGTTACATTCAAGTCATCCTGATTTCGAATCTCAGTTAGGGAGTGCTGCCGGATAAGGTGTTTGCCGGGACCTTCTCTTATCGTCGAATGTCGTGTAACTTTAATCTCCATGAATCAGGGGCTCAAATGGTCATCATTTAATCGATTTCTTTTACTGTCCGATTTAGCCTACCAGGTTACAGGACGTTAAAAAATCCTTCCTCTACCTACTATAAGTAAACCACACAGAAAGTAAACACAAATTAGTCAATCCTTAGCAAGAATCAGAGAACATAATGAATTTGAAATGCCACGTGGTATTGTATTTTTCAGCCAGTGCATACAGTTTCGCCTCACCAGCAGGATGTCTTCTGGGAGGTATCGTGCCAGAAATCTTCGGAAGAGTACCTGCTGTCATGTTCGCCTTCGTCACCATGTCCATCGGCTGGCTGATGATTGCCCTGAGTGCGGACATCGGGCTGATCATGGCAGGGAGATGTATTGAAGGAGTGTGCAAAAGCATCATCGCCACGGCTGTGACGGTAACCTTACTTTCGTCTTCAACATAACTTTCTTGCTTTTAATTTAGTTCTGTCCAGATTTTAAGGTTCGTCTGAAGAGAGCCTCAATCGACATCTACGAGGGTTGGGACTTTAATAGTGGCAACTGTTTATCTACAACCGATACAAAAAAGATACAGACAAAGTTTTCCTGTCATTGAAAGTATTGACTAGTTTCTTGAACAGTTCTGTAGCGAATGCCATTAAGTGGTTCCTTCACCTTCGGAATCAAAGCCAGAGCTTTAAGTCCGGAGAGAATGGTGGATGCTACATTCTCTCTCAGCTTCATCTACTGAACAAATCAACTTCAGCTTGCGCTGTATACGGTCAAACATTCTCGTGCATATTGATGGCTGGGTTCTGCAGAAAGTGTCGCCGCTTCATTGAGCATCTGTTGTGCAGGAACGTAATGTGTTAGGACAATACCATCACAGTAGTACACGAGGACCACCATAAATTTCACCTAGCTGGGGTTTTGACCAACTTCCCCCCTTCGTAGCGCAGTTTTACTTTTCATTTTTGGAACACAACCTGGATTGAGAAAGAAGCAACAATTTTTGCTGAAACTCTCATAATTTTGGACATAATGCTCAGCCGCATACAGTGCAAGCTGCAGTTGATTTGTTCATCAACGGAGCAGGGATGGGCTGTACCATTCACCATATTTTCCGGACTTAAGCCTTTGTGTCTTTGAGTTCCTTCCGAAGATGAAGGAATCACTTCGTCATATTTGCTTCAGAACTGTACAAGAGATTCATCAGGCGGTAGATAGCTGCATTCGAACTATCAACACAACAGACGTTGCCGAAGTATGCTATGATTGTACACAATGCTGGTGTCTACTTTGAAGCACTAAAATTTGGTAATATGTATCTCTGTTGTACGAGTTACAACAGTTGTCATTAGTAAAGGTACAACCCTGCTTTCACTTGGACCAGCGGATAACTAGGATAGATGAAATTGTGCAAAATACTTAATGATATTGAATATCACTTCCTATATTGATGCTTTGCTTCCCACCAAGCCAAAACCTCAATTGGGGTTAAATCCGGAGAATGGACGAATGAAGAAACAATTTTAAGCAGTTTGTCCAATCTGACAAAGGGACCTGGAGTAATGTTCTAGCGAAAAATCATTTGTTGTGGGGCAACGCTGGTTATCATTCAATAGGGAGAGTTACACGGATAAGGTTTTCCCTTATCCTGAAAAGACGAATGTCGAGTAACTAAGCTCCATGGACCCCGAGATCTTTGAGCATCATTTCACCAATTTCATTCATCGTCCGGTAAGGCCAACCAGGTTAAAGGACGTTAAACTACAAAAAAAAAAAAAAAAAAAAAAAAAAAAAAAACTTTCAAAATAGCATGAGTTCTGATATCATCCAATTAATATTTTAGGATTATAACACCCAAAACAGCGGCAACTGCCTTTCTGGTCTACAAAGGAGCCATAACGTTTTTGACGCACTATCACCAGCCTTAGTCTCCAGGATGTAATGGTGGACCCAAGCTCCAGCCACAGTAATCTCATCCATGCCTACAATCTCACCTATCTCGCGGTATTGCTTTATGGAGGTGACTTTTACTGACTCCATCTTCGGCACTTCTCTGACCACATATAAACTCATTCATCCAGAAATGAATGGTTTTCAGTGATGGTTCTGAATTCACATGAACTTCATTACCCTATTTTTATCTGTTTTTGCAGTCTATCCCCTTGGGCACAAATGTTAATAACACCTACTTAAATTTTGACATGCTAACAGTACTCGATTTAAATAGCTGTTAAAATGTAACTACTTCACCTCTTTCTGAAAAAAAAAAAGTTTAAAAACTTGACTGTATCACTCCGACTAATAGTGCCAACAATGCTCAACCATTTTATGTCTTTTCAAACAAACATATTGGATTAATTGCTTTTTCACACAAACCATGTGTAGGACAGGAGTTGGATAGGTAGAGTCAGAATGAAAAATTCAATGCCATAGCCGGGATTTGAACCACGGATCTTCTGATCTCTAGCCGATTGCTCTGCCATGAGCTACCACATTGTAAGTCACCATTGGGGTTGACATCTCAAAATAATTTGAGAACACTTTATGGTTTACCGGGAAACATGCGAGTCAGTTGAGAAATTCGGTGCTATGCCGGCATGTTGCCATGGTAGCTCAATGGCAGAGCAACCGACTAGAGATCGCGAGATCCGTGGTTCAAATCCCGACTATGACATTGCATTTTTCAGTCTGACTCTACCTATCCAAACAAACATTAATTTTATTTGGTTCCCAAAAGTCTTGGAAAGGCAAAATTCTTCAGTCAGTCATGATGGCTGAAGACAAACTGCCTTCATATGTCGCACTAAGCAATTGTCTACAACTTGATGCTCATTATAAAATTTCTCCCTTTTAGGTACTGGCCGATGAAACGCTTTATCCTACATTTCGTGGCTTTATGTTCGTTCACAACGGCACTATGGTATCAGTGGGTATCTTCACCATGATGGGTCTTGCCAACTTGATGTCGTGGAGGGAATCGTCCATGGTGGCGTTTGCACTATCTGTTATTTCTTCTGTATTAGTTGTCTTACTGACGGAGTCGCCGACATGGTTAGTACGGAAAGGTCACATGAAGAGGGCTGAGAAGGCGCTTTACCGGATCTGGGGCACGTCAAGACGTCAGAAGGTACGTGGACAAGAACTTTATGGGTAGTAACCGTAAGAACTGAAATATTAATCTCCGTTTGAAACAGTCTCGAAATATCAATCAGCTTAAAGATAGTTTTGAACTCCGGATTCATTTGAAATTTATTAAACGTTATAGCTTCATTGTGTATCTGGAATTGAATTATTACAGTCGCCTAACTTTCTCCACACACTCTTCGATAAAGTATTCTTACAACAGTTCATTATATGTTTCCTTGTATATATAGAAAAGGGTTAAATGATAGCCAAATTTTGAGAAGCGACAAGCGATTTTCCACTTGAGAAAGTATAAGTATTTTGTAATTCTATCACACAATAAGGACGTTTCTAAAAGAGATAACTTCACCCAAAAAGATATTTGAATAAATTGTCTGCTTTAAAGGGATCTATGCATGTTGAGGAGTAAGATTTCGCTTATCTCTTAGGCTTACCAGTTGTAAAGGGCAGTTTGAGCTGGAACCTCCTGAATTTAAATGATATATTTTATATTTAACTGGTGTTCGATTTTGCTGCTGGCCAAAAATCGGGCATTTCCAATGAAAGCAGGTTAAAGTCAGGTATGTGCCCGTGTTCCAGGCGAAAGAAGTTCTCCAGAACCTCACAACCCTATATATCGTCAACAGAGAGGCATCAAGCTCAGTGATCGACAGAATCAACAGGATTCTGGTTCCACGTGTCTTGAAACCCTTTCTCATCATCCACGTCATCAACCTATTGAAATATCTCCTCTGTGGGAATCATCTGGTGATCAACTACGGTGTTGATATTGCATCTCGGATGTCGCAGCACCACGACCCTTATATCGTCAACACCATCCTGGCGGTGGTTCGTACACTTGCCTGTTTCGTCATAGCGCTGACGATGACGTACATTGGCAGACGAACATTCATGATGTTCTCTGGAGTTGGATGTGCAGTTTCGTGTTTGGCCTTGGGTAAGTCTTACACATGCTCATATGACTTTCTCTACTCATGTTCTCTGGAGTTGGATGTGCAGTTTCGTGTTTGGCCTTGGGTAAGTCTTACATATGCTCATATGGCTTTCTTAACACATTCATGTTTTCTGGAGTTGGATGTGCAGTTTCGTGTTTGGCCTTGGGTAAGTCTTACACATGCTCATATGGCTTTCTCTACACATTCATGTTTTCTGGAGTTGGATGTGCAGTTTCGTGTTTGGCCTTGGGTAAGTCTTACATATGCTCATATGACTTTCTCTACTCATGTTCTCTGGAGTTGGATGTGCAGTTTCGTGTTTGGCCTTGGGTAAGTCTTACATTTGCTCATATGACTTTCTCTACACATTCATTATGTTTTCTGGAGTTGGATGTGCAGTTTCGTGTTTGGCCTTGGGTAAGTCTTACACATGCTCATATGGCTTTCTCTACACATTCATTATGTTTTCTGGAGTTGGATGTGCAGTTTCGTGTTTGGCCTTGGGTAAGTCTTACATATGCTCATATGACTTTCTCTACACATTCATGATGTTCTCTGGAGTTGGATGTGCAGTTTCGTGTTTGGCCTTGGGCAAATAAGTCTTACATATGTTCATATGACTTTCTCTACACATTCATGATGTTCTCTGGAGTTGGATGTGCAGTTTCGTGTTTGGCCTTGGGTAAGTCTTACATATGCTCATATGACTTTTTCTACACATTCTTGATGTTCTCTGGAGTTGGATGTACAGTTTCGTGTTTAGCCTTGAATAAATTTTACATATAACATTCTCTACTCATGTTCTTCAGAGTTATATCTATGTTTAAAGAAATAGTTTCGTTACACATTTCGCTATAGGTAAAAGAGGGAGATAGGTACATGAATTTTAAATTCCATACTGTTTGAATGATCACGGAATACAAATAACTGGTGACAGCACCTTCCCAACCATTGCCTAGCACGTAGACGAAGTATTGCATTCCACCAGGTAGCGAGATTTAACCGGTAATACATGTTTTGACGCCGCTTGAATCAAAAAAATGTTTATAACATGTTTTCTATTACTTTTCTGTAAAGTCTACAAGAGATTGGAGAAAGAAATACCCATAAATATCTCCTTGTAAGAAGATAGCGCTCTTGGAGTTTACATTGGATGAGAGTATCTCTCCCTTCTGTACTCCAGGGAACCAATCAGCCGGCTGGCGCTTAAGGACATCCTACAAATTTCTTCCACAACAATTATATCACAATATAAAAATAATCTTTTGTAAAAACAGTTTGCTGATTAACTTAAGGACAGTAAACTTTATTGTCTTATTACAGCGGATGTGCTGTTCTTCGACGTGACGAACAGGGACGTTCAAGAGAACCTGAACATCGTCCTGCTGGGGGTCTACGTGGCTTTCTTCACGTCAGGATACTTCATGGTGCCCACGATCATAATCGGCGAGACGTTACCAGCTGCGGTCAGAAGTTACCTCTGTGGGTACATCTACACCGTCAACGACCTCACTGGAGGTGGTGTACTCAAGTTGTACCCTTGGTTACTGCGTATATTTGACCTCCACGGCATGTTCCTGATGTTTGGTGTTTCTTGTGCCATCTTAGCTTTGTTCGCCTACGTGTTCCTGCCGGAGACAAACGGCAAGACGCTGGAGGAGATCGAGGAGTACTTTAAACAAGATAACATTTTGTGGATCACCAGGAAACGAGTTGAGCCCGTCGACGTTTCTGAGACTGACGGACTCTGTGAAGACGGCGTTTCTTCTAAAGTATAAACAATGCTTCAAAACCACCTCAGGGTTTGGCAAATCTTATTCAGTGAAAATCCCTGTGCAGTCTCTGCGTAAACACAAAACAATATTGAAGTGGTGATAAAATTTAGGATGCCAAATAAATATATTATTTGTTTCTCTCTCTACCACATACTATACGAGGTAGTGGAAGTGTTGTGTTCCATCCTACATTATATTCCATCTTACACAATTTTAACATCTACTCAACCTCCCATCTAAAGCACTATTCTTTTGTATTTCCACAGCATTAGTAAAACATGTTGTGCATAATTCACATGACTTTTTCTCGCCTCTATTGTCTACTCATACTTAACTGTTCTTAAAAAGGTTTGTTACATAGATATATAGGGTATTGTATAGCACCTACAATTTGATACCAAGATTTCAACGTAATACGTGTTTTGAGGCATCCTAAATAATTTTTTTAAATGTGCGTATGTGTCTACGAGCAGCATAACTCAAAAACGAAAAGTCGATTAAATATCTAAGTTAGCATATAAGTTCAGCATTTTTCAACAATGGGACAGCAAGATATCTTGGTAAAAGCTACACAAATTGCACTTTAACACAAATTTGTTTTTCGAAAATGGATCCAACGATTTTTTATTAAAATACTACTGTTTAAGACATAAACCAGATGTATATTATGAATTTGCTGGGAATAGCCTCTAAATATCCACCTTCAATTTGGGTACTTTTGAATAACTGGTAAATCACGATGGACAAAAAGTTACTTTAAAAAAAGTTGATCTCGTTAAACCATACAATTTATTTGGAGTTTCGAAGATATTCCTGGTTATTAGTTTCAATTTTAAAATATTCAACATTTTCTCAAATGGAATTTGTCGTGTAAAGCCGTCTACATAGAATCAAAATTCAATGTATAGCAACAAGAATTTGAAATATATGGCTATCATTTTAGCCTGGGATATTCTCTTATTTCGCTGCTACCTACAAGGAAGCAAATAATAAGACAATTTATGTTAAATATTATGTCGATTAGAAACCTAATAGTTTCCACAACAGGTAGAGCAAGTCAATTGAATAGATTTGTTTTCTCAAGAATGTTCATTACTTATTCCTGAATCAGAATAAACACTTGTTTCACATTGTACTACATATTTTGCACACCTCTGTAATATTGTATTTTTTAACATATTCATTAAACGTGTAATTGAATATGAAATTACTACTTAATTTTGACCAGCATTTAATGCTCTTTTTCCAGTCTTTAGGTCCTTTATCGATGTTTCTTGGTCTTTTTAATTATCCTTTTAGTCAGTTTAGAGGTCTTCAACTTGTTAGCCTTAGCATTAAGTAATTTAGAACTTTTTGAGTTGACAACTCTGGCACTACTCATTCAATAACTCTACAAAGTTATAACCACTTAAAAACAGCTATCACTGAATGCCAAAACTGCGCGTGGAATCAACAGTGAGAGGAATTATTGTTCCCTCTAGACAAGAAAGATGGTTTGGTTTCTAATATGTTCTCTATGGGCTCCGAAACTTTCTTCGTGTTCTTTTAACTATTAAATATATCAGATTGAAATGTTTGCAGGATGTAGATGTATGTCTTCACTGCTATTCTTCATACACCAATGTTAAATCTACTAAATTCATGCGTCATTATCTCTGAAACTATTTAAGATATCAAATTTTAATGTTTACTGGAAGTAGAAATATGTCTTCTAAGTTCACCAATATATTTGATCACC